>OY292527.1:13060187-13101923 GCA_958496365.1 Subacronicta megacephala
GAGCTCAAAGATCGGTAATTTTCGATGGAAATTACCCAACTTTATGGTAGTATTTGAAGATAATCAATACAGAACCATTTTGACGCTTGGGGAACCCAGATAATATAATGAATATCCTTTTACAAAAAAAATAATCTACGTAATAACTATATTAAAAGAGTAATCTCCAAAATTCGGAACAAGAAATACACGCGAAAATGTTACAAATGTATTTTTATTTCACCTCTCGGGTACGCGTTCGCATCGTGAAGGATAGAGACAGCGACAACAGTGCTACATTGTTGCGTTCGGGAGGGTCACTCTTCTTAATGTTTCTGACTTCGGATATGCTATTAACGGGATTTCTGATTATGTGAAGGTTATGACATTATCTGAAGTATATCTGAAGCATTGGAGGGACTAGAGATCGGAGTCAAAGTAAACGGCAAGGTCGTAAATAACTTAAGATACGCCGACGACACCGTTCTTATAGCCTCAATGAGTCAGGACATACAGACACAGCTGGAAAGAGTACACGATTACAGTTTGAAGGCGGGGCTGAACATGAACGTGTCCAAAACTAAATTCCTGGTTGTTTCCAAGAACCACCTGAATCCCAGACTTACTGTTGCAGGAATAGATCTAGAGCGGGTGCGAATGTATAAATATCTTGGGGCTTGGGTAAATGAAGAATGGGACAGCGAACAAGAAATTCGGACCCGGATTGAAATTGCCAGAGCCACCCTGAAGAGAATGGAAAAAGTATTATGCAGTCGCCAACTATCCATAAAGCTCAGAGTGAGAATGCTCCAATGTTATGTCTGGCCTGTGTTGTTGTACGGTAGTGAAGCCTGGACTCTGAAGGCCAATACTCAGAAATTCATCGAAGCTTTTGAGATGTGGTGCTACCGTAGAATGCTACGCATAAGTTGGACACAAAAGGTTTCCAATGTGAGAGTACTCCAGCGCGTCGGTAAGAGCCGTGAATTATTGCAGACCATTAAGAAGAGAAAGGTGGCGTATCTTGGCCATGTTCTACGCCATGAGAGATACGACCTTCTCCAATTAATTATGATGGGCAAAATCGAAGGCAAGCGACGTGCTGGACGGAGAAAGAAATCTTGGCTACGAAACATCCGCGAGTGGACCAGAATTGCCAGCGTCGAAGATCTGTTTCGCTTGGCACAAGATCGGGAGAAGTTCGCTGAGCTGACGGCCAACCTCCAGTAATGGAGAGGCACTCGAAGAAGAAGAAGAATGACATTATCGGATATGGAAAGTTTTTTTGTCTCGTGTGTTCTGGAGGCTGGCTACAATGTAAAAATTACGTTTAGAAAGTCTTAAATCTATATTCAGGAATTGAGAATCCAGACTTGTTCATTTCTGTTCAAATGCAATAGTAATATAAGTAGGTAAATCGAAAGGTAATCCGCTAGATAGGAAAAGGTTTACTTTTGAAAAAGTATTTTTAGCAAAACGTTTCATAATGAGATGCAAGAAAAACGGAGTTAAACGGGGCTTAAAAAACTACTTTCAAGTCTTGTGTTTACTATTTTTCACGCTGTATACTACTGAACTCGCTGTATACTACGACTTGATTTCTAGAAATAGACAGAGAATCCCTATCCAATCACCACCAAAAACTTTAAACACTTAAATCTTAAAACTTTATTTTTGCCTTTTTAAATAACTTTTACAGAAACCGAATTTTATTCTATTAAAATTTCACATGAATGAAAGACGATTAACTAATGGAATTTATAAGGCGAATGTTAGTGGCAGCGTCGGGAGAGGTCGCCCTAGAAGGACGTACACCAATCTTATCGGCGAGGTTCTCCAAAAAGGTCAGGTGCGTAGTACTCGCAACCGGCGCGTGTGTATGGAAAGATGTATGAATGTGGAAGAAGCGAAAGAGATATGCAAGAGTCGTAGCAAGTGGCAGTCCATAGTTTCTGCCTACCCCTGTGGGGAAAAGGCGTGAGTGTATGTATGTATGTATGTAAAATTTCACTGTTACTTTTAATAAATAAAAAACTAATCCATAACCCCATTGTTACTCATATTAAACTCAAAATAACATAACATGATAAATGTAAGGTGCATGTTTTTATTATTTCATAATATCTAAAAGAAATACAGTATAAACACTTTTTAATTAAGTCAATTTTGTTTCAGCATGTAAACTGGGACGGGTTATACATAATTATGTACCTATTTACATAAAACATTCCTGAATATTTCTAATAAACTGTTGCATTTATCTTAGCTCGCATTTGTATTTGGGATAGTGTTGGTAAGAATTGCTTCACACTCAAACATTTTGTATTGTATTGTTTTTGGGAATAAATGTTTTTTTTGTACTTTGTATTGTGCTTATATTTTTTCAACCTGTATGGCTTTCATTGGCTCATAATTACTTTTGTTTAAAATATTTATGACAATATACTGCACGAATCATTATCATCATTCTAGCTTATACTCCTACTATGTTAACTCGGCTTTCAGTCTTATAAATCAGTAGGCATTTTACTGCCGAAATCACCTATAACAGTGATAGCCTAGTGATATGACCATTGAACTGCCTGATCTCGGGTTTGATCGGTTCCAAGGTCCGCACCTCTGACTTTCTTAATCATGTGTGTATTAATAGTTAATTATCACTCCTGACTTTAAAATGGGATAGGAAAACATCATGAGGAATCCTGTATGCTTGATAGATTTCCTCTCCTTTATAGTAGGCTAGCGTAGTAGCTATAGCCTTAGTAGTGGTATAGTTAAAAGGTTGATGATAATGACTCATCTATAAAATGACGGCGGCAAGTGCAGTGTAAACTTGAAAATAATTTTGAAAAAACAGTTAAAAACTGACAGATATTGGTCGTGCATTTGTCTTTGTCATTGCCTGGCCTAATTGCATGTGGCCTGATGCCAGGTTCACACGGCTACAGGTCAACCTATACAAATCCAGTTTAAGCTAATCTCGCATTGTATGGGCTTCTCATACAATAAGAGGCCAGCGTAAACTGGTTTGGTATAGCTTGATGTGTAGCCGTGCGTACCTACTAATTAGGGATATTATAAAGGAAATAGGGTCCTGATCCGGTCTGGCACTTAATCCATCTGAAACGAACAAAACTCCCTTCATCTTTTTACTGAAAACTGCATTCTATAGTCTTGCATGAAGATGATAGTGATAGAGTGTAGCAATACGGCGATATTATGTTGTAGTAATGTCACAGAAATACTGTCCTGAATAGGTAGATATACATATAAGGATATGACATAGTTTTGCTTGTAGCGAAACGATGCAAGTTCTGAAAAAAGTCAGGTAGTTATCCAAGTTGTAAACTTAACAAAGCCTTCCACCAAAGAAGTTTTGAAATAGTGCTACGTCGACGTCAGTCGCCGACTATTAGATGGCGTACCAATATCATCACGATAATAATAATTATGTCCATAGTGTTATTCGATGATCTTACGTCGGTACGATGAGAACGATGGCGATGCCGTTAGTAATCTGTACGCAAATTGATATTTGATGTACCAATTAACCATTATTAGCTGGTCGTCAGTCATCTTTTGACCTATTCATAAAAATAATAATCTATCAAAATAGGTATTTATAGAGGTAGAATTTCTGAGTTTGTATGAAGGTGCGATTCTGATAATTCCTTGACATAGAAAGCGACACTATCCTTGCGTGAGATAGGCAACAGCCTATACTACACTATAACACATTATAGTGTTACGGGTGGAAGCTATTAGAGTATAAACCAATTTCCCCTCTTTACCCAGAATCAACGGCCTTTCCTATCTGCAAAGTGGTGTGGACATTGACGCGGCCGCCGACCTGGTGCGTCAGATAGAACCTATCGCCACGGCCACCCACAGGCGAGGGGTGCTCGGCCGTCTGGGCTGCTACAGCGGACTGTTCCAGCTATCCGCCATGGACCCCAGCCTGAAGGACCCTGTCCTAGTGCAGGGAACTGATGGTGTTGGAACTAAACTTAAGGTAAAGGAAAGATTTGGTTTTTAGAGCATATTATCCGTCGAACTTGTGGTAATAATTGGTGCTAAAGGTACAAAAATGAGTCGATAAGTTTGACATTTAAAATCTTTGTGCATTTAAAATGTGTAAGAAAGGTGATGGTTTAATACCTTAGCAAACAGCTAAGGTATTAAACCATCACCTTAATGAGTCTTTCGTGAGGCAGATGAAACGCAGAAAGCAGCTACAGTAGCGTTGATAAACTTCGGTGATTTATTCCAGGCCATACAGGTTCATTAATGATTTTGGTCGATATGATATTCGTACCATTGCTAGAATGGGGGTATTACTGCTTTTACAGCGTATGCTATGTATTTAGCACATGTTTTTTATAAAATTTTAATCATATTTTTCTTTCCGGAAAATTTTTAAACAGCAATAAATACACCTTCCGTATTTCCTCTTTCTAAGTCTACAGCTGACCTTTATGATTGCAGATTGCGGAAATAATGCAGAAGTACGACACGCTAGGTCAAGATTTAGTGGCGATGTGTGTGAACGACATCTTGTGCGCGGGCGCAGAGCCCTTCGCGTTCCTCGACTACATGGCGTGCGGACGGTTGCAGGTTGACGTCGCTACAACCATCGTCAAGGGAATTGCTGATGCCTGTATATTGTCCGGATGTGCTCTATTGGGTACGTCAGGCGTTGAAAACATTTTTGTGACATTTGTTTTTTTTAACGCGTTGTCTATGAAACTAACTGTCAGATTAAAATATATTTTTTTTTGCATTTGACAGCCTAATTCTACAATCATTTCTACAATAATTAAAATCTATATAAAATTGGATCCGTAGTTTTAGAGATTTTTCGATTACAATCAAATAGGAAAGACCATTACACACCAGATATTCACATCAAAAAGTCCTCAAAAAAGTTTTTATGACAATATCTATGGTAAATCCTAGCAAATCCGTGTACCTGTGAGTGTTGAGCGGGTACCTGTTTAACATTACGCATATTGTCGCTTTTATTGTTTTAAACTACCCTACCGGCCAATGATATTACATATCAAGTCTCTAATGATGTTACGATTGTGTTACGTAAACAGTTTTTACTTACTTATCTCGGTGGTAGTAAATTGATAATAAAACTAAATGTTATTCTGTATTCTCATGTGGCTTTATTGTCTTTTTGGGAATAAATGATTTAAACCTAAATCCATTTTTGGTGGCAATCAAGCATACGGCCCTCCTGATGGTAAGCGGTTACCGTAGCCTATGGACGCTTGCAACACTAGGGGTATCACTCGCGCGTTGCTGACCATGTAAAAATCTTTTCACACCCTTTTAAGAACCCCATGCTGTAGTTCTTTGGGAAAACCTCGGGGGGAAAGCTGATTCCACAACCTGAGTGTGCGTTGGAGGAAATTACGGAAATTTCTGTTACTCAAATAAGGTCTACTTAAGACTACCTCGTTAGTCTAGTGGTCCCAAGCGCGACTGCTACGTTAGAGGTCTTGGGTTCGTTCCTAGGTCGAGCTAACTGTTATTGGGTTCTTCTATGAAATTCTCAGTACTAGCTCGGAGTCTGGATTTGTGCCCGGTGAATGGCAATAGGCCCCTATTACATGGGACCTATTTTATTTGTTGTCTTCAATACTAAACTATTACATGGGACCTAAGCATACCGGCGATGCGTGGGTGTAAATTAGTACATTTTTGCCTAACCCTTCGGGGAATACAGGCGTGATGGTATGTTATGATATTAGTTCATCATCATCATATCAGCCAAATGAAGTCCACTGCTGAACGAAGGCCTCCCCCATAGACTTCCACTACGACCGGTTATATGCCGACTGCATACAACGACTCCTAGCGACCTTTACCAGATCGTCTGTCCATCTTGTTGGAGGTCGTCCCACACTGCGTCTTCCGCTTCGTCGTTTCCACTCGACTATGTTAGTTATGTCTACTTATTACCCTGTAGGCGGTGAAACAGCCGAGATGCCGTCAATGTACGACATCGGCAAGTACGACCTGGCCGGCTTCGCGGTCGGGGTGGTGGACAACACGAAGCAACTGCCGCGCTCCAAGGAGATCAGGGCCGGGGACGTGGTGCTGGCGCTGCCCTCGACTGGAGTACACAGCAACGGGTACAGCCTCGTGCAGAAGATCATGATGGAGACGGGACATAGGTGAGAGGACAGGAGAATATTCATTCACTGACGCACGTTGTGTGTTGTCATGAGGGGAAAACGATAGATCTTGCATTGTTTTTTTTTTATGAGATAACTCGGCAAACGAGCAGGCTTGCTACCTGATGGTAAGTAGTCATCGCCGCCCATGGACATCTGAAAAACCAAAAGAGTTGCAGATGCGTTGCCGAGCCTATTTAGGGAAAGAGAGGGGAAGGAGAAGGAAGGGGATTGAGGCAGGAATTGAGCCTCCGGCCCTCTCGCTCACCGAGCGCAGTAGCAAAACGCTACTACTCGGACGTCAGTCTTCTGCGAGAGTGTGGTACTTGTGGAAAAATCCAGACTTCGAAATGCTACTGAGAATTATACTGAGAATTAAATAGAACTACTTGAGAATCGTTCCCAGGACGTAGAAGTAGCAGTCCGAAACCCAGACGGAAAATTCACTATATGACTAAACTTTGCTGAAGCCATGCCGATATACATATGAATCGATGTGGGCTTGGAGACGGATGATTTTTATAATAAGCAATTATTTTAAACTCGTGTCTTTCTATCCAATATTTAAACGCAGTATTTTGCTATTATCAAACATCAATAAAAATAGATAAAGATTCTGATTGCACTCCCTAGGTACAACGAACCAGCAGCCTTCAGCACCACAAACAAATCATACGGCGAGGAGTTCTTAGCGCCCACGGGCATCTACGTGCGAGCTCTACTGCCAGCCATCAAGAAGCAGCTCATCAAGGGCCTGGCGCACATCACGGGCGGCGGCCTGCTGGAGAACATCCCCAGGATACTGCCCCCTGGGATCAAGGTCAAGCTGGATGCCACAAAGTTCAACATCAAACCTGTGTTTGGATGGCTGCAGGCTAAAGGTGAGATACCTGGAACAGTCGGTTTCAATAACAAACTGACAGTAGATTAGCTTACCCAATCTCTCGGATATAGACCTAGTAAGAAAGTTTAAACAATGACTTGTAAAAGTGTCTTCAAAAGATCTTTTTACAGAAATAAATATCATTTATCATTTAACAGAGATGGGTTTTTAACATATGTACCAAGATTTAATTATTTATCCGGATATAATCGGTTGGTTAACTCAGAAATCTTCATAGGCTATACGAAGAATTCTGAGTTAACCAACCGTAGATATTATGTAGATTCGGCCCTACCGGAATACTGCGTGATGCGCGTAGAATCAACTATCAAATATTTAAAAATGATGGTTTTGCCAACAAATCAAATGTTTTTATTTCAAATAAGCTTTTAGTTGCACGGTTCCAAAAAGTTGATTCTATGGAGAAGAATCCGGCAAGAAACTCCATGGACACTCTTTTAAAATATATTGTTTTTACATAAATTTGCTGGTACATTATGGCGATAACAGGATGTGAGGACTTTGGAAGTTCATGTCATAATTAGTCTGAAGTCAGGTCTAAAATTACAAGAAGGTTCTCTTCTATTGCCATTCATAGATTTTTTTAATGTACAGGCAACGGTCCCTTACAGTTTTATAATATTTATTTATTTATTCCACATACTATCTTTACAGGATAACCCCAATACAATAGTGGCTTGCAAACCTACACATTATAATAATACAAACTAATACAAAGCATTAACATAAAGAATAATAATATTTAAATATAACTAACAAAATTCAACAAAACTCTTGCGAATTCACTGAGATTGCACGAAAATATGTCAATTCTCTCATGCTCTCTCTCTAATATGTATAGACTAGCTGTAGCTTACGGTTAACTCACACAAGGACTTACTATAACAGCTTGTAGGCGGCTTATCGACATGAAACAACACCTAATTTTAAGTTATGGCCATGTGAACCGGATTCAATTCTATGCATTAGTCTTTGCGTAATGCGCGTAAAAACATAGAGATAGACAAACATTCTAAAAAATATTGTTTTGGTTTCTGTTGCTCTAATAATCCACTCATATTATTTTTTCTTTAATATCTCTTATGTATAGACATCAACCAGTTACATATGTATAGTTTGGTTACTAGGCAGACTACTCCCTACTCTACCAGTAATAACATAAGGTGTATTTTCGCAGGCATGGTGTCGGACTTCGAAATGCTCCGCACGTTTAACTGCGGCGTAGGCATGGTAGTCATTGTAGACCCTGTCTGTGTTAAGGAGTTGTTGGACATCGTCGACGGAGAGATTGCTATCGTGGGCAAGGTTGAGGTTATGGGCAAGGAAGGTATGTATTTTTTTTTTCTGTTAAAGCTCACTTGCAATGTGGCTTGCACATTACTAGTATTCTTGTTGGTATAACTATTGTCTGGACTTTAAAAGAGACCATGATTCTCTGAGTTTGTTTCGACGTTTCTTCTCAGAGGTCGTCAGATAGGAAACGTCGGCGCCATCT
The DNA here is from genome assembly GCA_958496365.1 of Subacronicta megacephala. Taxonomy (NCBI): domain Eukaryota; kingdom Metazoa; phylum Arthropoda; class Insecta; order Lepidoptera; family Noctuidae; genus Subacronicta; species Subacronicta megacephala. The sequence goes on from OY292527.1 coordinate 13,068,751, forward strand.
TGTAAAAATAAAGTAAAAAAAACAACTTGTAAAAGTGTCTTAAAAGATCTATTTACAGAAATAAATATCATTTCATTTCATTTCAACCCCTGGTTAAAGCTAAATGCTTGAATTACGAGTGGGTTCACGTCGGTAGTGCAATGGGTGAGTTTCGAACCAGTAACCACATGATCACAAGTCCGACGCCCTAGCCATTAAGCTGCCGCCGCTTCTTATTGATCGCTTAGATCGTATTTCATCAGCTCCGAATAAAGATATGAATTTTGTAGGGAAAAAAAATTACTGCCTTATTTGTTTAGTTATTTGTGAAGTCTGCCAACCCGCAGTAGGCTAGCGTGGCGGACTATAGCCTAATCCCTCTCGTACTGAGAGGAGACCCGTGCCCAGCAGTGGGACAATGTAATGGGTTGATGATGATGATTTGTTTAGTTGTCCTAAGCGCGACTGCTACGCTAGAGGTCCTGGCTTCGATCCACAGGTCGATGGTATGTTATGTGATATGTTAGAAAAATTCGGCCTCAGGTCTCTGCGTCCCTTTAATTAAGTACACCAGACGCTTTACCACCTAAGCTACCGAGACCACTGCGTATTTTGTTGAATTTCTCTTCCACAGTTTACGTCTTCAGGTGATGGTTTTTCTTTCACTAGGAAATCCATAACTTTGCGAACATTTCGCATTATTTAAGGCTAAAATATAATAAAAAATAAGCAGTAACTCCGAATTAATTCCCAAAATTAGTTTGCGTAGCAAAAAGTGTTGTACCTAATTTCGATTAAAAAAGTAGCTTAGTTACCGATGACGATCGAATTAGAATGTTATCTCCAGGAATTTCTTAATCAATGCTAAAGTCAGGAGAAATAGAGGATTCTGCCAAATATTACAATTTATACTACTTTCTGCAACTGCAAATGTTCCCACGAACATTATAAGCCGATTATGAATTATTATTTAATCCCCTTCCAACATAAAGGGATACCTTTTCGGATGGCTCATAGTAAATATCCTGTTGTATCATTAACAGGTGGTCACCAAGTGGTAGTCGAGAACTTCAAGGAGGCGATGCACCCTCTGACCTCTCCATACGGGGGCGGAGACCGGTCCTCCCCTCAGAAGTCACTCTCTTACAAGGACAGCGGTGTTGATATCGAGGCTGGAGACTCTCTTGTATCACTCATCAAACCACTAGCTAGGTATGTATTAATGCAGCATCAAATAATGATCTTAGGAACTAAGAAAAATTAACTTTATGTACACGGCAGCTGTTATGCTTATATGTATTGTAACACTCTCGTGTCGACTTATTAAATGCTGACTGTACAGCAAAGAGGTTAAGTAACCCCTGACCTTTTTCTACCGTATTTTATACTAATTTCTGACACTTATTACGAGTATTTATTGTCTTTTTCTTTCTCTATAATTGTCAAATACAATAAAAAAATCGGGAATATTCGACATTGAAATATAACTACTTTTTTCGGACTTTGTCGCGTTATATTGTTGTCTTAGATCTCTTGTAGCATAAACGCTGTTTCAAGTAAAATAATCTAAACCAAAACGCTATTATTCTTCTTGTAGTGCCTCTCCAATTAGTGAAGGTTGGCAGTCAGCTTTGAATATTTATCTTTGCTTCTCACATGACAAAACTAAAAAAACCGTATTAAAAAAAATATTTTTTTTTTTACCAGAAGGCATTTGTTTTTCTTTTGTAATTTCTCCTGATGTATCTTGATGATTGAATGTATATTCTCTGTGCAGATCGACATCTCGTTCAGGCGTGCTCGGTGGTTTGGGAGGTTTCGGCGGCTGCTTCCAGCTAAAAGCCGTTGAAGAGGAGTACAAGGTATGATCAATATTACTGTCCTCATAGGTTTTATTCTACCATTATTCTAACTTTTTTATCTCCTTTTCTTTGTAGAGTGAGCTTCTTTGCTCTTAAGAATAAGATGGAATAATTTAACCTTATAAATCAAGACCTAATGCACTTGAAAACATAAGCAGATGCTTCTGCTCTTGCACTCTTCGCTTTATACTCATTGCCTCAATGATGTATGTTTTCATTTACCGCTTTTCGACATTACGGACCTAATGAGTAGATTGAGAATTGCTTTGGAATTGCTGATAACTTCGATTACCTTACCTTCTTACTGAATGCAGCGATCTCTCTTCTCACGTTTTTTTATAGCATCGGGTCATATATTTTTTCTTAGAATTTCTAAATATTCAAAACAATAAAAAAAAGTAGTTTATCATGGTTCTCATGCTAATGACAATATTTTTGAAAGAAAATATCCATAAAACGACAAATATTTCAACGGTCATACTTACAATCGCCTTTATAAAAATGTCTCGTCTCTCGCTCACCACAAAAACCCTTGCCGAACCTTCTCCCAGACTGGTTCACTGATGCAGGACCCGGTGCTGGTGCTGGCGGCAGACGGGGTGGGCACCAAGCTGAAGATAGCCCAGAAGATCAACCAGCACAGCACCATCGGCGTGGACCTGGTGGCCATGTGTGTGAACGACATCCTGTGCAACGGCGCGGCGCCGCTGACCTTCCTGGACTACTTCGCTTGCGGCTCGCTGGACGTCAACGTGGCCAGGAGTGTGGTCTCCGGGGTTGCTGAGGGCTGCCGACAGGCCTCCGCTGCTCTCATCGGTGAGGAACTAACTTATTTCTAAGTGGACTACCGTTACCATTTTTTATTTTAAAAAAAGCTTACTAGCAATGTGGGTCGCACATTACTAGTATTCTTGTTAACCCCTCGTGCTACGCTAAATGCTTGTGTTATGAGTCAGTTCACGTCGGCAGTGCAATGGGTGAGTTTCGAACCGGCAACCACATGATCGCAAGTCCGACGCCCTAGCCATTGAGCTACCGCCGCTTTAATTCATATCACCCTATTGCCGTCCACTGCTGAACGTAGGCCTCCCCCAAAGAGCGCCAACCATCCCGGTCTTGGCAGCTCGCAACCATCCGCTGCCAGCCAACTTCTTCAAATTTTCTTAAAATCGTCCACACTACGTTAACCTAACCATCATTACAATACACAGGCTTATTGAACCAGTTTTCTTTTACTACCCAAGTAGATAGGTAGGTATTTTATGTGACGTCACAAGCCACTATAGTACGCCCTCTGATCATATTATTAAAACATCCGTAGTTTTTATTATATGATCCTCAGATCAAATAAAAAGTTAAGATGGAACTTTGCGAACAAAGAAGTGAGGCCGGCTAAAACTACGCCTTGCCGTGTACAACACACAATTACACGCACAAATGTATTAGTTAACTACACCTTATCCTGTCAGTCGAGTTTCCGATAGCTCGACTGACGAGATAAGGCGTAGTTTCGGTATACGTGTGTGTGTGTTTTTATTTGATCTGAGATATGATCAGAGAGCCAAGAACAAACAAATGGGACATCCTTAACTATTATTAATGATAACGACTGTGTTTATTTGTTTATGTATACATATTTGCCTTTTCACGCCTCAATCTGAAAAGATTTCGGTAAAATGTACACAGAGATAGGTAGTAATTAGGTGGGTCCTTTTGGACTCAAAACTGGGGTGAATCTCGTTAGTGTATTTCGTTGTTTTGTTTAGGCGGTGAGACAGCTGAAATGCCGGGAATGTACGAGGCGGGAGTGTACGACATCGCGGGCTTCGCGCTCGGTGTGGTCGAGAGGTCACACATACTACCCAAGATTAATGACATTGTAGTAAGTCATACATTTTTGTTATATAATATTGCTTTCTGAACTCATGCGATCTGACTGCGTTCTGGACTCATGCTCATCAGTCTAGTCGTCCTAAGCGCGACAGCTACGCTAGAGGTCCTAGATATGATCAGGTCGGGTCGAGCAGTTTTATTAGTTTTTTCTATGAAATTTCAAGTAGCAGCTCGGCGTCTGGATTTGGGCCCGGTTAATAGCAATAGGTGAGCCCCCTATTACATGGGACCTAAACATACCGGCGAAGTGTGGGTGCACATTAGTATACCTGTGCAAAACTCTTAGGGGAATACAGGCGTGATGCCATGTTACGTGTTATGTACAATAACGTGTTATAACATCAGGTGGGCGATATCATCATCGGTTTGCCATCCAACGGAGTACACAGCAATGGTTTCAGTCTCATCCATAAATTGATGAAGAAGGCGGGACTCACACTCAACGACAAAGCACCTTTCAGCAAAGAGGGACTTACACTAGGTAAGCACATGTATGATTAACTACGTACAGTCAACAGGAAATTAAATCTTATGTCATCGACAAAAAAGATGTTTTAGAAAGAATACCGCACACAGCATCTATTATTCCGACATGTATTTTGTCCCATTTTTAATTATGAAGAGGCCCCTCCGACGTATTTGATGCTGATTGTACGGTGTGCAGCACATCAAGTTACTACAAAATGAATTTTTTTTTCTCAGTTGATTTTAGAAGACTTTCAGGTTTAAAATCATTTGGAGAAATTTGATAGTTTTGTATAACTTGATGTGCGGGCAACTGTACACTCACGTGCACCAAAATGTCAAGTCACAAAAATTGAAAAGTAGTTTTCTTCTAGAGTATTATGAAAATCCCGAAATAATTATAATACCTACATATTTTAATACTGTGTTTGTGTAAAGTGTTTGAGTATTGGACCATAATATCAACTTACAAAATATAGATTAAGGACGCTAGTTCACCGTTTATCTGGTTGTACAGTTTGTTCGAAATAAGTATACTTGTTTGAAGTTAGCCGTTCCCGTGTTTATATACATACATTTCGAAATGAGTATAGAAAATAATCAGAAATGTGAAACATATTAGACCCCATTTGTCTTTACACCCACTCTTTCTATTACAATATACCATTGCTAAACCATTTGCGGACAAATTCAGACAGTTATTTTAGTGAAGGAAAAATACGACCGCAGGCAGGATTCGAACCTGCGTTTTCTGGTTGAGTACACCAGACGCTATGACCGCTAAGCCACCGCGAATCCGTGCGAGCGTATCGAATCCTACTTGCGGTCGTATTTTTCCTTCACTAAAATAATTTAATAATCTTTGCATGGAAAATGCCTAAAAAATACAAAACGATAACTTCAGACAGGTTTAGTGATTTCAAACAAACTGAACCACAGTTTTTTTTTTAAAAAAAGCTTACTAGTAATTTGGGTCACTCGATACTAGTATGCTTGTTAACCCTTCGTGCTAAGCTAAATGCTTGTGTTACGAGTGGGTTCACGTCGGTAGTGCAATGGTTGGGGTTCGAACCGACAAGATTGTAAGTCCGACGCCCTAGCCCTACCGCCGCTTCAATAGATAGAGAAAAAAAAAGAAAAAAATATATTAGCGTAGAATACAGGTGGTATAGATAGACTATAGTAAGCTTTAAAAAAAACTCTCGTCTCGTTTTCGCTCGAGTATATCTCAATGCTAATGACGTATTAGGTGAGGAGCTAATAAAGCCGACGCGCATCTACGTGCGCAGCGTCCTGCCGGCGCTGCGCAGCGGGCGCGTGAAGGGCGTGGCGCACATCACGGGCGGCGGCCTGCTGGAGAACCTGCCGCGGGTCGTGCCCGGCTCCGTGCGCGCCCGCCTCAACGCGCACTGGTGGCACGTGCACCCTGTACGTACACACTACACACTACACACTACACACTACACATTGCTTTTATACGACAACTATACTTTGTCCATTATGTGAACCGTTTTTTGACAGATGCCTTAGACTGCCTTAGAGCGTAGCTGTTCCAGATTACGTAAAAGTTAACTTTGAAATGCGTAACAAAATAAATGTATTATCTACCTTATGTTATTCAAATATCTTAATTGTCCATATTTATGCCAAAAGGAACCACTCGGCAAATACGCTTTTCCGAGATATCATTTGGCATTATAAGTAATGTTCGTTTTTGCTGTTGGTTCTGTTCTGCTTTTAGTAAACCTTGTTTCCAAGGAAAAAAAACATGTGATTCTTTTTTGTATAAGAATTTAGACGACTTTTAAATAAGTTTTCTTCAATAGAAGTAAAAAACGAAATTTGTCGTGTGGTTCCATTTTGCATAAATACGGACAATTATGATTCCTTGCAGACATTATAATACCATAAATGTAACGGATTTTCCAAAAAAAAAAATATTGTTAAGCGCATTAAATTTAGTTACATTCTACCACATTCTATCGTGTCTAGTGATGCAATCGAATGTATTCGCTGCAATCATTTTGAACAATGACATTAAATCAGTATCGGAAAATGGTATCCACTCTAATATCAATAAAATATAAATTAAACAATCTTTTTGAAAAGAAATGGATGGAAAATGATTATTATACAAAAAATAATACAATTAGATGAATATTATACATATTTATTCATTATTGGTTGTCGTTGCACCATTTTTGATTCGATAACCTAACAATCGATAATCACTACTAGACAGTAATCAAAGTGTCAATAATCGGGTCGATAATCGCATTGTTACGTTCCTGCAATCACTAGTTCCATCTGTCAAAAAACGGTTCACATAATGGACAAAGTATAGCTTTAACCTTTTAAACGCCATTGTCACATATATGTGACAAACGAAATCTTATCCTGAACGCCAACGTCACAAATATATGACAGAATATACGTCGCCCATTTTATGAAATAAACAATTTAATCATTACTTTAGTGTGTTTTCACTACCTTGTGTAATTTGACAGAAAAAGTGGCCTGGCGTCAGGGGTACGGCGATACGTTTATACTCTGGCGTGCAAAAGGTTAATCAGCGCTGTGATTCTGCAACTGACTGCTGCGACTGCCTCGTTGGTCTAGTGGTCCCAATCGCGACTGCTACGCTAGAAGTCTTGGGTTCGATCCCCAGGTCGAGAAAAGTGTTATTGAGTTTTTCTATGGAATTCTCAGTAGCAGCTCGGAGTCTGGATTTGTGCCCGGTGAATAGCAATAGGCTCGCCCCCTATTACATGGGACCCAAACATACCGGCGAACTGTGGATGTACAATAAGTACACCTCTGCCTAACGCTTCGGGGAATACAGGCGTGATGGTATGTTATGTTTGATGTTGTGATTCTGCATTGCGCATGAGTCATAGCATTAAACTGAGCGAGGGCCGTTTTGCGTGGATGTGACGCATGCTACTGCAATAGTTTTACTTCTTTGTTTATATCCTATTTATTTATCCTGTCTATGTGAATAAATTTGTTTTCTTGTTCACAAAGATATGAATAGGCATGATGACTGATTTTCAAAAACTGATCTAAAATATTCTTATGTGTATATTATTTCCGAAAAATATTTTTTTTCTGCAATTTAAAAAGGTTTTTGATACAAAAATGCAATTTTAATTCAATGTTTTTAAATTAGCGCGAAAACGGTCCCTGGTGTCATGGCGTCTGCTTATGACGTCACTTCTATGTTTTGACATCGTATACATTATGAGATTAAGGCCGGGTGGTACTGCAAAGCCCACATAAAAATGTTTTAAAAACTATATTTTTAAGTAGTAAATAGTAAAATTAAAATCTGAGAAAATAAATATATATTGTTGAGTATATATTCTAGGGAACACATACAAGGGAAACACGATTTGATAAAGTTGGCTCGATAGAATAAATTCACAAAGATACCTCTTTTTTTGTAATGTTATCTTCCATTTTCGGTTTTATTCTTAAAATAATAAAACCGAAAATTATTTGACATCATGTTTTATTTACTAAAATAAAGTTCATAGATAGCTCGAGAGATTTTACCCGATAAATTTTCTTTATTACATTAAATTTTTAATCAATTATTCAAGTAAGTTACGAGGCGAGACACTGACTGAGCCTGAGCCTCGCCGAATGGATCGTAAATTACCGACTTGAATAATCGGTTCTTCACTCCTACGATGGACCCACATGAGAAATGCAATGGCATGTTTGCAGCCTCCTTGTGAGGAGGAACTTCTTCCTTTACTTCGTCAACTATTAACGTCACTGCATATAACTTCGCGTGGACCTTGTGTTCTGGGCAGATTTTTGATTTAACTATAAGTACATAGATTTCCATCGCGTTTTAACTGAACGTAGCTAATCGTGTCGTCCCCATAAGATGGCCTGGAGGATCTAAAACAAAGAAATCGATAGGAAAGCATATTTTATAAAATCAAAACATTTTTAAAACTAAACATACGAAGCTGTGCTTTTTAAAAGTGATTTTATTTTTTTAATTATAGTAGGTATAATACAAATAATAATAAATAATACTTACATTGTAGTTTTAACATTTCTAAATTCTGCTGAACAGAAGTCTTTGTTTAATACCAGGAACTACCCCAGCATTAACAAATCAACTCTGGGCAAATTAGAGCTGTTTGCCTTGGTAAACCCTTGTTACATTACTTAATAAGTTCTTACACAAGTTGTAGGACAAAAGCTAAGTAATATACAATTAGGAGATACATAATAAACAATTTTAAGCGCGGAGATCGTCGAAATTTGTACGAAATTTACGTGACAGCGACAGTTCAACATAGATGTGACGTAATTGAATCTGATTGGTGTTCAACTGAACATGGCGGACTTGTGTATTTTGTAGTTTTATTTTATCAAATAAATTAATAATCCCGTCTTATAAATAAAAATAAATATTCTTTTCTAAACATATTAATTATATTTCAGTATATGAACATATTATTTTACTAATTCTTGCTTACCGTCATCATGCCTATTTTATAATGAAAAAAAATTTCAAGGAAAAGAAGGGTTTCAACCTGCGTCTTTCTGGTTAAGTACACCAGACGCTATGACCGCTAAGCCACCGCGAGTCCCACCAAGTAGAAATTTGCCTTCACATTTTTTTAATTTTCGTCAATGAGGTGTACCTTGCGTTTCCTTCACTGAAATAACTTCATCATCTTTGGAATACCTAAAAAACAAAATTATATTTCCAAGAATACTTTGCAGAGTACAGACTAAGAAATTGTGGAAAATCAATTGAATTTTGATTTTGGCGGATAAAACTAACGCCGTTAAGTTAAAGATGTTAACATTCCAAGTGAATATCGCAGGTGTTCTCGTGGATCGCGGACGCTGGATCGGTGGAAGATGAGGAAATGCTGCGCACCTTCAACTGTGGAATCGGCATGGTGCTCATCGTCTCGCCGGAAGATCAGGCGCATGTGAGTTGTGATGTTTTTTTATATTGAGACTAGAAAGGAGTTTTTGTTGTGGTAGGGCCACGCTGTTCGCAGCATGAATGGGCCGGCTTGACCGGGGAAGTACCACACTCTCGCAGAAGACCGACGTCCTAGTAGTAGCGTTTCGTTACTGCGCTTCGTTCGGTGAGCGAGAGGGCCGGAGGCCCAATTCCTCCCCCAATCCCCTTCCTTCTCCTTTTCTCCTTCCCCTCCCTTTCCCTAAATAGGCTCGGCAACGCATCTGCAACTCCTTTGGTTTTGCAGATGTCCATGGGCGGTGATGACTACTTACCATCAGGTAGCACACACACTAGCTACACACTCACCGTACGAAACGCAACAGTATGCATACAGCTACTTGACGTCGATATTCTGGGGGAGGGTAGTACTTCCCGGTCGTGCCGACCCATGAATACTGGCATGTAGAAAGGCCAGCGCGACACTACTACTATTAACTAAATTATGTTTAATGGCAATAGGCTCGGCCCCTATTACATAAGACCTAAACATACCGGCGAACTGGTGTACGGTGACAAGCAGGTCAAGGTATACAAAATTGACAAATTTCTCCAAATGATTTTAAACCTTAACTTGTTGAAGATAAAGTTCAAAATCGACTGAGAAAAATTGTCATTTTGTAGTAACTTGATGTGCTTGCCACCGTACATTAGTACACCGCTGCCTAACCTCGGGGAAATACAGTCATAACGGTACGAAATATATACGGAGTACGGTTTTTGTTGCAGGTAATGAATGTGACGCGGGCGTTTGGTGCGATGGTGATTGGTACCATCCAGGCGCGGCCGCCAGGTGGCGCGCGGGTGCTGGTCGATAACTTCGCCTCAGCCATGGACTTCACGCGTCGGATGCCGCTCATGCCCAAGAAAAAGGTACCGTATAATGAGATCAACAGGAACCTCTGTGAACCTGATTCAAAGCACTTTGTGAATTTTGTCTTTAAAGTGGAATATATACGCATTCACAACCGTCATCATAATCAATGTGTAATGTTTCCACTGCTGTAACTCCTCTCGGTAAGTCATAATGTCCTATGTCCTATAAAAGTAAATTTAAATTATTTTTTCAGTATACAACTAACAGTTAGTTATATTACACACTAAACTAGTTAACTTGAATAAAGCAAACACCTGTAGCGACATCTAGCGCGCTACATAGTAAACTACGTCGAGCAAATCCTGCCGCGTTTACCGCGCAACTCGTATATATATCTACAACCGCCTGACATCAACCGTTGGGCCGTAGCCCGCCAGGCAAAACACCTGCCTGGTTGGAGGATCCTCCCTTTGGTTGGAGAGGCAACACATCTCGCCTCTCTACACACCAGTCAACTCAGTCAAGTCAACCCTATTAAGTAGTTACCAGGTTTTTTCTGTGATTTTTTTATCATTAAAGTTTTTTCCCCTGCCAGGTGGCAGTGTTAGTGTCGGGCAACGGCAGCAACCTTCAAGCGCTGATGGATACAACGCGCGAGGCGGCGCAGTGCGTGTGCGCAGACATCTGCCTTGTCGTCAGCAACAAGAAGGATGCGTACGCGCTGCAGCGGGCTCAGAAGGCGGGGGTACCTTCATTGGTGAGCATAGTCTTGCCAAATAATAGACGGATTAAAAACTTTTGATCTTAAGGCTAATCTAAAAACAAAGATTTCGGCACCATATTCTTTTTTTTTTTTGGTTTTTCGTCTATAACAGTTTCACAACCGAGTTCTAAAACGTTTGTTTAAAAATCGTTATTGTAGCAGATAAGAGTGTAAATAGACACCGCGTAGATGCGCGGAATTCTCTATCTTACACTACTTTCTGCTTTCTAATCGGTGGTGAATAAGTTATTGTTGTCATCGCAATTTCTACTCTAAAAAATAAGACCCAAGGCTGATCGATCAGCCTTAAATCATTCACGTCATCTTTTCAAATACCCTTTAACATTTTATTCGTCATAATACTTCCATCTCTTTCACTCATCACGTTCCATTCCAACATAAATATAAAAAACAGGCTGTAGGGAATAATATCATAGTGTAATGAAATCTAATAGTGGGGCAACTCGCCGTCTAGACAGGTCAACGATGAGGTGGGTTGCGGGGCAGAGCGGCGTCCCCCCGACCCTTAGTCGCAGGCGTCCCGTCCGGCCGACAGGTAGTGCGCGCCGGTACTCCGCTGAAAGTTTGGCTCGCGCTAGCGCTTATTATAATTTCTTTTACAATGCGTTCTACATGTGCAGTTTACGGTTGTTTGTCGGCATCGTACAGAAGTAATAGTGAAAACTTGAGATTTCATCAATTTCCAAAGGATGAGAATCGGTAAGTGCCTACTTACCTATTATACCTAAATAAATATTATCTCTACTTAGTAAATAAACAAAGTCGCTATCCGCGACGCCGTACGTTTACTTCTAAATTATTTTAACCTTCCAATGGATTTTGATACGGTTTTAACGAATATACGAATTTTATAATATTATAATTTGTTGATAATTTTGTATTTTTGTTTTGTTGTTATGATTTTGTTTGTTTGTTTGATCGCACTAAAGTACTGGTCGGAATTGATTTCATATTTGTGTTTTATAGTCCATTTATCGAGTAAAGCTTTAGGCTATATAACATAACGCTATGACCAATATAAGTGGCGCACAAGTGATAAATGTTGCAAAAACGGGAAAAAAATATTCCTTTTGAGCGCTTCAGTTGCGTGCGCTGCGTAAACGGTTAAAGTTATGCAAAAATATTGTATGACGGAAATCTTCCGCTTGAAAGGTTCTAAAAAAAAGTCCGCAACAGCATAGGTCTATCTTTTAAGGTTGACTTAATAATACCCTTTTATGGTAACCAAATTTGTTCCAAAATAATGCATTATTTCCGAAGGTGTTTTCACAAACATAATATTAATCCATATTCAAATAAATACGTAATTCATCACAAGCTTATATAATCGTCTAACTCAAATTAAATTTTCACCACCGTGTGATTGCTTCCCATTGCAATTTTTAATTCGTTTGTATGTGAGGATGAGAATCAATTATATTGTGAAATTTAACAACCGAAAATTAAAATCATCAAGCAATAAATGTCGCAAATATTTGTCAGTTCAACATCTCTAAAGAGATAAATAAACTGGAGATTTTAGCCCCTGTTTTATTTAATCACTTGGTCCTGTCGCGAAGAATAAACAATAAATCGTGAAGGTAATATCTTGCTTGAAATCAATACAACTACTAACACATAGATTAATTTGAACCTACAATCATTATCACCTGTAAATCACCTTTCAAACAAAAAAACTAAATCAAAATCGGTTCATCCGTTCCGGAGCTATAATGGCACAGACACACACACACACACACACACAGACGCATCAAACTTATAACACCCCGTAGTTTTTGCGTCGGGGGTTAAAAAGTAAAAGTAAGTCCTTGAAAAATATTTTTTGTGACAACCCTAAGCTATTTTCAATGTCTAGACGATTGTCGGCATTTCGACGTAGACAAAGGAGTGCGCCCACTATTAGATTTCATCACACTATGATAATATTCTATTTAAAAAGTAGTGGGCCCGGCAAACTTCGCTCTGCCATACATTAGGTTACTTTTTTAAGTGTTCATTCAAGATTATCCTTATTATTTTTCTTCTTAAACCACTACTGTATTATGACGAACAAAACACAAAAAGAATTATTCTAGCCGTTTTTGCAGTTAGGGCGATACTAACGAACGGCGATTGATTTTTATATATGTATATAGATATTTAAAGATCTTATAACCAGTGTTTCGTTTTCAGGTATTTAACCACAAAGACTACGCATCTCGGGAAGAGTTCGACCGCGCGGTGTCAGATGCGTTGGAGGCGCACAAAATTGACATCGTGTGCCTCGCTGGATACATGAGGATCTTGTCCCCGGAGTTTGTTAAAAAGTTAGTACATTCATTCATCATCATCATCAGCCAGAAAGCCGAAGGACTCCCACATAGACTTCCACAAGGATCGGTTATAATATGCCGACTCCCAGCGACCTATACCAATTTTTTCTTGGATTTTCGGAATTTTAGATTTTTAAGCAAAATTTTTAATACGCAATCGTGAATAAGTTATTCTTGATGTCGCAATTTCTACTGCCATGTACGGTCGCCAGCACATCAGCTTACCACAAAATGTCAAATCTTCTCATTCGATTTTGGACTTAGTTACCAATCTTTAAGGTTTAAAATCATTTGGAGCAATTTGACAGTTTTGAATAACTTAATGTGCTGGCGACTGTACCTAGGATGTGTTAGAGCCGAATGATTAGCGAAAAACCAAGAAAATTTGGTAGCTGACGTTTTAGCCTTATAAGTGGCAGTAAGCGGGGCACATAGCTCTTAGAACAACTTTAAAAAAAAACACATACATACACTCACGCCTTTTTCCCACAGGGGTAGGTAGAAACTATGGACTGCCACTTGCTACGACTCTTGCATATCTCTATCGCTTCTTCCACATTCATACATCTTTTCTACTAAGCACCTGACCTTTGGAGAAACTCGCCGATAATATCGGTGAACGCCCTTCTAGGTCTTAGAACTGATGTCCATTGGGGAAAAAAGGTTCTCGAGTCGAGACCACGCAACGGAAAACACAGTGTGGGACGACCTCCAATGAGATTTTAAACCTTTTTCCAAGCTTCAACACGATATTTTAAATATGTAGATGGTACGGTCGGTTGATAAACATCCACCCGTCCCTGCTGCCGCGGCACCCGGGGCTCAACGCCCAGCAACAGTGCCTGGACGCCGGCGACCGCGAGAGCGGATGTACTGTACACTTCGTTGATGTAAGTATAGCTTTATAATTATTACACGTTACTCGCGTATTTTTCCCATAGGTCATATGGGATAATTGGCAAATGAGCAAGCGAGCCATCTGATGGTAAGAAGTCATCGCCGCGTATGGACATCTATAATACCAAAGGAGTTGCAGATACGTTTCCGAGCCTAGATTGAGGGAGGACCAATACCTCTCTCAATCACCTTCCTTCTCCTTTTCTCCTTCCCCTCCCTTTCCCTAAATAGGCTTGATAACGCATCTGCAACACCTTTGGATTTGCAGATGTCCATGGGCGGCGATGACTACTTACCATCAGGTAGCTCGCCTGCTCGTTTGCCGAGTCATCCCATAAAAAAAAGAAATTACACGTTGTGTATTTATATGAATAAGTAATAGTGGTCGTGTGTCATATAGCTTAAAGTCCATTTTACAACCATTTGAATTTTCGATGTTGAATGTTTGTGGTTACCCAGGAGGGCATGGACACGGGCGCCGTGATCCTGCAGGAGCGGGTGCCGGTGCAGGCGGGGGACACGGCGGAGTCCCTGTCGCAGCGCATCCTGCAGGCCGAGCACCGCGCCTACCCGCGCGCGCTGCGCCTGCTGGCCACCGGCCGCCTGCGACTCAACCAACACGGCACGCTCATGTGGTACTCCTAGGGGCCACACTCTACTCTAGGGATGTTAAAAAATAATCGATTATTATTTCAAAAAAATCGATTTTTTATGAGCGATTATTATTTTTAAAAACATCGACATAACATACATTGCATTATCAAAATAATCGTTTTTTTTAATCGATTATTATGTTATGAAAAATCGATTTTTATATAATCGATTTTTTTAAGAAATAAAAATCTATTTTTTCACCGTAAAATCACATCCCTACTCTACTGGTACACTAGTGAGGGGCACTGATGACTACTTATCGATACACGTTTGAAATCACGACAAAACATGTTGTAAACAGTTAACTTGTCCCATTCACTCTTTAAGAGTTACGCCGCTTTCTCACTGACAACAAAATCAAAATCATTTATTCAAACTAGGCTGAAGATCAGCACTTTTCGAACGTCAAATTTACAATAGACAGTCCCCCAAAACGCCCGCCCTTAGCCACTAAGCTGGAGCTGGGGGGGGGGGGGCAAAACATGTTGCAAATATCTATCTTACTCTCAAAGAGTGAGAGGGATAGGTAGCTGATTGTGACATATTTTGTCGTCAGTGAGAACGCAGGGATAGAAATAAAGTAGTCCAAAAAAAATATCGGTTTTGTTAAAAAAAAATCGTCTTTGATTTCGAACCTGTGATTATTTAAAATACAGTTACTTACAGTGACAGTATGTACGACTATGCCTCACGGCATACAGTACTGATAATATAAATATCTCTCTGAAACTGCATGCAAGTGGCTGTGGTTAATTTTAAGATAAACACTAACACACACAAAGACTCGCATTCGATATTCGAAATGATTCGCATTTGATAACAACTTTAGATATATTTTTCGCAATGACACTTTTTATGTCACTGTACCTGCGCAGTCGCAAACGCTTACTTTAGAGAGGGACAGTTATATCATCGGTACTGTGTTGTCGTGGTTGATGTACATGCGTGAAAGTAAGTTTTGTAATCAAATATAAAAGATTGGTCCAGAATTTATTTATAGAACTCAAAGACTGCCGAAGCGTATAATTTGAATAACTAGGTACTGTTACGCGCAAAACTCTTTCTGTTTAATAATTATATGCATTCCTTCTTAGTGCGTCACACTGTGATTAGGTTGTAATGGAAGTTATATAAAAAAAAACTCATGAACAGAAACTTTAATATTACTTCCATCTAACCATAAGACAAACAATATAAATACTTAGACTAAGTCATCATTATATATATTTTATCAAATGTCTCGAATATGTAATAAATTAATGATTAAAGACTCCAAAACTACGAGGTGCTATTGAGAAATTATAGCCCCCATATCTATGTGTCCAGTTAGGCTAATAACGCCACGAACTATTTTTTTTGTCGCGTATCTCTTGCAAAACCCACGGCTGCAGACGAGATAATGTGACTATAAAAATAAATGATGTGTTAACCCAGCAAGTGTGCAATATGGGATCAACCAGGGTCTAAGATCATCCAAGGGCCAAAGGAAAAGTTTAAAACTCTCGTGTTGTGACCAAGGCATATTGTTCGTCACCTACGCAGTCTATAAGATACCTAATATTTTAATACATTCCAAAACTAAAATACTGCTATATCCTGTTTATTGTAATCCTAATAAACTTTAGAAAATTTCTAAATGAAAGTTATATGGTTACTTAGTCCGGTACAAAAGTTACCTCATGAAATAAAAAACGATATCAAGAAAATAACATATTCATAAGTAATTTAGTCTATATTATGTCTCGAACTCAAGATTAATTTGTATATAAAAGTTATCACATTATTAGGTAAGTTTATTATACATAATAATTATGTTATTGTTTTGTAAGGCAGTTTTGAATGTTGGAACAAAATGTTAAAAAGTTTTAGGTTACTATTCAAAGAATCAGCTAAGCGAAGCTTAATTATGTTTGCTACAAAGTTTTATTAAAATTAAAAATATTAAAATTGGCAGTGTAAGTTAGACCTGTTTTATATTGAACTTATTTTTGTTATAATACTTAGTTCTTGAATTGATTCCATTCTAAGTTAAATCTATCTTCCTATTATGATGTAACAAAGCATGTTTATGAAATGCCATTTACATAAAATGTAAGTACCTATGTTAAGTTTTAAAATAAAACCGTTTTGTATATATTTCTAATATTTTATTTAGTATCTACATAAGTACGTAACATCACAGACATCTACGAATTTAAATATTACGCAGCTGAAACATGCCTTAAGATCTACATTATTATATGTATTTAATTTTGGTGAATAATGGCAAGTATATCTATGTTCAAGTAGTAATATTGCAGGCATAATATTGTTTACTCACCAAAATTAACGGAATTATTCAATGCAGTGTACGCGCAGCACAGGACATGAGGACATTTTAAAAAACGGATAAATCAAGAAAAAACTTCATATTATACAGTCTAAATTATATAAAGCAACCATAAAGAAAACTTTTTTGGGGTTAACACGGGTATATTTCATGACAAATCGACCGTGTAAATAGCCCAGTCACTGGCAACCCCCCATATTTCCTTCTTTTAAAATTGTTTGCAGAATTATTTAAATATTTTGCCGTCAGCATGTAAAATATCTATTCTGCTTAACAGTGATAAAGTAAACTGAAAATGAGGTGTGACCTGACCAGCAAGTGGTATGTGACTAGCCGCACGGCGAAAATCAAGCCCGTGTAAATTCCCCGATCAGTATTTTTTATTAATTATTTCTTTTTTTGGTAATATTTTAACTGTTTAAGCTTTACTTCCAATCTTTTTTTTTCTCTTTAAAATTAAATAAATCACTGACAGCTTTAAACAACTTTCCAAACAAGCCATCACTATTTTTATTGACTATCAAGACCTTTCTGTCCTCTTTATAAGGCAATACATCAAATAAAGCTTTGAAAAACAAACTGATGAAGCTGTCGCCATCGTTACAAACATATTCATTAGTACATCCATTTCTGCCATCTTTCTTATCCTCTTCAATAGAATGGATGCCATTCATCAAAATATTGTCACAGATTTTATCAAACTCCACATAAAACTTCTGCTTATTTAATAAGGGAACAATCAGATTGTATTTATTTATTTTCATGTTGATTGATGATGCTAACTCTTTATTACTGTTGTATATTTTTTCCCATTTATTTAGATCCGATTTACTCAATGGATATGGACCTAAAGGCATTCTATCAGACTGAATTGCCTCTTTTAAATTGTTAATTTCTTGCTCAATTTCTTTAGCCAATGTGATCCATTCTGGTGTAAAACCATTATTTATGAGCACCTAAAAGAAAAAGAATTATGATCTATGGTCTATGTATTTAATGGGCTTATGAGGCCAATCGCAAAATGTGGAAGAGAAAGTAAATATCACAGGCAGTTGTCTCTGTAGCTTAGTGGCTAAAGATCCTGGTGTGGTTAACCAGAGGGATTCACACCTGCCTGAGTTAAATTTTTTCTTTAACTTTAAAATTCATATTTTTATGGGTCTCTGGTAACCTTTTGACCGGCTTATCTGTGTCTGTACATATTTTGTAGCTTGGTGCTGACGGCTCAGTTTTGCATTTATGATATGGTGGTCAAAAGCCTAAAAAAATAAGACCCCAATTCCTTATGAACAGTTAAAAGTGCAATATCTTTGTATGTTAGATCAGCTTACCTCATTCAACTTGTGTGTTGTGAAATCCACATATGGATTATTATTCTGATTCTTCAAAGGCTTTCCTTTACCACTCAGGTTGTCAAACTCTCCTTTAGAAATTGATTCTTGTATTAAATCCTCAACTAGTCTATCGAAACCATACTTTGTTTTAATATCATGTTTCTTTCCATATTGCGAACCTTTTACCATTAGAGTTTTATCAGTAGCTATAGACTTCTTCATGCGGTGTTCCATGACATTATTAGCAGCTGTCTGGGCACGGACTTGGGTATATTGCTTTTGTCGTTGAAAGATAGTACCATAACCATATCCCTCATAGCTTAGATACTGACGATGTTGAGGTGCAGTGTGCTGCAATCAATTTAATTTTTTATCATAATAAATATTTATAACATAAGAACAGATGGAATTTGGCAGACTAGATTAGAGTCATAGCTTTAATTCTAGATAATTATTGTGTATACTACTTCATATTACACAATAGTGATAATTAATTAACTAGTTTTTTTTCATTACTTAATTGTATACAATAGTAGAACGGGTAAGGCTAAGGGTACATAATATAAAATAGTTTCATATTCCTTTGAGCTATGTTGGTACCTTTAGTTCTCTGATGGATAACTCCTGTGGATTTTTATCCCTCAGAGAGACTGATTGTCCCAGAGGAAAACCAACCAACAAGAGCTTGTTAGTAGTTTTCCAGTTATTTATATAAAAATAAAACAAACATACCTTTATATCAAAAATAATTTTCTCCACCTCATCTCTATTACTAACTCCAGTATTGTGTTTTGTTAAAGTTCTGAAAGCATCTTCAACGGTTATAAACTTATCTATGTCAGCTTCTAGTGACCCAGAGTCTGGGTGGTACTTCTTAGCAAGATCCAGGAAGGCTTGACGAACTACATCTTGTTTAGAGTTTAATGGTATCTTCAGAACTCGGCAACATTCCTAAAATAATAGATATTGAGAAGACTGGCATAACACACCAAAGAAACTAAAAAGCTAACAGGTAGTAGGTAAGTTTAAATCATAAAAGTGGTACAATCTTATTGCGTTGTTTCGTTTTGAGATCGCTGGATGCGGAAGTAGGTACACAAGGTTAAAAAAAACAAATATTGTGTCGCAACTTGGGTACGATTGCCTAGGTCTATGCAAATAAACAAATAAAAAAAACTCACTGCTAGTTTATTTTCAGTCGCCTTCGAAGATATGTTTTTTGAGTTCCCTTGTGTGGGAAAAAAGTGTGATGGAACTATTTGATCTACACGTTTTAAGTTATAAGGTATTAATGTCCTCATTTTAATTATGTCCTAACTTATGTAACCATAATTTTATTTTATTACGTTAACGTAACGTAAATACTGCAATTTATGTCATAACCATTTCCTGTTTGACTGTTTGTTTGATTGATTGTTGGCGATTTTGACTTTGATGTGATTTTTGTTTGATTGTTGATTTGATTGTGAAGTTTCTTTGTTTTGATTTTGGTGATACATAGGGATGTTATAAAATAATCCATTATTAAAAAAAATATATTATTTGATAAAGATTGTTTTTTCATGAGCGATTATTATTTCTAAAAAAAAACGATTATTTATTAATATATTTTTTTTTATTTTAAGCATCCTATTTTTCAATGTTTCTACCTTTATAGTCCATTTGAATTGTTTTTTGTTGGCTGGTTGTTTCGGTTTTATATTGCAAATTGTTCGTAGATAACTTACATTTCATAATCGAAAAAATAATTGTTTTTAATCGATTATTATTTTAACAAAAAAATTTTTTTGAGAGAACTAAAAATCGGTTTTAAAAAAACTATTTTTTTATCGTCATCCCTAGTGATACAGGTTATTTAAGTTTTTTGTGTAATATTTTTGGCACGGCTTCTTATGCCACAGATTGCTGTATAGGGATATCCAGGGGCTGGACACTTCTATACTTGATACTTATTGTGTAGGCAGTAGCGCTATCTCTCGATAAATCCCATAAAACAAAAATAAGTTTCATTGCGTTGTGCCTCATAATGCCATAGATGGAGCTTATTCCAAGAATTGGTACTAGTGTTACTGTTTTATCGACATTATGTGGAATATGGCGGTTGTTAAGTTTGGTGGTTTTCTCTCAACTTCAGTCACTGTTTCGTGATATTTTGTGTGTTATTATTCAGAAATTGTGTTTTGTTGTAAGTTTTCGATGTGAAACACACAAAGACAAAGTAAATATATTGATTTACAGTTAGTGCAACAGTGTTAATCGAATTCTGTGCGGTAAAATGAGGACTAATAATGCAATGGACGTAAATTGTAATGGCGTAAATTTATTATGAAAAACAAATATTATAAAGCACCGAAATAAAGAAATTTCTGAAAAACTTGTTTTTTTATGCACAAGACCACATACAGAAGTATATAAACCTAATATAGGTTAATATATATATTAATATATAACATACGTAGATACGTACATATATCTTTATATATCTCTCTATATAAAACAATCAGTACATGGGAAACGTCAAAAGATGGCCTTAGTGTTCAACAAATGTCAGTTGTGGTGAGTGGTGACACGAATATTGCTGAGAGGGCTCTCTTTTCCTAATATATTATTCTACTCTTTGGGGATATCAAAAAATAAAGATTATTGCAGTAAAAGGTAGAGATGATTTGAATTGTCTTTGATAAATTTAGTCTGTGGTTGTGGCAATCTGTGCATTATTATATTTGACGTTCGCCGTCATTTTCCGTGGACAACATTTTGTGAGTGTGAAATTAGTGTTTATTTGTATTTTAATTGCATAATTGCAATTAAACTATACGCGCTCCGTGTAACTTTGTGTAAATTAAGCAGTGCTATGTGGATAGGGTGGGCTGTGCGCTGTTTATTCCTGTAAGATAATATATATTTTATGTGCTGACACTATGGCATTTACTGCGGAGGATGTTGCGAGCCGCTATCCCGTTCACTGGTTAGTGTGGCATAACAATGATCAAGAGCTGAAGAGTTTGATACAAGCTAATAAGGTATGCCGCTAATTGTTACTACTATATAAATCATAATTCCTTTGGTGTCGTTTGAGGTTAGACCCGGAATTCTGGTCCTGTATACATACCCGTTTTCGTTTGGGGTAGAGTTAATTTCCGACCTCTTTCGAATCGTAATCAGAATATTACCAACATGAACTTTATGACAACTGATAAGTAACTGAATTACAGTGATTGGCTCATAACCTTCTAATTTGTTTTTAGATGAAAATGTTAATTTTAGCAATAGGATGCTATGTCTAGTCATTGTGATTCCTTATATGTTTCTGTTATGTAAAATATTAAAGGTTTGAATGCATTTATTATTTGAGGAAGTACTTATTGTTATGCATAAAAGTAGGTTCCAGCTTAATACATATATTATGTGATTCATATTTATTATAAAGTGATTCATACAGACACTATACCTAATACATTTTGAGCCTTATCTTTGAATGGGTACTGGAACATGCCGTAACTATATTTTTTTTATAAAGATGATCATAAAGATAACCATGATGAACTTTAATTTGTCTACCTGAATACATGTATATTTAGCAATCAATTTCAAGATATAAATTACCTAAACAAAACCTCAAGGTGGTAAGAAGCCAAACAACACAAAAATAATCTTATTAAGAAAGAAGCCTTACTATACTAAATTCAAGGTTGAAATTAGATTAGAGTTTTCACACAATAATTATCTTACAAATTAGTGCTGTTCCTACTTTCTGAAATTCTATAAATACATGAATGAAATTAAACTCCTTGATGTTTTTATTTTGAACCTTATCCAAACAATTTTAAGATTGAAAGTAGATTAGCAATAGCCATGTTTACATGGTCTTAAACATGTTTAGCTCTTTTCAAAGATTTCACAAGTTCTGTAAATGGTTGTTTATTATTTTAAAAAAGGGGCTTTTGTATTCAATTTCTGGGTTTGATCAGACAGTAATTAATACAATAGAAAAGATCTAATGACTGCCTCATTGGTCCTTAGCACAATTGTATATTGAGTTTTTCTATTCTTAGGAGCGGCTCGTCATTTGGATTTGTGTCTGGTTAAATGTTAACCTGTTACATGTTACCAAAATACTGGTGAAGTCTAGGTGTACATTAGTAAATGTCTGCTTACTTCAGCATGATGTATGAATCACATTATCTTATCTCATCTTCCTTGAGCCTGTCATGTTTCTTTGCTCTTAATACATTCACAATACATCCATTCACTGTTTGATAAGGATATTTTTATAAACAAGAGGTTTTTGTTTTGTTTGCTAGTAGAATTCAGTATAATCCTGCTTTTGTTTTATTAACTGTACTGGTATTGTTTTGTTTTAATAACTATGAATATTAATTAGGTTCCGACCTCAGTATGTACTTAAAGTACTATGGACTAAGTTTTTTTAATATCACAATTTTTTATATAAGTTTTTTTAAGTAAAGTACATATGAATGTACATACACGAAGTGAAACTGCAGCCTACACTCTACAGTGTGCACAAATCACTTCATTACTTTATATCTATAAACTAATAATACATCAAAAGGTATTCCCACCTTCCATTTCATTGTCAAAAATGTGAGATGGCACAGAGATAAGATCCAAAGTTTTGGAATTAGGAATGAAAAAGAAATTTTCATCAACCTATTACATTGTTCCTCTGCTGCTTGTGGGTCTCCACTGAGAATGAGGAGGGGGATTAGGCTATAGTCCAATGAAGACATTGTGGACTGTTTAATTCACTATCTTAGTGGTTTGCAATAATAGATTTTGCCTTGTATCTCATATGAGATTGTATGGTCTCTCAATAGACTCGCTCCCCTATTACATGGTCTCTCATGACGGTGAATATATATAAACATCTGCTTAACCCCTAGTAATATAGTCATGTTATATATGCTCTGTTCCAGTTCACCCAAGAAGATCTAGAAATCAAAGATTGTCGTGGACGTACTCCACTGCTTCTAGCGGTCACTTTAGGTCATTTAGCAACAACCCGTGTGCTCATAGAAGCTGGTGCTGATGTCAATTGTGAAAAAGATGGATGGACTGGTAAGTGAAGTTTGTAATAAATATTAAGAAGTATGTAATAATAGCTTAATTTTTGGTTTCAAGCTATTAAAGAATCACCATTGGGGTCACAATGGTTTGTCAATATGAAATGTGTCCCATATAATGATGTTGCTATTAATTTATTACATAGATACTATTACAACTGAAGCTGTCATTTATAGTTCTACATAGAAAAATTACCAGTTATTTGATATACAGGGTGAGTAGTGAGACACTAATAATACTTAAGGAGAGTACTCTGTATCCGATCATCGCTTTCGGTAAAGTTTCGGTAATGATCGCCAAATATCACGTCCTCGAGTATCATTAGTGACTCACTCAGTCTGGATAGGTATATTCTAACTGACCTTAAAAATCTAATAATTTTGAACCTTAATTAGAAAACAAAAGATAGAAATATATAAAATACAGTATAACCCATAACATGTTGCGAACACCTATCCTTCTCACTTTTTGAGATTTAGATAGAGTAAGATAGATATTTGCAACATGTATTGTCGTCAGTGGGAATGCAGGGTTAGGAAACTGAGTTCTAACAAAAAATCATTTTTTCTTAGCGGTACAAGAGGCCACAGCGACTGGCAACGCGGAGCTCTTGTCGATAGTACTGTCACGCAGAGACTACCAGCGTCACGTTCTCCGCTCTGGAGGTATACCCGACCTGCTCAGGCGACTCAGCCTCGCGCCAGACTTCTACGTGGAGATGAAGTGGGAGTTCACTAGTTGGGGTAAGTGAATTATAATTATGCAAAAAATGATAAGTATAATAATTTTTGTAATGTATGTAATATTTGCGATTGCGAATGTTTTGCACTGGTATAAAGTGATTTGCTATAAAAATATAAATATAATAAAATAGAATATAAATTCGACATCACAGGCAGTGGTCTCGGTAGCTTAGTTGGCGTTGGCGAAGCGTTTGATGTACTTAACCAGAGATACGCAGGTTCAAATCCTGCCTGAGATCGAATTTTTCTTTCACTAGAAATTTTCTTTAATTAGAAAATTCATATCTGTGTGATTTGCTACAAGTCATTAATGTTCAAAAACTGTGCAGCGGAGTATAGGGCTTGTTCAGTCAGCATCAACTATATCTCATATATAAACTGTTCAAAATGATCTGAACAACTAAACCTTTCCTCACGATGTTTTATAATAAGCGACCTTGACGGCAGTTATCATTCTTTCTTGTTTTTTATCCCATTGAGAAAACGTTTGATTTCTCTACTTGATCAGATAATTAAGAACAAGAGAAATGTTAGACGCTGCAAAACAAATGATAACCTTAGTATGTAATGGTGGCCAGAAAATCAAGTTACCACAAAATGTAAAATTTTCTCAGTGGATTTTGAACTTAATTGTTAACATTTTTAAGGTTTAAAATCATTTGGAGAAATTTGACAGTTTTGTATAACCTGATGTGCTGGCGACTATACAATTAGTTAAATTTAGCACCCTGTATTCTCTAGGCTGTTAGTAATAATGTGCCTAAAACCTATGACTAATTACATAATAACACGTTTCAATCTCCATAATACTGTATACAAATCTGCACCAGTTGTCACAGTATGTGGAGTTTTGTAGTATTCACTTACCTTCAGGGATAATATTTTTTTTTATGGATTATGGATGTATGATATAGCTTGTTTACAGTGCCCCTAGTATCCCGGATGTGTCCGTTCGACACGTACAAGGTGTACAAACGTGGCGGCAACGTGCGCGTTGATACCACGCTTGTTGGCTTCGACGACAACCACTGGCAAAGGGGAGACAGGACCTACATATTTAGGGGAAATGGTGAGTTTTTATTACCTTGTTTTTTATATTCCTACATTTTCATCTTTTGAGGGACAGGTCTTTTGCGCATGTCCATCTTTGTCTTTTACTATAGATACCGTATTTTATTTAGCATTCAAACAATTGCTGTATTATGGATAGATCATGTCTTTTGTGTAGTCTGTTTGTAAATTTTCTACTAGTGCTTTCAGTCAAGGGAGGGATCACGTGAAAAGTAAAATTAAGTAAAAAAAAGTAAATCTCAATTAATGACAATTCTAGTTCTGTTTGTGTCTCAGTCAGTCATCCTGTATAACAGAATTTAATTTTTAATAAATTCATCAGATGGCGTCAAAAATACGAGCGTTTATTCCCAGTCATCACAACTCGTGTCGTTCCCATTGGTATGCCCTCTACTGTATGTTAAAACAAGTATTAGGGAAACTTGTTGGGGATTGAAAATACACATATTGTTTATTAAAATATATATTCACATGAAATAGAGGGGATCTAGCGCGTTAATGTTCGCTGTTCTAATCTAACCTATAATTTAATTTTTTTTTTTCAAATATTTTTTTAACCCATTTGTCACCACTGGCAACATTTGGGCTTTTAAATCCCATTTATTCCCCTTGGCAATGACTGGAACTATTTTTCTTCCCATTTATCATCACTGACAACCAATGATAAAGATTATTTCCATATTTCCATTTGAGCTGGTTCGAGGTGGTGCAAGAAAAGAGTACCTGGAAGGAATTAGGGGAGGCATTTGCCCAGCAGTGGGACAGTAACGGCTAGAAAAAAGAAAAAAAAAACTAGTGGTGATGACTGGGAACAAGCGAATACGAATGTTGGTGTAGTCCGTATCGGTGGTAAGAGGTTGTGTTGTGTGATGTTGTTGACAGGTCGCACTGCGAGCCTGGTGGAGCTGGACCACGAGCAGGGCACGTCGTGGTGCGAGCAGCTGCAGGCGCCCGCGCCCGGCCGGGACTGGCCCGAGCCGCCGCGCCACGTCATCCACCAGCGCCTCGCCGCGCCGCTCGCCATCAACTACCTCGACACAGACAAGATCAGCTTCGAGAGGTACGTCCGAAGAGATCACCTTATTATACCTTAATTGGAGCTGCTTAAAAGGCCAGCAATGAAGGGAATTTATTCATATTTAGAAATGGAATCAATTCTCTAGACCAGACAACCTGTTTTGAGTCTTTTATGTTAAGAAATTTTCAGTAATAGTTTAAAGTTCTAATAAATATAATGCATGGTTTGATCGAGTCTGCCCGTCTATCGATTTGTCTTTCTTTAAGTAATTGTGTATTTTTGTTCAGGAATAAGAGCGGTATATGGGGCTGGCGACAAGACAAGACGGAGTACGTGAACTCGTACCCGTGCAAGGTGTTCGCGGCCAACAACGTGGAGCTCGTGTCCAAGACGCGCACCGAGCACGTGCCGCGCAGCGAGCGCCGAGCCCCTGCGCGCGCGCCGCTCGCCGGCCTGCTCGCGCTCGCAGACTCCGACCCACCCACAGTGGTGGACAAGGTACAACAACGTGGAGCTCGTGTCCAAGACGCGCACCGAGCACGTGCCGCGCAGCGAGCGCCGAGCCCCTGCGCGCGCGCCGCTCGCCGGCCTGCTCGCGCTCGCAGACTCCGACGGACCCACAGTGGTGGACAAGGTACAACAACGTGGAGCTCGTGTCCAAGACGCGCACCGAGCACGTGCCGCGCAGCGAGCGCCGAGCCCCTGCGCGCGCGCCGCTCGCCGGCCTGCTCGCGCTCGCAGACTCCGACGGACCCACAGTGGTGGACAAGGTACACGAGCCATCCAAAATATCAGAGCGAACAGACTGTTTGTAATTATCTAAGCAACAAATGAAGCGGCGGTAGCCTAATGGCTAGGGCGTCGGACTTGTGATCATGTGGTTGCCGGTTCGAAACTCACCCATTGCACTACCGACGTGAACCCACCCGTAACACAAGCATTTAGCTTAGCACGAGGGGTTAACAAGATTACTAGTAATGTGTGACCCACATTACTAGTAACCTTTTTTTTTTTAAAAAAAAAACAAAGGAAATTAAACTTTTCTCAATGGGATAAAATACATATCAAAATTGCAAGTGCTGTGTGTACTGTTAATTATAAAACATTATGTATGTCGCTGCGATCTGGTTTAATTCCTTTAGTTACTCAGATAATTATAACAGTCTGTTTGCTCTGATATATTTAATGGTGACTGTACACTCACGAAAATTCATGTGTACGCAATCAGTGAAATTCAATAACGATTCTCTCTGAAACTCTCACTATTATGATTTGTATTATATTTGACTGCCTCGTTGGTCTAGTGGTCCCAATCGCGACTGCTACGCTAGAGGTCTTGGGTTCGATCCCCAGGTCGAGCAAAATGTTATTGAGTTTTTCTATGAAATTCTCAGTAGCAGCTCGGAGTCTGGATTTGTGCCCGGTGAATGGCAATAGGCTCGCCAATATATTTTTAATTTGTGTTTTCACGATGGAGTTTTTCCCGACGATCTAAAGAAATCAGTTGTTGTGCCAATCCATAAGGGTGGAGATAGAGACCGTGTTTCAAATTACAGGCCCATTTCATTATTACCTGCAGTATCAAAAATTCTGGAAAAATTAATAAACCTTAGACTGATTACTTTCCTAGAAAAACATAAAATTTTATCCGACAGTCAATTTGGATTTCGCCAAGCCAGGTCCACGTCAGATGCTGTGCATGCTGTTACTGACTTCATAGTAAATAATTTGGACGAATGTAATAAATGCATTGCTATATTTTTGGATCTGGCAAAGGCGTTTGACACGGTTTCTGTCCCACTACTACTGCGCAAACTTGAAGCGATAGGCATAAGGAGTACTCAACTGAGCTTATTTGAAAGCTACCTCTCTAATCGTTACCAATCTACGGCCATTGGGGGGTACTCGAGCGATTATTTGCCAATAACTTATGGCGTGCCTCAAGGCAGCGTATTGGGGCCGACGTTGTTCCTAATCTACATAAATGAGCTGTCCTTGATCAACTGTCCAAATGGTAAACTGATTTCTTATGCGGACGATACAGTGATTTTACTTGCTGGACATTCTTGGCAAAATATATTTATGGCCGCCCAAAGTACACTTGATAAAGTATCTCGATGGCTGACTAACAATGTTTTGACCCTAAATAGTGATAAAACCAAGTACATGACTTTTTCTATACGGAAAACTCAAGTAAATGCAGATGATTTTAATTTGGTTGCTCATAATTGTAATCAATTTGATATTAATAGGTGTACATGCCGTAACTTAGAACGTACTGATAACATTAAATATCTGGGTGTGACTCTCGATAGTCATTTAAACTTTGCTAAACATTTTGAGCTACTTAGAGGTAGGATCCGTAAACTCATTTATGTTTTCAAAACTCTTCGGCAAGTCGCTACCCCTACACTAATAAAGCAATTATACTTAGCGCTGTGTCAGTCCTTAATCTCATACTGCATAGTTTCCTGGGGTGGTGCTCCAGCTACTAACATCAAAACTATTGAAATCGCACAGCGTGCCATCTTAAAAGTTAGTGCTTCTCGGCCAATTTTGTTCCCAACTAAACAACTGTATGAAGAGTGTAAAGTCCTTACAGTTAGACAATTATTCTTGTTAAATATTATCATGAAACAGTATAATGAAATCCCTTATGAACCCCAGAAAAATATAAACCGTAGAAGGGGCAGAGTCTGTGACCCATCTAAGTTGTTCCATACATCTTTTAGCCAACGATTTTATTGTTTTCTCGGTCCTTTTATTTTTAACAAAGTAAATAAACTAATTTCAATCTATAGTCTCAATAGAAATGAGTGTAAAATCAAAGTTACTTCCTGGTTGCAGAGTTTAGACTATCATGAAACGGAAAATCTTCTGACGGTGTTACGATAATAAGTTTTCGTATGAAGAATATACATAAAAAAACCATGTTTATATAACAAATTAATTAATTTAAATTAACACACCCTCTCACACACATACACGTACATTATCAGAGTTTACAAAGAGAGGTTCTATATGTTTACTATATTCTAATAATGAAAACGTTTAGTTATAAAACTTAGCCTAATAATGTTTAGTCTTGTCAATAAAATGGAATAGAATAAGTAGTTTGATAATTCACTTCTAAGGGGAGTGGCGCCATATGCCGAAACACAGGTCCTACCTAGTTTGGCAGTGGATGCTGTTCGTAGTTTTGTCTAAGTATTCTAGTCCATGCATGTAAACAACAATATTGTAAACATTTTTCTGGCAATAAAGTTATTATTTATTATTTATTATAATCTGTGGAACATATTGTTCTAGGAAGAGAGTGTGTCTTCCGGTAGTAGCAGAGCCAGCGAGGACTTGAGCATCTCGGACGTGACGTGGCAGGAGTACTTCTCAGACGCGGAGCTGGAGAGAGACATCGGACGACCTCGGGAGATCACCACCAAAGTGCAGAAGTTCAGGGCCACGTTATGGCTCTGCGAGGATTACCCTTTAGAAGTAAGTAGTGGCTTGCTGGTATTAATGGGTCGACATGACTAGGGAAGTACTACCCCCCCACAGAATATCGATGTGAAGTACCGGTTGCGTTTCGTTCCGGTGAGTGTGAGGCGACGGGGATTTCTTCCGTCGGTTCCCTACTCCTTTCCCTCTCTTTTCTATAGACGGTTCCCTGTTACCGTCAGGTGGCTCGTTTGCTAGTCTGCCTAAGTAAATTGTAAAAATAATAAGAATTATGTAACGGTACGCAGTTTAGTTGCCCCCCCCCCCCCTGCTCCTGTAACCCTATAGTTTGCAAGCATCGCGCAGGTAGCGTAGTAGTGTCTATTTTGAATAAGTAACTTTGACTTAGACTTATATAAATTATCAGAAAAATCTTTACAAAACCCACACTATCTGAGTACCTCGTCTCTCAATTCCCATGTGACTTACGACGTGGTTCTAACTGGTTATTTTTTTAAAACAGTTACAGGAACAGATAATGCCTATTCTGGACTTAATGGCGTCAATATCGTCGCCACACTTCGCGAAGCTAAAAGACTTCATTCAGATGCAGCTGCCTGCTGGCTTCCCTGTAAAAATAGGTAAGTGATGCATAAGTTTACCAAACATTTATAAAATAATATTTTTTACGCCTTATTAAAAGTTTAAAGAAGTTTGATTTTGGGTTCCCACTATTCATTTCATTCCATTTCAAAGATGTAGTCGTAATCTTTTTATTTAGTTTTTTTTAAGATGAGATTAGAACAGTACTTGACATTTGATGATTTTTACAATTCATACATTCGACAACCGTAGACTCATTGTAGTCGTTACGCAACCACCACGTCTGCGTCATGATTGGTCGGTTTGCTTCTAGCTAACCAACCAGAAAGCCGTACGCGGCTGATGCGTAAAATCGACACGGTGAAGAGAGATTTAGAGTAGCTCCTGTCCCCATGTACAGAGATCCCCCTGTTCCACGTGCTGAACGCTCGCATAACGTTCGGCAACATATTCGCGACGAGCCAGCCCGTGATGTTCGTGGAGCACATCGCGGAGGGCTCGCGCCTGGCCTGCGTGGTGGACGAGCAGGCCTTCAGCCTCGGGCAGGAGTACCGCGACGCGGCCGCGCCCGACGACCGCCTGTCCTGCGGCCTGGACGACGAGGAGGGCCTGCTGCAGTACGCCATACAGCAGAGCCTCATGGACCACGGCACGCAGGACGACCAGGTCACATACACAACACATGCCTCACTATATATATTTTTGATAGCCTTATAAAAATGTGTATCACAAATAGAGCGATAAACAAAAACCAGAACCAAATGGAATTTAAAAAAATCAAGTAGAAAACGTAATAACATTCGACAACCAACAAATTGACGATCAAATAAAGTCGGCGCGGGGCACATGACGTTCAACCAATCAGCGCGCGAGATGCGTTCCATCGCATGCCATCTCACAATTCGACGGTTTCACTTCGATAGATCTACCTCTCTAATCTACCGAAAAATAATGCGACAAATTGTAAGCAGTAGATTGAGTTCACAATCTAACGACAGTTTACAGTCTCGCGAGATAGATTATAATCTAACGGTATTTACAATTTTACGGTGACATATACAGTGCGAAAAATGTATAGTCTATGTCTCTTTCGAGTTGTACGCAAATGGGCTGCGCAATAGTCAAAATAACGGTTAAAATGAGGCGCATGTGCGGTCTGAAGAACTTGTCAATTCGTCATAATTATGTGCCATTCAGTTGGTGGAAATCGGTTGTTTGGGAAGCCTCTCCAGAGTGAGTCACAGTGACATAACATGTTGTTATAAATTATAGGCAGTTAGTGATGTGATGTGATGTGTCAGGTGGACGTGTGGGAGGCGCTGCGGGGGGCGCGGCCGGCCTCACCGCGGCCTGCGCGCGCGCAGCCGGCGCCCGACCCGCTCCTGGCGCAGGAGGAGCGGCAACTACAGAGGTACCTACAGTCGCCACCAGGTCAAGCATATACAAAACTGTCAAATTTCTCCAAATTATTTTAAACCTTAAATTGTTGAAGATAAAAATCAACTGAGAAAATTTGACATGTTGTGGTAACTTGATTTGCTGGCCACATCGTACAACACATACTGGTTATTTTCTCTTTCCTTGGACCTCTAATGCTTCGTCACATTCAATATTATATTTGCAGGCGTTGGCGGTTCCCTTGGTAGAACTGAGTGTTTAGTGTGTCTACGCTTAAGAAATGTGTATAAAATAGAATTTCATTCAACATTTTAAACGAATAACATTAAAATGTAAACGTAGTGAGGTTTTAGTGTTTGCTTAACTGCACATTGTGTCGTTTTGCACATTATTTTAAGTGTCTGTAACTGGTGCTTCAACTGCGCGTAGTATTGTACTCCATCTCTCTATGTGACAGGGTTATAAAAGGGTCATGGGTGTATTTAAAAATTTCAGAGGGTTCAAATTCACTTTCCTAATAAAATTAAGGTTTGAAATGGTCTTATTTAAACTTGAAAGTTAAAACTCGTGTTAATCGGGCCTGCACCTGGGCTTTAAATCCCAAGAAGATACCCCTGTCTTCTTGTCGGAGCACCTAACCCCGAAAGGATCACGTTTGCACTTCCTTGCTAGAGACTTGACGAAGACAGGAGCCTACAAATTCTGTTGGACAGCATACGGCAAAGTCTATATAAAGAAGGATGAACAAGCGCCTAAAATAACCATTACTTGCGAAGAACAAATTCATAAACTTTTACTGAAACAATGACTCTCGACCTGTATGCTCATGTACATCCGATTTTTTCCTATTACATTTTTTTTGTCAATCTGTATCAGTAAATTGATATCATTTTCATGTTTTGTAACACAGTGCACATATACACCAAGTAACTATAGTACTGTAGAATTAAACTTAAATAACCTAATTTTACTCATTTACAATACTCTCATACACTTACACACACACAGTCACCATAAATCTCAAACTTACACACACCAACACTTCTTTCACTATTTTTACAGCTTCTGTACACATTCAATTATCTTGTCACAAATAAAGACTAAAAATTTCATAGACCTAGATAAAATTTATAAACGTCCTAAACCAACTAGACCCATTCAAAACAATAACGTATATTCTGCTTATGAAAACCTTCATGTCTGACACATTACTTACCATTACAGAAATAGACAACTTTGAAGTGGCGCGCACAGTCGAATGCAATAGCTCAGATCTAGACAAGCATGTACTTATCAACAGAAACGATCTCACTATTATTTCCCAGAATATAAGGAGTATTTATTGTAACTTTGATGACTTTATACTCAACCTATCTAATTTTAAATTCGAAACAGACGTTATAATTTTGACAGAATGTAGACTTAGTCCCAATAAACCAGTGCCCCAACTTAATAATTATTTAACCTACTTTACTACTCGCCAACAAAACCAAAA
>OY292527.1:13102123-13220108 GCA_958496365.1 Subacronicta megacephala
AAACACTGTACCTTCAAACAAAACTACGACTATTACAAATTTTGAACAAGCACTAAAAGCTTTGCAGCAACAGAATTTAGCAGAACTCCTTTTTTGTGAAGATCCAAATCAACTAACCAGCCTTCTCATAAAAACACTTGCTAACACCATAGAAAGAAACACTTCCTCTCGTAAAATACCAAACAGCAAACAAATAATAAAGCCGTGGATCTCCACAGGCATTCTGCGTTGCATAAGAAATCGTAACAAATTACAGAAACAATCTAGGCTTAATCCACATAACGAAACCCTTAAAATAACCTACACTAGATATCGAAACCATTGTAACTCGCTAATAAAAAAATTAAAACGTAAATATGAAAGGGAATTACTAGTGAAATCAGTTGGTAATAATAAGCTTCTCTGGAAAAACATAAAGAACCTAACTTATTCTAATAAAATTAAAGATCGTAACACCAAACTGCTTAATATTAGGACATCGCCTCTAGAATCAGTAAATTTTGTCAATAATCATTTCGCCAGCGTTGGTAAACTGTTAGCTCAGCAAATAGTGCCAAGTACTTATAATAAACAAGCTGTCAACAAACCTGTACAGAGCAATACCTTTGTGCTCTTGGACACTGATCATCATGAAGTAAATCAAATATTGATGGGCTTAAAATCTGACAGTGCCCCGGGATGGGACAAGATCTCTACAAAATTTTTAAAGTTAGCCCGATACGATATAGTTCCCATAATAACCCATCTTGCGAACCTTTGCTTTCATAAAGGTATTTTCCCTGAGCTGCTGAAGCAATCAATTATTACTCCAGTACATAAGGGTGGGGACAGAGACGATGTCAATAACTACAGACCTATCTCTATCCTTCCGTCAATATCTAAAATAATTGAAAAACTGCTTAATGTTAGATTAACTCAATACTTAAATAAGTTCAGTTTACTATCAAACCAACAGTTTGGCTTCAGGCAAGGATTATCAACGGAGGATGCGATTTCAGCTCTAAGTTCCCTGGTAACTGAACACCTTGATGCTGGGAATAAATGCTTAGCGGTCTTTCTAGACCTTAAAAAAGCATTTGACACCGTCTCTGTCCCAAACCTTATGAACAAACTCGAAAATGCAGGAGTAAGAGATATCCCTCTGAAATTATTCAAGGACTACCTCTCTAGAAGGAGGCAGAGGGTGAAGGTGGAGGAATATATCAGTGATGAAGTGGAGGTGACATATGGTGTCCCACAGGGAAGCATACTGGGTCCTACCCTCTTTCTTTTGTATATTAATGACCTATGCAACATAAACATCGAAAATGCAAAAGTCTTCTCGTATGCCGATGACACTTCTGTGGTGTTTACTGGGAACTCATGGCACGACGTAAAACTAAAAACAGAGATGGGTATGGCCCAAGTTGCCAGCTGGCTCAATAACAACCTACTCACGCTAAACACATCTAAGACGAATTACGTATGCTTTAGTGTGAGTAACAGGACACAACCAAGTGACGATTTTAACATAAAAATCCATGTTTGCGGAGATCCAAAAAATATAAGCTGTGCCTGTCTATGTATTTCCAAAATTTCGCAGACTAAGTACCTGGGAGTAGTAATTGATCAACGTCTAACTTGGTACCAGCATCTAGAACAGGTTACAAATAGAGTTAGGAGACTGAGCTGGATATTTAAATCATTGCGTCACATTGCTCCAAAAGATATAATCACTAAGCGAGAATCTAATAGAAACATCCTGAATGAGGTATATTTGGCTCTGGTGCAATCGGTTTTATTGTATTGCATCACGGTTTGGGGAGGTGCAACTAAAACCAAACTTCTATACTTAGAGCGCGCCCAGCGTGCCCTTATTAAGATAATGTACTTCAAAAACATATTATACCCTACAAATAGCCTTTATACTATCAGCAATATAATGTCAATAAGAAAGTTGTATATAATACAAACTATCTTGAAAAAACATAAAACCCTACCACTGGATTCACAAAAATTAACGAAAAGAAGGAAAGACTTGGTGGCTCCAGTTCCCCGGACTAAAACCGTGTTCGCATGCAGACAATTCAATAAACGCTCAGCCGAACTATACAATAAGGTAAACAAAAAAATATACATATACACAAAAACTACGTATGATTGTAAGAAAACCGTAACAAATTGGATCAAAAAACTCACGTATGAAGAGACTGAGGCACTTCTAGAATACATTAAATAGATAATATGTTACTCAACACACACACACAAGCACACACACACACACACACGCACACACACACACACACACACACACACACACATGCACGCACGCACGCACACACACACACACACACACACGCACACACACACACATGCACGCACGCACGCACACGCACACACCCACACACGTGCGCACGCACACCCATTTCACACACACTTACACAATTTTCTTTAAATTAAATTAAAATTAAAAATAAATAGGATATTAGAAATAAGTAATTACCCATTAGTTTAATATTTGTTACTATTATAATTATTTTGTTATGGAAGAGCGGGGCCTCCTAACACAGGCAAAAATTGCTTAAAAGGAGTCCCCAAACACAATCACCCATTTGTTGTAACAAATTTCTCAAATAAAACATTTTGATTTTGATTTTGATTTTGAATCATTATTTTTCATCAACATACTCTTGTGTCATATATAGAGTGGTTACGCTAGTTGGTAACTTGCTAGTTATCCGCAGGGCGATAGAGGCGTCCCTTGCCTCGTTAACCGTAGCGGCGCCGGAGCCGGCGGACGCGGACGGGGATGCTGACGCGGATGTGGGCGGGGATGCGGATACGGATACGGGTGTGGATGCAGACGCGGATGCGGAGCTGCAGGCGGCGCTCGAGCTGTCGGCCAAGGAAAAGGCTTCCCGCGACGAGCAGCTAGAAGCGGAGCAGCGCGCGCTAGACGAAGCGCTGCGGCTCTCGCTGCTAGAAAAATAATTGGTCAGTGTAAATTGGACGTAGTTAAGCAGAAGGGACTCAATCCACACAATGGCCGAGTTAAATATGCCATCGTACTACTTTTAATATCTCGTAATGTTTTGCAAAATATATCATTATTTTGATAGACAAATAAAATATAAACTCTCCTGTCCCATAAGGGTCAAAAATTAAAAAAAATGAAACTTTGTGTTAGAGAAATCACAGCTGAAACTTCAATCACTCAAAAGTGACATTGTGTGGATTGAATCCTTTCTGCTTAAGTACGTCCAATTATCATCTTCTTCATCTTCCTGCCCCTATTCCAATTTATTTGAAGCTGGCAATGCAACTGTCTTTTTATTCCATTCCCGGTTTTTTCTATAAAATTGTCTGTAGCAGCTAGGTAGCAGCTCTGAGTTTGGATATGTGCCCAATGAGTGGCAATAGGCTCATTAATACATAGGACCTTAACATACCGGCGAACTGTGGGTGTACATTAGTACACCCTTGTCTGCCTGCCTCTGTCGTAAACAGGCGTGATGGTGTGTTATGCTGGCGCAGTATGCCTTTTCTTATATTCTTCCCCGTAAGTCGTCATCTTATCTTTCAATCCCTCAATATATCAAAATATAACTAAGGTATAAATGCAATCTAATAATAAGTAAAAACCAATTGGTATTATCGATTAAGCTGACAAAGGCAACGTTTTTGCTCTTGAAGAGGATCTCGTTTCATTTCCAGTTAGAGCAGTGTTAATGAGCTATTTTATTAGGAGAAATGTTTGAGATGTTTCTTTTGGACGGTTTTGGCGGTTTTTGGCAACCACTTACAAATTTCCCCCATATGTTACGTTTGGATATAAAACATACCTAACATACACTGCCTAACCCTTCGGGGAATACAGGCGAAATGATATGTTGTTTTTAGAACATATCCATGTATCATAGCGTCTCTAATTCGATATATTATTTCATTTTCAGATCTCAATGTAATAAAAGTATGAAGCGTCCAACCAAAATAAGACTTACGCCTAAAGTACTTCTAGTAAGTAGCTGAAGTTTATACATAAGGGGGGTTGGTCCTGGATTGTGTCTCTTCCATGATAGGGATAATACATGTAGAAGTTCTCGTTCTTCAAACATTTTGTAAACAGCTACCTGCCTCACTCACTCTTTGAGAGTTAGATAAAGTTAGATAGATGTTTGCAACATGTTTTGTCGTCAGTTGAAACGCGGGCTAAACTGTACATTGTTTTATAAGTATCTAACTGGTGCTTACAACCGCGTTGTATGTACTCCATCTCTTTTTGTGATAGGTTATTAGAAAGTGATGGATATATATATATATATATGTTTATTTAATTCGCCCTTCAGACTTGTTTCACATTTAGAAGAACTTAACTATGCATTTTGGTATTTATTTGGACAAAGTTTTAAGGTATGCACATAATAGGATAAATGTACATGACTCTTTGACAATCACTATATGAATAACAATAGAGCTCTCACTCACCCACTATTACATGGGACGTAAAAATACATGCGAACTGTGGATTTAAACACGGCTACACATCAAGCTAACCAAGCTAACCAAAACCAGTTTAGACTGATCTTCCAATGTAAAGGCTTTCTGCACAATTCCTAACCTACCCTTCGAATAATACAGCCGTGATAGTATGTCGTGTTATTGATTATTGTGATTTTATTATAATTTATTAAAAATTAAATTGCTTGGCTTTTTTTTCCATGTACGTTTGTTTGTTCTACTGTTTAAAGAAGACCTCCAGAAATTTATTACGGGATTCTTATCCTGGAGTTTTCATACCATGGGGCATTAAACAATATAAAGGACCCCACCATCGTCATATTTGTTTTTATAAGTCTATCGTGGAAGAGACACTCGAATCTTTAGTTATGCAGACTAGCAACATCCACAAGTATAAAATATATTGTTATCTGTATAATTTCTTGTAAAAAGGTCGTATATTTAATTGTCAGAATATACATCGAGAACCAACTTCCATACTGCCAATCTTAGTTTGTCCGTTTCAATAAACACTTGTTAATAGTTTTTTAGTCTGTATAAAGGGGTATAGAGGACCCAGACCTTACAATTTTGACTGTAGAATATTTATTCGTCGTTATGTAATAATAATAATTAATAATGTGTGTTATTACCATAGATCGGAATAGGTAGAGCTGTTATATGTACTTGCCATAGGTTAGAATAATATGGATATTCCCCGAGTCCCGGGATCTGGTTTTTAAGTAGTAAAAACATAAAAAAACTATTCTCGCCTTCGGTACTAATTACGCGTCTCAACAAAGCGGTAACGTCGCACGCTTGGCAAAATTAACAACGTCGCTCATGCGCTTATTGGCTTACATAAACCATTTTTATACATATTGTCAAAAATAATGAAACTCAATAAAATCCCTTAGTATCAGTCGGAATCCCGTGGAATATCCATATTAACATCAATGTTTGCGGTCAATGAACCTAAATAGCTCTAACTATTCCGATCACTGGTTATTACGTTTTGTATTACAGATGTATATTTGTATACGAGGGAAATAGTAGTTCTTATACATTTGTCACAAAATTCAGGGTATAATTTGGGAGTTCCCTTATTATTGTGTTGTCAACCCTTAAGTTTGTATAATCAAGTGTCTTTGGTGGGTTAAACATCGGTCTGTTCTTAATAACGGATATTAAATACTAGCTGTAACCCGCGGTTTCACCCGCTTTTCCCCGATCTTAACCCGTCAAGCGGCATATTGTAGACACAATGCAAAATCTATTGTTATGTCCTCATGAGGAAACTGTATGCATTGACGGGTCATGAGTCGTAGTGTGCTGCTAGATAGCCTATAGCCTTCTTATAACATGACTGGATATATATATACTATCTAGGACTATAATACGACTGCATCGTTAGTCTAGTGGTCCCAATCGAGACTGCTACGCTAGAGGACTTGGGTTCGATCCCCAGGTCGAGCAAAGTGTTATTGGGTTTTTCTATGAAATTCTCAGTAGCAGATCGGAGTCTGGATTTGTGCCCTGTGAATGGCAATAGGCTCACCCCCTATTACATGGGACCTAAACATACCGGCGAACTGTGGGTGTACATTAAGTACACCTCTGCCTAACCCTTCGGGGAATACAGGCGTGATGGTATGTAATACGACTGGTAGTTCCAGATATTAATTAGCACGTACTAATAAACAAACAACCTCTTCACCTTTAGTATATTAGTATTCTTATTCCACCTCGCGTCCAAATATACACTGTCCTAGTAATAATTTACACCTTTAGTATCGCTATACGAGTGAGATATGTAACTATTATTATTTTTATGGAATTGTGTAATCTGGTACATATATTTTAGAATAATGAAGCGTTCATATTAGTTTCAATCGGATATAATAATATCGATAATTTGGGGGTTGATAAGTGAACGTCACTAGCCCTAATATATCGATATATTTGTTTTAACGTACGTTGTGTTAACTTGCGTCCATCTTAGCATTATATTCTCAGGATAGAATAGTTGGAATGTAATATTAAAAACAGTATTCAAAATTATAATGGGCTCCTAACATTTGGAAATATTGAAAGTTCTAGCGATTTTATAACATTTGCTATATCGATATAAATATACACAACAAAAGTTATACATTATTCTTGTTTAGTTTTTTGATAAAAAAGGTATTTTGAAAGCTTAATACTACAATGAATACTCATTAATACAATACTTACATGCATGCCCATACGTTCCTTTTGGATTATGAAACTTAATAGTTGTCCGCCTTTTTGTCGAGTTTCTATTTTTTGGGCAAACTTTGTCGATATGCAAACTATTTAACGGATTTCTTGGTATGCAGTAAATAATACCGATCCATTAAGGTGGGTAGTCATTTCCAATCTACTCCGTTTAATACTAATTCTATTAGCTTATGTGTTTTATAGGGAAATTAAAGGCCAATTTAATTCTGCTATATAAAATGGTCCAAATATAGTTCTAATCAAGACCAAAATGTCGAATGAGGAGATCATTCGACATTTTGGTTCTAAAATACCAATCAACGTCTAACGTGAAAAAAATACAATAAAAATACAATTGAACATATTTTATTAGCAGAATTGGCTTTTTTCACACGAGGGATCAATTGGGATAAATTGAACGACCGTATGATAATGAAAACTCATTCGACTTAATGATGAGCTTAACCTTCATCTGAATGTTTAACTTATTTAACGCCAGACGTACACCATTTTTTCCAAGGATTTAGGAGGTATGCACTCAAAAGTCACTTCTATAGCGACGGGTCGTGGAAACTGTAAGTAAAAGCTTGTATTTTTAAAAATAAAATCACAATGAACCAACTGAAAAACTTATTTAAAGTTTTACATACTTTTAAAACTATCTCTTCAAACGCTGCATATTTGGTCGTTGTTATCTGTTTATGATATACCCAAAAGTTTATTTTAATAAGCTAAGAATTTGTAGCTATATCTTAACGCAGCGACCAATTTTATTTTACTGATAAATATAATAATTTTATGTCACAACTTGACT
This sequence comes from Subacronicta megacephala, assembly GCA_958496365.1. NCBI lineage: Eukaryota > Metazoa > Arthropoda > Insecta > Lepidoptera > Noctuidae > Subacronicta > Subacronicta megacephala. Next base: position 13,109,655 of record OY292527.1, read on the forward strand.
CAAATACTGATATTGTAATAAAGTAACACCAAGTTGTTGGCTGATAAATATTTATAAAACTAGCAACTCTTTGTTTTGGAACTTTTTGAATTTCATTTTTTTTTCATTTTAGGAATTTCAATAGCTGTAGAACTGATTTTATTGACCGTTTTCCTGTTGTATTATAATCTATGCCCAAGAGCTTGGTGATATTTTCTACTTCTGGTCATAAAACTACTGTCTCAATTATTTAATTATTACTTATATATTACTATAATAGTTAATATCTAGACTCGACGAGTTTGTCTAGTATTAGTGTCCAGTGCAATAATGATGTAATATTAAAACTTTTATATTACACACAACAGATTCCTATGTCTGAGTAGATGAAATATGACCTATTGTGAATTCCAGGTCATTAGTCTATAAATAAGTTCACAAAATCTCGTTTAAAATAGTTGTGGGTTGTCAGTCTATAGAATAATATAATGAGGGTTAATAAAAGATACCATACCTTTTTATTTCAATGGCTATCCTAATTTAACAACATAAATTTTACGTCAAGTTTATTTCCTTGATCTTCCTAATAGTCATTCCACAACTTTTATGATAATAAGTAGGTCGATGATATTTTTTAAGCTGTGTATTCTATTTCCATTATTTTGTGTGCTAAGAGATTTTGTGAAACTAATAATTGTAATTATTTATACCTATTTAATGTAAAAATAGTGTGTAACTGAGAGCCAAGCAAACATCATTTTACATAATTATTTAATAGTGACCTTTTTCTCATTAAATGTCCGAATTTTAAAGTTGATTTTTGCTTGGCTCAATACTTTTACACCATAACGAGTATTAGACAAGTGAATAACCTTAAAGAAATTGTGATTGTATTGTAATAATTATAACTATTGTATGTAACAATGTATTATACGTGACTTCATGTCAAATAAAATATTCTCATTTGTATTTTTTACTTCATAATTTTCAGTTACATTTCTATTAATTTTATTTATTTCTCTTTGTGCAGTATGACACGAAATGTAAGATTGTCATAGCTATCTAACCCCGCATTCCCACTGACAACAAAACATGTTGCAAACAGCTACCTATCCCTCTCACTCTTTTAGAGTTAGATAGAGTAAGATAGATATTTGCATGTCGTCAGTGGGAATACGGGGTAATACTTAAAACATCATAATTTAAGGAACTCATCCAGAAGAGTATTTAACCAAAAAGTAGGTATGGCGCGACAAACAAAAGCTTTAATTTTCAAAAAAAAAACAAGCATCAATATTATGTCATACAGCTGGGAAATGCTATGCTGTTAAAACAGACGATTGTGACTCCGACGCCCTCGCCGCTTCAAATAAATATTGAATGACGTTTTTGAGACAACACTATACTTGACTAGGTACTGATTAATTAATAACTTTAATTAGGAACAAGGAACTATATTCAGTGCCACTTGTCCTTTAATTTTCAATCATTGACAAGCTGTAATCGATGATGTAGACAGATATGCCACCCAAGTTATCTGAAACGATGGCATTCATCATGGGAGAGATATTGTATAAAGGCGTATGTAATGGTGCTTAAAAACATAACCGCCTCCACAGTAAGTCCGCCTTGTGTACCATTTTATTTGTACATAAAAGATCAAATAAATAAGAAGACATGCTGTTTAGGCCGTGTTTGAAAAGTGTTAAATGTAAATGAAAGTTCTAGAACATGATATTTATTACCATGGCTTTTTGACTAATTGCCCTGGTTTCGTCCAATATTGGGTAGGTAAATTACATCATTCATCGTAAACAAGGCTTGCGTGAATTACAGTTGATTCATCGTATTGCAATACGGCGTCAAAGAATATTGCCAGCTGCAATTTGCTTATCTGCGATGGTTCATACAAAATGTACGGTCAACATCAAATATATTGGAGCAAACAAGCTCCTATATAAGCTGCGGTAGCCTAATGGCAAGGGCGTCGGTTCGAAACTCGCCCATTGCACTTTCGATGTGAACCGACTCGTAATACAAGCATTTAGCTTAGCACGAGGGGTTAACAAAAATACTAGTAATGTGCGACCTACATTGCTAGTAAGCTTTTTTTAAAAAACAAAATTCAAAACAGACTTACCTAATTATCTGAGCAACTAGAGAAATTAAACCATATCTCAGCGACACAAAGGATGTTTTAGAATGAACACTACACACGGCAGCTATCATTCTGACATGTATTTTATCCCATTGAAATAAAGTTTAATTTCTTTAGTTGCTCAGATAATTATGAACAGTCTGTTCGCTCCGATATATTTGATGGTAACTGCAAAATACCGTTTAAGTATGACGTGCGAAGGTACATTTTAGCTTAACAATGATAATAGGTTAACGCGTTTAAATATTACCCACACCTAAATAATGTTCTAAGCACGTGCAAAAACCTGAAATTCTTTAGACTGTACTTACCTCTAGTGACTCCCACTGACAATTAAAAATTATCCTTGTGTTATTCAGATAAAGTTTAAAGTAGAAAGAAATTCATTTCAAATATCTACCCTTGGTGAATTCAATGAATTTTGAACTTTATCTGAATTGGATATAGGTAATATTTAATTATCACTGTCATGAGCTGACTCTTAGTCTTCTACCGTTGTAGAATAGGTATACACTTAGCTATGTAGCGAGCGTGTGTTTTATATTTGGCGCTACTTTTCAGCTGTGATTTTATACTTAAATAATGTATTAAATATTTTGTGTGATAGACTCCCGAACATGTGATGTAAGTATATTGTATATTCTGGAGATGCAGTTATCCAAAAAGCTTATCAATGCGGTTTGAGCTCAAGTAGTCTTAATTTGTAACAAGAAAACATAATAAACGAGGAATAAGTTCGAGGAAATTTCTATTGGGTAGCAAAAGCGAGCTGTATCAGGATTTAAAAATATAAAGTCCTTAGTGATGTAACTGATATCGATCAATACTATCGATTAAGAAATGTCATCGTTATAACAAAGTCAATTATGTAATCAAATAATATTTTTTTTAATCCGAAATAATTATGGTGACATTTGACTATTTGTGTACAAAATATTTAATACATAATGTCCACATACACTTGTATGACTATACTTTATTGTACAAAGCTATTTCAATTCTATACATTAACCTATCCCAATTAGAAATTGTACAACCTTGTCGAAATGTGTAAAATAATGTGGTATTGTAATTATATTTTATGTATACTTATTGATTTTCAAATTTCGTTTTATTTAAATCCTCGCTTACACCTATGTACGGTGGCCAGTACATCAAGTTACCACAAAATGTAAATTTTTCTCAGTTGATTTTGTACTTTATGGTCAACAATTTAAGGTTTAAAATCATTTGGAGAAATTTGTCAGTTTTGTATACCTTGACCTGCTGGCGACTGTACAATTATTATATCCATCAATATGTTCCGCAATATAAAAGCAGATCAACACACATTGATTCTGATCGGGTATTTCACAAATTAGCTAGGTACTTTCATAAATTCCTAAAAAAATTGACCTGGAATTTTTAGTAGAACATGGATTTTTGGAGAAAATAAAAACCATGAAGAAATATAAGTAGGTAAGGCAAATAAATGAATACGCACGATTATCTATGTATTTAAAATTTAATTTCGTTACTTATATACAAATTACAACATTCACTATCAATAATAGGTATTAGTTTGTCCTATATTTACATACGTAATACACTTTAGAAGCGTAATTTCATTATTCAAGTCAATAAATTACATCAGGAAACTTTTGGAATAGTGAGTAGTCACGAACAAGAATAACCAACAACACTGCGTCTTCATAACGGGGATTGAATCAGACAGAGCCGACAGTAACCGGCTAATGTTGATAATGACCGGGTAGTAGCCGGCTAATGTCGACACTAATCAGCGAATGCCGATAGTAACCGGCTAATGGCGACAGTAACCACACAATAATAAGTGACACCGGAATAGAAAAATGGAATTGTACATTAGAAAAGTAGTTTTTATATCAATTATAATTTCCTTAAAGTAAGGCATTCGATCCCCGTTGATACATACTGCGCGAGAATTGTACTTACTAATTACTACAAATTGATAAAGATTCCCAAGGAAAGTAACGAGAACAATTAAAATCATCGAAAACTTAAAAAATAACGAAATAAATAGATTTTTTTAATAAAAAGGTATTATTTTATAATTTCTTACATCGAGTTTGTGTTCTTATAACTTTTTCAATAAGAATACTGTTTTTATTTTATATATAATAAATTAAAAATTATTAGATAACTTATTGTTACCTTAGGGCTAAAAGAAGGTCGTCTCAAACGCCCTTAGATACCTAGAATATAATAAACGCAATCAATTTTCAAACATAATAAAATACTAACATACATTGCACTGTGAATTAAACATTAAGTTTTAACAAATTAACTGGTGGACTGCATATTGCTAATATCAAAGTATTCCTTAACTGTAAGTAAGCATATAATAGTTATAGGGCTACCAAAAACCAAGGTAGCCTAGTTGAAATTTCAATCTATCTATATTTTTACAACATCATTAATGTATGTCAAAAATCTGTTAAGCTTGATACAAAGAATCTGCTCAACAACGAGCAATTTAAACAACTTGCTGTCATCTTCGGAAACAAGCATGTTACAATTATAAGTAGGTACATATATAAGAAGTTCTGCATGCCGCTTTAAACAAGAGATATCACCTAAAGTGTTTATTTCTACGCAATCATAGCATAACTACAATACTAAGTCATAAGAACACGAATCGACATCAATATTTTACGAGCCTAACACAGACTTACACTGGCTAAAATGAGAATAATTCAGCGACACTACAGATATTAATATTATAATTATTCATATTCGGAGCAAATATTTAATTATGAAATTCACCGAAGCAGAACACGACATTGATTGACATAAACGAACACTGAGATAAATTTAAACAGCTATGACTGGTGAATATCCACACTGACTAAACTGTGGTAAATGTGGAAATTGTTATACTTAGTATTTGCCCGCAGTCAAATATTGCGGTCACCGTAACTTAAAATAATTTGCATTCTCTAGTAGTCACTAATGAATATTGCATTTTTAACATGTTACAGCGCTGTCTTCTAATTAATGCAAATGTTGATAATTTCTATAATGACGACTTAGGACAAAGGAGTCTTGAAATATTCATATAAGCCAACGAACATAAATCGCGCACAACTCGTTTCTGAATAGGATTATGTTTTTTGCCTACTCTCATTTTAACCAGATTTAGACGTCATGCAGACTACTTTTAGTCTTTCCAATACTAAGAGTAGTCGTCTTGATGTTCTGTATAATAATATAATTGGAGCCGATGCAGATGGAAGCGTTATTAGAAACTAAATACTGAATTTAAGGCTAAATGTTCAGCCATGGGCGTCAAATTCAATTTTTTCTTGGTATTTCGCAAATTATACGCCTTTATCACATTTTAGGTGTCATTCTACTACCATGAGGGTTCATGGTAGTAGAAATTGCGACATCAACAATAACGTACGTAGATTATGAGTATAAATTGGAATTTTTGGCCGAATCCTGTATTTTCCACCAAAATTTTAGACGATAACAATTTTTAAGCAAAAGTTTTGATACTCAATCGTGAATAAGTTATTGTTGATGTCGCAATTTCTACTGCCATGTATCTAGAATGTGTTACAGCCTAATAATTTGCGAAAAATCAAGAAAATATTGAATTTGGCGCTCAAGACTAGACGCCTAGCCTTAATATTTATATTCGCCGATAGATGGCGTGACATCTAATGCAATTAGAAATGTTTCCATCATGATTTGAATAACAGCTTCGATCTGCAGCGGGCCCCCACACATAAATTAAATGCATCGTACCTTCGCTTAACTTGTCTAACTACGATATACATTTACAGTCCGAGTGGGATTGCACTTATTTGGAACTAGCGCCGCGCCTCGGCGAGTGTTGTTACATATCACAACTAAACAATATAACATTATGCTCCACGCACGTACTGTGTACTCATTTGACTCACCATCTTATAATTTACGGATATGATTGGTTGAGCATCTACAATTTAGGTAACCTACTTATATCAAAAAAACATAGACTGCTGTACTTCTTCGTATACCTATCCAAAACTAACTAAGTAATGAATCGTATGAAAATAATTACTAGACAAAATAAACAATTACCTACACACGTAGCTCGTACCTAGGTCCTTATAAAAAATAAATTGCGGGTATTAATATTTTTCACTCGTATCAATGCAGTACAAACACATTAGAGCTTTCATGTATGTACCTACTTAAAGGGCTTCAACAAACGCAAACATGTTAAAGCCAAGTAAACTACACAAATCAATATAGATATTGCAAAACTATTTCCCTGTTAGCACATGAGAAAATGGCGGAGATGAGCGAAGCGCAAGTAATCGATTTTGATCAAGTGTCAGAGTAATGTGCGATGACTGCGAACAGCTCGCGCCGGCATTAACGGGTTTAAATGGTTGTCATGGTAGCCGCCGGAGATCCTATAGATGTTATTGTAGTTGTGTACGATGGGACGTGGCCGGCAGATGATAATGTAGGTAGCTTGCACCGGGAATTGCGTCTGAGGGAGCGACGAAATAAAAACAGTGGAATTTTTTGGTAGACTATGAACTGCATTAGTAGGAATTGTTAGATTGAAAACTAAGAATTAGGTACCGATGGTTTTATTTTCTTTCCTTACTATCGTAAAATCAAACACAACAAAAAAATAAAGTACCTACTAATAAGAGAAAATAACACAATTAGTCTCTCAGCGTTTTGAAACGATAAACAAAAAGTTTTGGACTTAAATTGTAGATGCTCCAAAGAGGTGGGTTTGCAATTCCGTTCCAGTGAACACATAGATTATGTGAACTTATCTGTATATATACTGGTTTCTAACACTTATCTGTATATATATAAGCCGATAGATAAATATTATGCACTGCCTTTTAAGTGTACGTCAGTTAAGCCATGCTTTATTGAGAGAGGAGACCATAAGATTACGAGTATTACATTTCCGAACGCTTTTCATAAAAGTCTTAGATACCGTCTGTTTGTCAAATTTATAACTAAGATCATGAAATGGTGTCTATTTGATAATGGTAATAGACTCAAATAGATATCTAACAAATTAATATGTCCCAACGTAGCTAGGGTTTTTTTAGAGGCAGCCTTTCAACTATGAAACTAATATAACAGGATAGTGATTCTTCATCACTGTCGATTTTTGAGTGGGCAGTGAGGTTTTTGGGTGGACGCCCTCTAGGTACGTCCATGGGGTCTGGGCCCCTGGTCTCGATGACATGGGTTGCTGTCGTCACTTAAATGACGTAAACTTCGCCACAATGTCGCTGAGGCAATTTATCTACTTAGATAGGAATCTAGATGTAATGTATCTACTTATTAATTCCCTTTTGACGACCCCTGTGACGAAGGTATTTTCGAACAACAGATAACTCTATAGCATAATAAAACTGATTTTAAAATATAGTGTCAAAGCTTCATTGAGACCTTAAGAAAAATAAAGTGCCTTAACAACGTATCGATGTGTAACTAACACTTAAAAAAAATTAAAGCTTCATACAACAGAAAAGCCTAACTCTTCCTTGCCATTATAAAAAAAAACTATACAGATTAGTTCACAGTCTATGTCGGGCCGCGTTCCATTTGCAACAAATCGCAGGACCCCGATATACATCAACACTTTTGTATGCTGACATATTAAAAATTGAGATAATAAAGCGTAGATGTACACAAAAGTGTGCGATTTGTCGAGAAATTGTAACGCGGCTTACAAGAAACAGTCCACGGCACGGGACTACCGCAGCGAGCGACGACACGGGGTCTCACAACATCGGACGGATCAATTCGTTCACCATTCGGGCTCTGGGGGGTCTCCTTTTAAATTGCACCTTACGTCACTTATATAAAGTTCACTATCATCAGGCTGTCGCCACGCTGTTGTAAGGGGAATTTATTATATCTATGAATTGTTACGCTAGGTGGTCTAAAAGAAAACTTAGTGGCGACTCTGTCGTGTCTCTAAATAAGATATATTTTTCTCATTGTGAATTAAATTGCGTTCTGTATCTACAGACATTTACACAGGTGTCTTGTCCAAAGGAAACTTAGAAACAAGTTAGTGCTAATAATTAAGCACTATGTCCAGCACAAAACATTTTAAAGTTTTAAAATCTATTTAGAATAAAACGTATATTTTATTTACAGAAATCAACATAACCATCCTCTGTATACTGGGTACCGTTTTAGAAAAAGTAATTTACATTACAAATGTCGAAGCCATCAACTGTTCAAATGTTTAAAAAAAAGTGAAATTGTCTTTGTTACGCTGCATGTCATGGATTTAGTTTCGGTCATGAAAAATACCATCAAACTATAAAAAAGAGCGTATAAATGTACATATACAAATCAACTGTACACGCGAAATTGTATTTTAATATCATTAATCTTGAGTAACAATTTATTTAAAAAACTATTTAAATAAGTTGTTTTTTTTGTGTGACCGGGTAAAAAATATGGAATTATCAGGGTCGTAAAAGGCAGATAAACACACCTGACACGAGGCAACTTATTAAATATTCGTATACATAGTTTAAAGGTACCTAAACATAATGATGTCAAGCCTTTTGGCTGTATTTTACCTGGTAATAAATTTACTGATCAACCTTTCCTATTCTAGGATGAAAGCTGCTTCAGACCATCAAAATGTTGCCCTTTCGGAAAAAAATATTGATTACGTAGTAGTGCCCGATCTGCTTTCTGCCCGACTTTACCATAATAATGTGCTATTTCTACGATACTTTCCACTCGCCCGAAACGATAGAAACACGTCACGATTGGTTAATTAATTGCTTCAATAATGAATTCGTGTAAACGTGATTTTCTTAAAAAATATCTAACAACATTTTCATTTTGAATCTGACACCTGTCTAATTAAAAAACATAAATAGCCTCCGACGCAAAGTGAAGAATACTTTGCAAAAAATTAAAGTTAAATATAGCTTCAATAATGTATCGATATCATAATATAGTTTTTTGAAGTCTCCGACATTAACGTAGTGAATGAGAGAATTAGTGAAATTCTATGCAACTAGTGTTTTACTTGGTCATGGTAATAATAGCTCTGCCAAACACTGATTTAAAAACTATAATAAACATTGAGATAATCGTATCTTTTAGTAATTTTAGGTTTAGTAATCACCACTGGTTAGATATTAGCAGAATTTACCGACTAGAGTGATTTGACGTCATGGGACCGTCATAATAAGATGACAGTTGACAGTTGCGCACGCATATTCAGTGGAAAATGTCAATCTAATGTCAAAGTAATTGTAATAAAAATATGACGTAGTTATGGACTACATGTCATATTTTTATTACAAATAGTTTGAAATAAGTGTGCTTGTCTGAAGTTAGCCTTTCTGAACTACCGCGCTGGTAAAATCGTTTAGTTAAGTGTTTTTATGCATAAATATCGGAATTAGTAAAGAAAATTATCAGAAATGTGAAACATGCATGACAACAATTGTCTTTACAACGACGCTTTCTATTTAAATTAACTACTGGATAACCACTTGCGGACAACTTCAGACAGACTGTTATTTCGAACAAACTGATGCCGTATTACCACGTATTAATGCCATCATTTTTACGTTGTGAAAGAGGGACGCCACTATTTAACCTGTAGAGCGGCATCCCTCTCTCACACCCTAAAAATGATGGCATTTATACGTGGTAATACGGCCCCTTGTACCGTTTTACGTGTTCATATATAGTATGATCTGTTAAGGCTGTAAGAAGTACAACACATGCATGCGTAGTACCTAATATATTACATGTATCTGTAGGATTTATAAAAGCAACCAGATTGCATTATTTGGTAATAGGAAAAACTGTGCCAATTTGCCAATATATTAACCAGTGGAAATTTGATTTATAACTAATAGGTACATACCTGAATCAGACGGTAATTTAGGTCAGAGATATTTCAACACATTACACAAAGAATTCAGAAAAAACACAAATCTCACGGTCGTCTACCGCATGTAAAGGTTCAAAAATCATTAAACTTTTTATTTAATTACGTTTTAGCTGTCACGCGTGCTCGCGCACGGATGTCTAGAGTGGACTGACGACTTCGAGCAACACGGTAGTTGATCGAAGACTGACGATGAAAAAGTGATCATTGTGAAGCGCATATTTTTCGTTCTACCCTCATTTGTGAACAACATGAGTTCTGTGTTTTTATAATCCTGGCTAATAGCGAAAGTTGTAACAACAAAGTAGATACGACATTTTAGTGTGTAGATAAAACATTTAAAGACAAAAATTATAACTAATTTAACTTATAGTCTGTTGGTGATAATAGATAAAGTTTAAACTTGAACTCGTTAACTGAACTGTACCAGCTGGTGACGTGGGTGGTTCATTAGAACTAAGTGTCATTAGGTGCGCGTGCGTCCCCTGGCCCGCCCCTCCCGTCCCGTGCGCGCTCAGTGCGGGGGCGCGGGTGGCGGCCCGCGCGGGGCCCTTGGTCAGTCGCCCGTCGCCGTCAGAGACGTCCAACTCCATGGACTGTACGTCTTTTGGCTGAAAAGAAAGAAAAGGATAAATTAGAGACAAAGTTACTGAAAATAACTACTACAGGAGGATAGGAATCTGCTGGTACACACATATTTATCGAGCTATATAAGTACATTTTCAGTATTGGTTGGCCTGAAAGGTCAGCTTATACTGGAAAAGTATCGAGTAACCCACAGTTCGCCGGTATGTTTAGGTCCCATATAGGTAATAGGGGGCGAGTATCTAACAAAAATCCCAGCTGCTGCTGAGAATTTCATATAAGAACAATAATACTTGGCTCGACCTGAGAATCGCCCTCTAACGTAGCTTAGTTTAGGACCACAAGACTAATGAGGCAGTTACCAGCTCATCATCATCATCAGCCTATAGTAGTCCACTGCTGGACGTAGGCCTCCCCTAGTGTGCGCCATTTCACCCCGTCCTCCGCTTTTCGCATCCAGCTTCTGCCAGCAACCTTTCGCAAATCATCACTCCATCTTGCAGGCGGGCGTCCTACACTACGTTTGCCGATCAGCTGATTAGTGCAATGAAATAGGTGCCATAGACTAACGAATAAGCTACTTTGTTAACTATTATACTTCAGATCGCTCTTCATAAAATTGTAATAAGAGTTCCATCGATATGATAAGAAGAATATTATACTTAAAACATAAAATACAGTTCCGGTAAATATAACTTTCTATCTACTTAAATCTAGGCCTAACTATTAAGTGCCTTCTACGAAAAATACTCGTAGCATGGTTGGTGAGTCGGCCACAAAAAATTATCGACGCCCGCGCAGTGGCGTTTGATCGAGAAACTTTGATATGATGAATGCAAATAAAAAGGATGCTTTCATCAATTGATATGCTTATAACGGAGAAATGTGCGCGTCACGTCCGTGCGTTTATTTTATGTTTTAGTAAGTATATTCACAGATGTACTTACTAAAACATAAAATGATTGAAAATAATTGATGGAATAGAAATGTAACATTCCTATAATATTTTTTTGTAGTCAATTATAAATAAATAAAATAAAAATAAAATAGCCTTTTATTTCTTCGAGGAAATGCTAGTTTACAAGCTAATTAGTTTTGTTAGTATCAAGTTAAAAAAAAAAAAAAAATTTAATCGTAAAATTATTCCTTAATTATTATGACCCCTCTGCCTCCTCCAAATTGAACCAGTTTTCTCTTGATTGTGCTTTTTGTGTCCTGCTATGCGTTTGATATCGTCCTCCCATCTGATGGATGTCTCCATTTCTTTCTTTTGCCCACTGGCCCCCTCCATGTAGTCAATTAATACTCGATTAATGGCGAAATATTTAAACGCTACTCAATTTTAAGATGTCGTTAAGTCTCGTGCTGCCTTTATTATATTAAGTAGAACGAATCATACCATCACGCCTGTATTCCCATAGGCGTGATGGTATGATTTTAGAGCTGATAACGTACACAATAACAAACCTCTTACACGCACATCGCAAGTAATGGTGACTGCCGTTGCTAAAACAATCGGCTAAACTATTCAAGACAAGACTAGGTACATACTACATGTTTACATATCAGAATCAATAAGCCGTTACGATCGTATTTGCTTGTCATCCCACAAGATTTCTCGTTTTGAGCGTTGCAGAATGTTTGATGCATAATGTAATTTGTGTCGATAATGTAAGGCGCGGTTTCTTTCGAAGCGGGTAGCGATTTTAGAAACGAAAGAATTATATTGTCGAGAGTTTCCATTGACCGATGGAAATTGCCTGCCACATATTACTAATATTTAAAAGAGACCATGATTCTCTGAGTTTGTTTCGGCTTTTCTTCTTAGAGGTCGTCAGGAAGTTATAAGCATTTTTATTTTATGCTGGACAGAGAGCGAGATTCAATGTTAACTGCTTATTTTTTATTATATTCAAGCATTAAATAATGCGAATTGTTCACAAAGATATGATCGAATTTTTCTTGTAATGAAAGAAAATTTCAAGTATAAGAAAAAATCGATCTCAGGCAGTGGTCTCGGTAGATAGATAGATTATTCTTTATTGTACACAAGAAACAAAATACAAAACAAACGTAGTAAGTAAGTACAATTGGCGGTCTTATCGCTTAAAGCAATTTCTTCCAGACAACCATTAGTAGCTTGGTGTACTTAACCATGGAGACGCAAGTTCAAACCCTGCCTGAGATCTAATTTTTCTTCCACTTGAAATTTTCCTTCATTAGAAATTCATATCTTTGTGAGATTCAATGTTCTTTATACGTTCCATTAACTACTCAATCCATGTTTCTATCTAATTAAATTTATCGTTAGTTAGCTTAGTAGCCATTTACAAAATTACCTTTCTAATATCACTAATTAATAGAAAGTTAATATAACATGTTCCCATTTATATTAATAAAGTATAGAGCCTGATTAGAGTTTTAATTAAATTTTATGATTGTTCAGCAGTTTCTCAACTAATCTTATTAATTAAAGTGCACGAGGTTTAGCAGGAAATTAATCAAGCTTGGGTAGGTAAGGTTCGCCCGTTGAAAGAGCTACCTCGTACGTCGTGGTGAATTTATCTATACCTACTATTATAAAATAAAAAAAACCCTGATTCTGTATATTGACTAAATAAAGAAGAAAGTAGATTATAGTGTATAAAAACGTCCCAGTATCCAAAAAAGGGGTTTTTAGAATTTCTGTCTGTTCGTTAGGGGTTGGCACAAAAAATGCTGAACAGATTTTAATTTTGTTTGTACTGTTAGAAAGCATATGTTCCAACTTAAAAACTGCGGAATAACTTATCTCAAGTAGTTGAACCGATCCTGATCGAGCTTGATCTCTCTGTTTTATGCAGATCTATGGAAAGATTGGATGGTCACTCTTGGTTTCTGATTGAAATACTTCCTATTCGTCCACGAGAGCGAACTGCAGGCAAAGCTCTCTTAATATTTATGTGTATTTTCTTTATAAAGCTCTATATTGTTGTTTTTTTTATTTAAAGTGGCTTCTGTTAGTATGCGGCTGGGTCAAAACAATTGTTCCTAACGAACATTTTGTGACGAAGCCGAAACTTGGCACGAGTAGAAAGGAAATCAGAAAGATATTTTGAAACTCTGTTCTCTAGTAATGTTCTACAACAGAACAAGCAATAAACAGGGATCTATGACAGTAATAGTAACAGTAGAGCAGTGAGCCTCTACGCATACATTTTGTTTGGAACGATCGCTGTACTGCGCCGAGGTAGACGCATGCCCGCTCTCCCGCTACTCGCTGCCACATGCACCTCGGCTCATGCATAATGACTGAATTTAAACACCGCAAACAAAACGTTGCGTGCGAATAACGTATACGGTAAATAATTCATAACTTCCAGCAAAGTGGGTCAAGTTCGTGCGCGAGCGCAGTCTTCACGCCGTCTGCCAACCGCGGGGAAAAAACTGTGTTCCAGGAAACGCAGCTGATTGATGCATCATTATTTGTGTGATGGCACGCTGAATGTATCGCGAGGGAAATTAGCGCGTCAATGAGAAAACGTGTTTCAAACTTTCATTCATGTTTTTTTAAGTAGCAGCAAGATGGATGCAGTTGTGTTCATCAGCGGTACTTAGGCTATTCCATCACGCCTGTATTCTCCGAAGGGTTAGTCAGAAGTGTACTAATGTACACTCACCCTTCGCCGGTGTGTTTAGTTCCCATGTAATAGGGGGCGAGCCTATTACCACCTGGAACTGCTACAGAGATTTTCAAAGGAAAACCCACTAAAACTTTGCTCGACCTGGGGATCGAACCCAGGACCTCTTGCGTAGCAGTCGCGTTTAGGAACCATAGACTAATGAGGTAGTCAACACAATTAAAAAATCATTGTTTTATTCACAAAAAAAAAATTCAGTAGGAACTTAATACTTACTATCTAGACCTATACTGTACTGTATGAGGTAATAATCCAGCTTTAAGAAATTTGAGAAGCCCTTGAAAAGTATCCTTGTTAGGGGGTACAAATTTACTAAATCGTCGTGAACTTGATCCAATAACTCGACCAATATTTATGGGGAAGTTACTTATTTCATACGAGTATCGGAGGATTATACGGTTTTTCAAGTAGGTGCCTAAGCATTTTAATCTGAAAACTGTAATCAATTTGATTTAGAAATAATTTTTCGATGTGATTTAATTTAAAATTAAATTAAATCATTAAATTGAGACTTGTTATTCAATGAAATCGTGCAATATATATTTTTTTTTTCAATTCAATTCAATTCATTTATTTCACCAAAAATAGAGTACATTAGATGTTGTTTTTTCTCTACCTATGAAAAAATATATTTTCAAGTAATAATTTCTTCATGCTAACTGCTGTGCTAGAGCTTCTGTGTTCGATTCAAAGGTCGAGCAAACTGTTATTGGGTTTTTTAGGAAATTCTCAGTAGCAGCTTGGAGTTTGGATCTGGGACCTAAACATATTTTGGCGAAATGTGTGTGTTCATTAACTACTAGGTACCTACATATCTGCCTAACCCTTCGGCGTGATGGTATGTTAATATCTTCATGCTTAACCAGCCTGACACGAAAATTAATGTATAGTAGTGCCTTTAAATCACTAAGAAATGTTACAACACGCGAATTTCACTAATCGATTAAAAAACGCATTTGCGTGCGACTATTTTATAAGCGATTACGTTTTACATGCGACATCGAATAACGATTTATCGCTATTAGTATCGATTCTCTTTTATTGCTGTTGAAACAGTAATATACCTTGTAATTAGGAATGTTAGTCGTAAAAAAACGTTGTAAGGTGTGGTGAGTTTTATTGGATCAGATTAAAGAAAACAGTGATGCCTCCGTGTCTCATTAGTCTAGTGATCCTAAACGCGACTGCTACTATAGGTACTGGTTTCGATTTAAAGGTTGAAGAAAGTGTTCGTGTTTCTTTGAATTTCTTAGTAGCAGCACGCAGTTTGGATATGTGCCCAATGAATGGCAGTAGGCTCGCCTCCTATTACATGGAAGCTATACATTGCGGCCAACTGTATACATTAAGTGCACCTCTGCCTTACCCTTCGGGAATACAGGCGCGATACTATATTTATGTTATGTTTCTGTTGCGTAGATACACGACTCGATTCCAGAACCTACCAATGAACCCAAATCTCTGAAATGCATATAGATAATCATATCAACGAGAGATAATTGATATGTTTTATTTGGACGAATAATGATATAATACATATAATGCATATATAAACTAACGTAGAATAAATCTAAACAAAACTAACACATACATAGATTTTAAGAAGTGTAAATTTATTTGGACGAAACATGGTCCGGTGGCCAGAACATCAGGTTATACAAAACTGACAAATTTCTGCAAATGATTTTGAACGTAATCATCAGCATTTTAAGGATTAAAATCATTTGCAGTAATTTGTCAGTTTTGTATAACCCGATGTGCTGGCGACTGTACACGTGTCGTGTAATAGACAACTGGCACAAAAAATATTTAATTACTTACAAGACAAATAGAAAATGGACGATATATTTGTATCTTTTGGATCCAATCCATAGCTGCGCTTGTATGCGACAGTTTGCTCAAAATCCTCAATGATGGAGCGATGGACATAATCCCATGGACGGCTAACGTGTGATAGCAAGGTATAGGTGTAAATGGATTAAAGTTGAGTGATGGCGCAAATGGGTTAGTCTGGGAAACTGCGCACCGGGGATATATTGATACTTTCATTCTTCTTTTACTGCGATATTTCTGACTAGACACTTAGACATCTAGATATATATGTATACAATTCTCTTTTGTGGCTTAGACAAGAATATTCACTTAACATTAGTGTTAGACCTGATATATATACGAGTTAAGTAAGTATTCTTATTCGTATTTTCTTTATTAAATTCATAAAAATATTAAGTAATTATTATTATACACTTGATATTAAAATCTCTTATATAAAATCTCCATGACTTCCATGTAATTCCTATTGACTTCCGACATGAGTGGCTTTGATATAAATTAGTTAAGCAATCGGTATAAGTCGTTTTTAGGTTTTGATTCCTGAAAAGATTTCACAGACCTCAGAACTTTTGATGAAAATCTTCGCCTTAAAGATCAGAGTGCCTAGGGCGCTTAATTCAATTTTTATTCGTAAAATTTGCGAAAAACCAAAAATACATTGAATTTGGGGCCCGAGGCGAGGCGGTTCGCCTTAAGTAGATACTTTTGCCTTATGTAAAAGTAGGTGCTTATATATATTTTAATTTCGTCTTTTTACTGCGTTCCATAACATTTTTTCCATCACAAGTTTTATAGGTCACAATACGCGCAATTCTTAAATAATTGTTTTTAATAAAAACTGTTTTATCGACGGGCTATTAATGTTTTATCGGCTATCGCTACCGTCACCGTATTTATGGATGACTCAGTACGCAACGTAAATACCACAGTTGTATACTTATGTCTCGACTCGCACCTATGTTAACAGATGAATAACTGAGAAGGCATCGACAAGACTCATAAGACAAAAAGCCTGATTTCCAAAAAAACTCAAAAATCATGTGCATATTAAAAACCAACAAAAAAGAAAAACTTGCGGGAAAGACTTTGAGACATGTGTCGATGATTATGACTTATATGATTTAAGAAGAAAGTAAATTAATTAGGAAATACTTAATTAAGACTTTAGCTGCTTTGTTTAACATTTGTAATTATAACAAATACTGATCCATCATCCTCCTTTTCTCAGCTATGCTGTGGTCGGTTTCCAGTGCGGTTGAATATCGATATTTTATACACAGCGACTGCCATCAAATCAATCATTCTAATTTCTGGACAATACCGATGGCAAACTGAATCGTACACCATAATAAAAAAATCAATTCTATAATGTTGGTACTATAGACATTTATGGAGGTGTAATGCCATTTCCTTTTAGGCCGTTCACGTCTGCGCAGTCATGAAACACATACATCAGTCTCTTATCTATGGTTGTACCATTCTACAAGAATATAGGTTAATGTGGAGTTCGTGAGCGTCGCCTGGTGGCAGGGCCTCGTCATCCATACCTTTACTATTACTAAAAGGTTATGAAAATAACGACGAAAGGTAATCATTAATATATTACTTACAGAACCTTTAAGTAAATGTTGGACTAGTCAAGTCTTGGGTAATATTTGCAATGTAAGGCCGCCAAATTTAAATATTCTTTTGGTTTTTAGCATATTTTATGTTTTTAACACATCCTAGGTTCATGGCAGTAGAAATTGCGACATCAACTATAAAGTACTCACAAATGAGTCATAAAACTAATGCTTAAAAATTGGTATCGTATCAGATACTTACTCGTAGTAGTGCATAGAGCATTCTGCCAAAATTGATCAATTTCTAAGCAAAAATGTTTAAATTCTCAGTTTGGTTTGGGAATAGGTTAGAGTCGATGCCGCTATTCTTACTATGACTTTATAATGTGTTATAGAATTTGGTGTAAATTGTCATTTTTGTCCGAATCCTCTATTTTACACCAAAATCTTCTACGATAACGATTTTTGAGCGAAAGTTTTAAAACTCAATCGTGAATAAGTTATTGTTGATGTAACAATTTCGAATGACATGTACCTAGAATGTGTTATATTGTTGTTAATGTAAGTTTTTAGTGTATATGATGTTTTCTAGACTACCTGGTTATCGATTTCTTTTCTTTTCAGTCCATCCAAAGGTTATCTGTAAGAGATCGCTTTTAGCAATAAGACCGCCCATTGTACCTACTAATCTATGTATATTTATAACATGTACTTGTTATTGTTTTTGGTGTACAATAAAGAATATTGTATTCTATTCTATTTTATTATATTATGTCTATTCTATTCTATTCTACTAGTAATACTTGTTGGGTATTAATATAAACTGCGAAACAATCTTGATAATTGAAGTATCGATGTTGAATGTCGTTAAGTATTGGACTTGATTATCGTGACTGCAAATTCTAATGTATTTATTAATAGAATGGAAGTTATTGCATAGTTTAATATTTATATATAAATTTAATGAATATTTTTAATAGATGGTATTAAGTTATAAGCAATAATATACTATTTTAATAGCATTTATAAAATGTTAGTATTATTATTTTTGGCGTTTATACGAAGGTGTATTGACGAAGATATTTATTCATTATTAATACGGACAACATTGCAAATAGCTGAACATAAATCCAATCTCCATGTTGCTACTGAATTTCATGGAAAACATCAATAAGACTGTTTTACTTCGTTATACGAATAATCTGTATATGAAGCATTGTAACATAAATGTTTTTTAATCCTATTCCATTAAGATATCGAATGGTAACAGAATGATAGTTGAAACTGTCCTATAACTTAGCAGTTAATCGTAAGGTCGACTACCATATTCGATGGTATTTCACGCAAATGTCATAACAAACTCATAGGCGGGGCTAGGCTCCTCAAATGCCAGCGCTTTGTCTTCCAAGCTATGTGGAAATAACGCCTAAAAGTTAATGGGTTAACTTTAAAGGCTATATTTTATTGCAGATAGTTATTTGAGGAGCTCGTGAGTAAATAATTGGCTTGGGTACCATGGGAACGCCTAATCCACGAGATTAGGCGTTCCCAGGGTTAAGCTATGTTTTGATATCGTAAATGTTTAGGTGATGCTTTAATAGCGTATTTCACAGCTGTTTGAAGGTTCGGATACACATCAAGCTATACAAAACCAGTATAGGCTAGCCTTGAATTGTACGGAAAACCTTTACAAAGAGAGGTCAGTCTAAATGGATTTGTATAGCTTCATTTGTAGCCGTTTGTACACTGCTAGTCGCGGTCATTAAGTGAGTTAGTGTTCACATTCTTTAGGTACACTTCAATGACCATATCTGTTGTTTTTCGACGCTAAATTTCCCTCCTTTTATGGTTGTCATTAGAATTCTACTAACTGCTAAGTGAATGCTAGCGTTTCTGCTTTTTATAACTGTTTACTAAAATCCCAATACACAAATTTGCCAGAGGCGCTGCCATGTATTCACTTAGCTCCTGTTACAGCTAAAGGCATGAAAATATTTCAACCGCTCTAACTTTATTGCCGGTGCCGAGCAATTTGATTGCCCGAGGACCTGACGGACGGGCAAAATGTAGGATGGTAGAATATTCGTACTGCCCAGTAATTAGGTTTCGTATGTCGAATTGGTTTAGTGCATCGCTCCTCGTTCGTCTTCCGAAATTCTCGTCGTTTCCGTTTAAATATCAAGATCTATCTTGAAATTGTGATCTATATGCAGAAAATCTTTCTTTCTCATGTAGCGACATCTATCGCTGTACCTACACAGGAACGAACGGCAAAGTAAATCCTGAATAACACAAGCAATAAGTAAAAAATAAAAGTGCAGTGATAGACAAAATTGTGATAGCCCAGTGACCATTGGACTGTCAAGTCAAAGGTCTCGAGTTCGAATCCAAGGCACGCACCTCTAGCTTTTCGAAGTTATGTGCGTATTAATAATTAATTATCACGCGCTTAAACGGTGAAGGAAAACATCGTGAGGAAACCTGCGTGCCTGAGAGATTTTCTTGACGGCGTGTGAAGTCTGCCAACCCGCAATAGGCTAGCGTGGTGGAGTATAGCCTAATCCCTCTCGTACTGAGAGGAGACCCGTGCCCAGCAGTGGGTCAATGTAATGGGTTGATGATGATGATGAACAAGCAATAATCACCGGCAGGCCATGGCCAGTCAGGCATACACCCGTTTGGAGGATCCCCCCTTTCTTTGGAGGGGCAATACCTCATTACTCCAAACTCCTTTAAGCATAAAAATATCACAAATTGCTGTTACGAAAGTAAATACAATTTGCTTTAGCAAAACGGAATATGGCAAGCGGCGGTCCCATGCCAATTGGAGGCAATTGGACCTCAACCCTGAGGTCGCCGGGCGACCCGCGCCAATCAAGTTATTAACTATCACCAATTTATTGATGCGAGTTTTATGTATACGGTTAGTTTTAGGCTTTTTCAGTTGTAGTTTTTACTTCAATATAAATCCAACGCTTCCCATCACCTTTTAATTAAAACTGACTACTAAATCATGTTTGCAGGCTTTCCATTTCCAGAGAACACTAGAGTTTACCAGAGTCGTTTAGGCTTTAAGATTATCTTAATTCATTACAATAATTGGTACCGAGAAGAGTTAATTGTGATAAGTAAATTTAGGTCTGTTTTTAAGACGTTTGCCATTTGCCATTTTGCCAAATGGAACGGAAAAAACTTGTAAACTATTCCGGCCACATTTCTAAATAATATTTATTGGATAGCATAAAAATCTAAAGTCATCAGGAACTTTAAATATTAGGAGGCAAAGAGGCAATATTTCTCAAATCTATTTGAATGGTTTTACATATAGTTAGTATTTAACAGCAAACCTATCTAATAATATTGATCATAGATGTCGTTACCTACTCACCATTAGCACAAGATATATCATTTTAATTCATTGAAATGTTTAGCACGAGCCATTTATCAAGGCGTAGCACATGGTCAACTACACTGACAATCTCTACAATAACATAAATCTTATACTTCTAGTACCTACTCGTACATAACTATAGAAAACTAAAAGCGTCTGGTAATATTAATTTAGATTTGCTAAACCTTTTTTATTTATTTTGTTACCCATACGTGTAAAGTGGGATAAAGTAGGTATTTCGTTCTTTAATACTAGTATAGCATAAGCATTAAAATGCTGGAGACGTAATTTTAAATGAACAAAGTCCTATTACTTAAGGCGGATCGTCTCGCCTTGGGGCCAAATTTTGGTTTTGTTACTTCCTAAATTGACAATTTACACTAGTATTTATATTAATTTATATTTATATCCTTTTTTGTACACCAAGTATAATTAATAAAAGTACATAGATTTTGTATAAGCAAAAGTTTTAGTAGGCAGTTGTGAATAAGTTATAGTTTATATGGCAATTCTTATAACCATGACCCTAGCATGTGTTATAGACGAACAATTTGCGGAAAACCCAAAAAATATTGAATTTGGCCATCAAGGCAAAACCATGTACGCCATTATTGACTTATTAGGAATAGGATTCAAGTATTTTGATGTAAGACTAGCGAAGTTTTTATGGGACTTAACTAGGAAATATCTTCATGTATCGATAAAAAAGAAATAC
This sequence comes from Subacronicta megacephala, assembly GCA_958496365.1. Taxonomy (NCBI): domain Eukaryota; kingdom Metazoa; phylum Arthropoda; class Insecta; order Lepidoptera; family Noctuidae; genus Subacronicta; species Subacronicta megacephala. Next base: position 13,131,485 of record OY292527.1, read on the forward strand.
CTATCATAGGTAAAAAGATACAGTCGAATTGAACCTCCTCCTTTTTGACGGGGTTTGTATTTTTTTCGTAGTAACATATTTTCATTTTCCAACGCAACTGCCAAAATCAGAACACGAAATTTTACATCGCTAACAACGCAGTAATGAATTTCAATGTCGGGAAAAACCCGTGTCCCTCCCCGCAACTCCGGAATCCGTCAAATTACGGCAAGTAAAATCGCGGGGAGTTTCGCTTTAGCCGGAGTGCTCGGAAAATGGATGGGGAGACGCAGGGTTCCCAACTGATGCTTTTAATAAATTAACTATAAGTGTTAGTACTTACTGTGAGTACGAAGTTTGATATGCGTTTTTTTTCGCTTGCATATTCCAGTCTAGGGTTGTCGGGAAATGTTTTCTGAAAACGAGTCCGCTATCGCATAAATGATGGCCTGAAGTTAATTTCTTGTTTTTCCGTATCCTAGGTATATTACTAGCGTGCATTAGGGATTAGTTTAGCTAACAATTCCTGGGGTTTTGGAATGGATGGATGGATTATGGATAGAAATACAAACATTACATTCCGTTTGTAAAGCAAGCTTAAGTAGGTATTACGGGAGACCTACTTTTTCTGCCAAAATACCAATAACAATCTTATGGTATTGTGTTTACAAAGACAGTTCTAATACCAGCCCTTAAACCAACAAATTTCAAGTGAGACAGATGTAAATGTGGGATGAAATTATGCCTGGTCCCTTAATTATAAGTCAATGGTTGAGATTTATTTTTCCATTGTGTCTGAAATTAGTTATTTGGGTACAGAGCTAGATACCTAATTAACCATTTATTTAATTATAAAATTATTTTCTATCTTTGCTTGTACTTTCCATCTAACAACCATATAAAAGCGTACTAATTATACGAACGCTAAAGTGAGTTAAAAGATAAAGTTAGGAAAACAAAGAAGTATGCGAGACAGCCCTCGAATAGGGAGAAGAGGCGTGCGAAACTTTACGTGTGGGTTGTATTGTTGACGTCACTGTAGGATGTATATCATATACGGGTTAATTTAGAACTCTCGAAAAAAGTCCTAAACGAACAAATATAATGTGAAAACTTGATATACTCGTAGAGTTTTGCATTCGCCTCACAAGACCATACTTTAACTTGTTTAATTAGGCATATTTTTTTACTAAGAAAAGTTATATTATTTATCGGTACTTAATATATTTATTTCAAATGGCTTCGTTAAGTACGCAAATGTACAGCTTGTTACAAATAACTGTGCGCGCCTGAAGTTGTTTGCAAGTGGGTCTGCAGTTGTAATATTTTTTTAAAAGCTTACTAATATAACTATAACTATATACTGTATTTTTGTTAACTCCTCGTACTAAACTAAATGCTTGTATTACGAGTGGGTCCACGTTGGAATTGCAACGGGTGGGTTTCGAACCGGTAACCACAAGATCGCAAGTCCGACGCCCTAGCCATTAGGCTACCACTTCAAGTGGTAAATTTGAAATTAATAATAGGGGCCGTACATGTTTCACGATCGGAATCATTTTCCTTAGTAATTACGTTAATTGATGTATAAAAATACTTTACAAATTTGACAAGCGCTGCAGTTCGGAACGGCTAATTTCATTTGCGCTGAGTTATTTCGAACAAATTTGTATGTGTACGAAGATTTCACATAAATACATACCTACATGTAGGTAGATGTAGGCTTGACTCATACAGACCGCAACAATCAAAGGACCTGTGGGTTGCCTGTGTGATTACCTGAGATGTCAGGCCAATTGGAGACCGCAGGGTAAAGTAATTAGAACTAGGGTGTGCCGTATTGTGACATACTATCGGTACGTTTGTGCTTGGAGATGAACGTAGACATGCCTTATTAGTCTAGTGGTCCTAAGCGCGACTGCTACGCTAGAGGTCCAGGGTTCGATCCCCAGGTGGAGCAAAGTGTTATTGGGTTGTTCTATGAAACTCTCAGTAGCAGTCCGGAGTCTAGATTTGTGCCCGGTTAATGTATTCCTTGAAGGTTTAGACAGAGGTGTACTAAATAATGTTCACCTATATTTCGCCGGTATGTTTAGGTCCCATATAATATGGGGCAAGCCTATTGTCATTCACCTGGCATATAGGTACACAAACTCCGAACTGCTACTGAGAATTTTATAAAAAAACTCAATATCACTTTACTCGACCGGGGATCGATTCGCAATTATTTGCGCGTTCTCATCTTGACAACTGATTGTCAAGTCTTATTTGCCTAGTAATTTCGCTAGCTAGGTACATCACCTTTCAAACCGAAACACATAGTAAAAAAAAGTCTGGAAAATTCCAGTCAATATTGCTAGTACATTTTCTCCTTCACTTGCATAATAAGTATACGTCAATTGTTATTATCTTATTTCAAAATCAAAATAGAAATAGAACCTAAAAGTAAGAAAAGGAGTTTCTTACCGACTCTTCTCAGTAAGAAAGCTCTCTTTTCTGTTCTCTTTTTGAAAACGTAAAATTTGTTTTTGAGTGTACTACCTACCCATATATTGTATCGAATGGTCCAATTAAAAGAAAACATTGCGCCTTTGAATAATGTTATTTTAAGTTTTTTTTATTCTAGATACCTACTGCCTACTATCCATACAGAATGATATAAATTGATCGTAAAAATAAATAAAGAAACCTTATACTTGTTTTTTTACTGAACATAGTGTAGGCAGTTTGGCAGACACGAGTCTAAACAATTAATTCGACGACTATACTCCATTTGGTTAGGTACTTAACTAAAGGTAAACAATAAAAATGGCGGCGTTCAGGGCTCTTCAACCTTTATTACAATGATATCTTATGAATTGGGAGTGAAATTAATAACAACACATCTAACAATCAATAAAAACAACGAACAAACAAAACTATAACTAAATAATACAATTTACGGCAAAAGAAACACAAAAACGAACGAAAGTACAAACTGTTACGAATGGCGTCTGGTTACCCGACTAAGTATAATATCGGTTAATTATTTTGCCGCGCTTCCTCGCGCTACTACTTCTTAATTTTTTCGAGTTATCAAAAGTCTATTATGTAGAAAAAGGTTTTGATTTCCTGTCTTTTTAGATTCTTTCTAGTAGGCACATTGCAATACTTTATGACATAATTATCAGATTTGATTTATTTAGTGGTCGCAAGCGTAAGAATTTATAATTACCATTTAATATTAAACAAAGTAGTAAAATATGCTAGTATAGTAAAGGAAAATTATTTTGAATGATTAAATAATTTATTTTGGTTACGTTTTGTTTCAAGATGAAAAATGGCCCTATAAAAGAACCTTTTTTATGATTTGTTTACCTTTAGTTAAGTACCTAACCAAATGGAGTATAGACAGTTGTTTTTATTCGATTCCATTATTAGAATGGAAATCTAATATTCAATGTTATCGTCTGCTAGTACTTAGTAAGGGCACAGATTTTAGTACAAACTTAGTCATTTGGCTGAAAACGGATCGCAAAACTAATTGGTCGTCTAGGCTTTCAGCCAACGTCTGCTTCAATGATTTTATTTACAACAAGCTTTCCGCCCACGGCATCCCACGCGTGGTTTGTCGGCTTTACTGCATTTAAAATTTTCCCGTTTTTGCAACATTTTTCATTTATGCTCCGCTCCTATTAGTCTTAGCGTGGCGATATATAGCTTATAGCCTTCCTCGATAAATGGGCTATCTAACACTGAAAGAATTTTTCGAATCAGACCCGTAGTACCTGAGATTAGCGCGTTCAAACAAACAAACTCTTCAGCTTTATAATATTAAGTATTAACATACCATCACGCCTGTATTCCCCGAAGGGTTAGGCAGAGGTGCACTTAATGTACACCCACAGTTCGCCGGTATGTTTGGGTCCCATGTAATAGGGGGCGAGCCTATTGCCATTCACCGGGCACAAATCCAGACTCCGAGCTGCTACTGAGAATTTCATAGAAAAACTCAATAACACTTTGCTCGACCTGGGGATCGAACCCAAGACCTCTAGCGTAGCAGTCGCGATTGGGACCACTAGACCAACGAGGCAGTCTTAGTATTAAGTATTAAGTATAGATAATATAAAATATAAGTATAAGTACAGATAAGAATTAAGAAGAATGTCATGTGCTACGATTCCTGCATAATCCGTATACATTACATACATACATCTTGTCATACACACTCGCCGGTTGCGGGTAATACGCATTTTAGAGTCGTAGCAATTAGTGATATGTTGTGTCTGAAGTGAGTGTTTTTCTAGCTAAATTTTATCGAAATTTGTTAATATTTGCGATGACTGGAAAACGTTTGCTTTTCTCTAATCACTTTATCCTACTTCAAATAAGCGAGGTACCGAATGCACGTTCAATAAGGAAGGTAAATATTTGCTGCAAACGGTGTGAATTGGTTTTGACTGCTTTCTTAAATAATATTTAGTTTAAAACACTGCTTAAGTGTAAAAATATAATACACAGAATTTTAAAAACGTGAACTTATATAAAATAGTTATTTTCATAAATGTAATAGAAAAGCCAGTTTATTAGAAAAAAAAAAATTACTAACTCAACCCTAAGCTCAGTATTTTAGAAATATAAAATATTTAAGAAGTAAAAACTCTATTTATAAAATAAGCGTCAAAAAAAGTAAAAAAGCTACAACACTAGCGGGTCCCGGGACTAAAACATCTAATTATAAGAAATCCCTAAATAGAAAAAAGAACTAGGCTCGAAAGCCGCCCAATTGGTACACGCACGGGGTGTAGCCCCCTAAGGGTGGCTGCAGGGGTGGCCCCACCCACTGACCCAGAAACCACCCCGTGCGTACCCCGCCTAACGCCTAGTGCATGCCATAAAACAAAAATCTCCCGGGTTTTTTATCAAGTGGACCGTTCCTTTTTCGAAATGGTGATGGCTGATTCTATTGTTGTTTTAAAAGTTTTTTTTAAAGACATTGTAATTAAGCTGTAGTACTTGTGTCAGCATAATTTTATTATTTTTCTGAGATAAATTCATCTGGAATTTTAAGTAGTTCCCTAGTTTTTTTTTAAAGTAGATCAATATTACTTTCTATCCTACCTTGAAAATACAAACGTATTAAATTATGTACGTCTTAATGTAATATGAAACGATGCGTAATTACCTAAAATTTAATCGTCATAAGCGTTTCCGATTTACACCCATAGATGGCTCTCACGGCGGCGGCCCACGTGGTTTGCTAATTAGCAAATTTGAATATTACATTAGGTATTTTCATATAAATCGAATCGAAATTTCAATTAATTCATACCTATAATTTATGGATCCCAATAGGGAACATATAAATCCGTGCAGCTGGTTGGTATCATTAAATAAGTAGTATTTTGTACATTTTACACTCATTGTACATTTTTTAATAGACAAAACTGACAGATTTTTGACAGATCGAGTATCCATACATTTCGCCATCGTCAGGGAATTTTCGAAGACATTTCGACACTTATGTTTGCTTTTTTAAATTCTTGTGCAGGGAGCTAAATATCTTGGTAAGACCCCGGCTATCGGTCGTCAGATCTTTGTTTCTGAGGGGCAGGATACGTCGCGTGCAGGTAAGACTTGCCCTTCAAACCCCCTTTATTTTACGCTTCGCTAATTATAAGTAAAGTTAGGAGAGAATAATGGGGTCAGCTAAAAATAATTGAAGTTCCAAAAAAGTGTATTTGACGAGCGGATATATTGTCTAAAAGTTTTTTAATGTCCAGAAGATGACACGCCAAGCTGTTTGTGCCCTTTGAACCGTATTTCTTCGTGATAGCTATCATTTTTGTAATGCAACTGGATACAGTAAAGTTGTAGCCATGTGTATTATGGAAGCGTGTTGTCATGTGTATTATGGAAGCGCAAAAAATCCTACATGTACAGACACCATAAACCAAGTATGCTAGGTACTTATTATTAAATTTTAGTTAGCGTATTACCATTAATTAAAAATATATCTCTCCCCAGCAAAAAAAGTTCGTAACAAAATATTTTTTAGTTTTTGTTCGTAATAAACGAATAAACGAAATTCCTCAGTAGGTATACAACTGGATTATCAGTCTTGACTCACATTCTTTACTTTGTGCTTGACGGCTACCAATAATATTGGAATAATGATTATAATATTATAATTATTATTAAATATGTTAATGCCAAACTTACAAACATCGCTGTGCGCAGAATCCCAGTCACCAGATGAAGGTTAAAATATAAATAAACAATTTATAAAGAATCCAGCATCCTAAGATAAATGAAAACATACAAATTAATAATCAAATTGCCATTAAAATAGAGCATTTTTTATGAAACGACCCGGGAAGTTCCGAATCGAAACATCAAAACCAATTTCAAGATCCAGGTCTCTTTAAAAGTCCAAACTTTATGTAGTTGAACTGTTAGTGTGACTATGTAGGATATATTGAATGGCATTTTTAAGAATGAACCACTGAAACTTTGAAGCACTGCGCCTGTTATATAAGTTCAGGCTTTGACCTCAATATTCGGACGACATTACGGACCAATCATATACTTTAGGAAGGCAATTTCCGAGAGATGCTGAGAGATGACAATTTTCCAATATTACAGTCCCCACAGTCTTAACCACAAGCCTTTTAAGCTGTCAAACACCAAAAGATATGCGCAAACAAGCCACTCAGTGGGTGGAATAGATATCGACGCACAACCGCTTTAGTACATGATTCTGGACCCTTTTGCATTGTAATTTTTCGTCTTCATCATACTGTAACATAACAGCATATGTATTTATTTAAAATTAATGTTGTACGTAGACAGTATTATGTTCCTAGTATTAATTAATTTCAAACTTTGATAAGATCTTAAATAACGTAGGTTATGTGAGACAAGTGAGGTACCTACTATAAATATCTATCATCCAATTCCGTTCATCTAGCTCATAAATACCGAAAGTTATGTTCTCATTAGGACAATACAACGATACAGATAGACCAATATTGGAGAGAAACAACTGGTTTTGGTTGGTCACTCCTTCCATCACACTTAGACGAGCAAATGATAGTGCCGTCCCTTTATTCCGTAGGGACGTGTAAACCGCACGGCATTAGGATCTCACAGTCTGCCGGCCTATCTAAATGACGCCTTTGTTCGTCAACGTCACTTCCAACCTAACAGGATTACGGGAGTGACGCTCCCGTGAAACGGATAGTCCGCACCCAGCTTTATTTCGTAATTAATTTTACTGTTGCAACATGTACACGGTAGTTGGCAACACTGTTCTAACTTTGAATTTAGAACAGTAGAATTAAATACATTTTATTCTATTGCAAGGAGGGAGGCGTAATTAGAGATTCTGCAATTCCGCAAAGCTTACGAGTGGATTCAAAAGTAAAATACAAGAAGAGGGTTTTCGGCTAAAAACAGCCGAGCGCCTCGATTGATTTCCAGAAAAGTAAGGGAAATGGATTCGTGTACGTTGATTGAAATTGAACTCAAGATGTGCGTTGGCTAATATATTTTGTATGAAGTTCGACTTCTCTGTTTCCGTAAGTTGGCACGATAAGGGGTATCGAACTTTCAAGCAAACAGCCTTATATTAAGAGGATAGTATCCGCTTCGCGCTCCATACAAACGTAGTTTGGCCCTTGCTTGGATTTCAAACAATGAAAGTCATTGAAATTTTGCAGTAACAATCTTATCATTAAAATACGTGTTCCTGTAGTATACAATTTCATTTCAATATACGGTTAAAAAGTAACACGAGCTCAAAGATTGGCAATTTTCGTTGAAAAACGGCCCAACTTTATGCTAGTATTTCTCGACAATGTATCAATACAGAAACATTCTGATTCGAAAGAAACCCAGATAATATAGTGTATATATTTTTACAAGATTATTTTTTACGTATTAACAATATTATGGGAGTAATCTCCAAAATTCGGAACATAAGAAATACGCGTGAAAATGTTGCAAATGTATTGTTGTTTCTCCTCTCGGGCACGCGTTCGCATCGCGAGGGATAGAGACAGCGACAACTGTGCAACATTGTTGCGTTCGCGAGGGACACTCCTCTTAAACTAGTCTTAACATATCCAAAGACAGACCAAAGTATCTATAGACAGTTGACCATTTTGGAACATGTTAAATCAAAGACTGTTATTTCCTCACAAATAACTGCATCTACAATGTGTTCGCACTATTATTCTTCCTTCTGCTCATAAGACATACGTCATTCAAGACATAAAAAAATACTTTACTTCCATAAGGAAAATATTTTCATCCAACAAAAACACATGGGGAAGAGATTACCCACCATATAAGTATATATATAATTGTAATATAAAAAATAAATTGCTTAAGAGGATAGTATCCGCTTCGCGCCCCATACAAACGCAGTTTGGCCCTTGCTTGAATTTTAAACAATGAAAGTCATTGAAATTTTGCAGTAACAATTTTATCATTAATATACGTGTTCCTGTAATATATAATTTCATTTCAATATACGGTTAAAAAGTAACACGAGCTCAAAGATTGGCAATTTTCGTTGAAAAACGGCCCAACTTTGTGCTAGTATTTCTCGACAATGTATCAATATAGAAAAGTTCTGATTCGAAGGAAACCCAGATAATATAGTGAATATTTTTTTACAAGTTTTTTTTTTTACATATTAGCAATATTATAGGAGTAATCTCCAAAATTCGGAACATACGAAATACGCGTGAAAATGTTGTTGTTTCTCCTCTCGGGCACGCGTTCGCATCGCGAGGGATAGAGACAGCGACAACTGTGCAACATTGTTGCGTTCGCGAGGGACACTCCTCTTAAGTCTACCAAATATGACATACGCAGTTGCTGAGTTCGCAAACTTTATTAAATTAATGACGTCACGACACGTCATCCGAAAAACGTTTCGCCCGAATGCGGCCCTGTTGCGAATTAATCCAACATGTTTTGTAGGTCAGCGCGTGTTACGCGAAAAGCGATCATACGTGTCACGTCATAAGAATTGTTTCTCAATGTGTCGGGTGTTACAGTGATGTATGTGGATATATATTTTATATTATATCTTGTCTGGATCGATAAGACCGTTTCGTAGGGATGTGACAATGTCCGGCTAATGGGAATTTTTAGAGGAATATTATTTATTCTACACTATAGCCTTATCCCTCTCGTAATGAGAGGACACCCGTGCCCAGCAGTGGGACAATGTAATGGGTTGATGATTATTATTATTTTATTATTTATTCTAGGTACCTATTTATATATAAGAATATATATTAACAGACAAAACGAGCAGTCCTTTGTGGTGGGAAATTTGTGTGGTGGCGAGATATACCTAGCCCTATCCTGGATGGATCACACACAGAGGTCGTCGAACTATCACCGGCTACAGTCTTTGCAAACCCTTATCCAGGAACAAGAAATGCTGTCGGTATACATACTCTAATTGTATTATTGATCTAGAGTTACAGTAGTTACGGGGCAATCGTTCTAGCAAATGAGTATGTGTTTCATTTACGAAACAAGACCTAAGTATACAAATTATTTTATGACTAATGTAAATAATGCAGATGACTTTGAATAGCAAGAAATCACCATTATCAACCTACTTACAATCCCTTTGCTGGGCACCGGTCTACTCTTAGTCCTAAAACGAAAGCAGTCCGGCTTCAGTCCTGGCCTACTAAATACGTAATCGAAAAAAGGCAAGCAGACGATGTTTGTGAGTGATAATTAATTTATTAATATGTATATGATTTCGATAAGGCTGAGGCACGTAGTACCTTAGATTCCAGCTTCACACTTGGCAGTCCATGGTCAAATCATTATGCAAGGAGTTAAATCACCAAGGTATATCTTTCGTTCTAAATGAGTCATACTCACTGTATCTGTAATAACATCAAGTTAATTACATTTTCCATTACCTAGTTTTCTCTCATAATTACTTTAGTCGTAATTTTCGCTGACTCATAAATAAACGGACGTATAAGTAACGTACGTAATACTATCACGATGGTAACTAACGGGGTAAGCACAGTTAGTCTTAGATGTAAAAAAGTTGTGTACTTACACATCGATACAGTAAATTAAATTGAGTAACCTCTGACTTTGGTAACTTAATAGCTTGTATTTTTCTTGTAGGCGGGCACAGGTTTGCTTAAGTAGCTAATTATTAAGAGAATCCTCAAGAAAACCCCTATAAGTGGTCCCCAACCCAATCACGACACAACATCGATAGCTTCGAATTGCGACGCAGTTTTTTAATTCCAAATTTGAATTTCAACGAAATCAAGTTGACCCGAATACAATTATCGAATTCGCAAATTCGTGAAACGAATAGAATAATTGGCACAACACTAGCAATGAATTTGTTATATATATAATAGCTGTATTTATGTAATAATATATACGCATTGTATATAGAGGAAGCGGATGTCGTTAGATATAAGTTAAAGGAAGATGTTACAATGATTAATTGGTCGATTATGTAGGTCGGGCTTTGGCAAGGAATTAATGTGCTTTGTTTCATTTGTGGCTCATCATTTGCTTAGTCTCTTAGCCTTATCAGGGTTGGGTTCCAGTGTGACCGGATGCGGCAGATTTTTTTTGAAACTATTATGTTAGCATACAGCTTGGCTGTTGGAAAGCGATATCCGTTGAGATGGTGGTTGTTAAGTCTCATTTGCCAAGTCATTCCTGTAGATTAATTACCTTTTTAATCAGAATATAAAAAAGGAGGAAATTGTCGGAAAACTAATATAAGAAAATAATAAAATACAGGAATAGTTGAGTAAATATATTTTATTGTGTGAAGTCATCCAGTGTCAATTCTTTCACCGTCATTTTATGAACTAACTAGAGAGTTAAACGTGGCTTTGCCCAAATGTGCTACCAGTTACCCATGGAATAATAAAGCCCATATTTATTTGGAATAATGTAATTTAAATGGTGAAAGAATTATCAAAATCTATTAAAAAGACATAAATCTATCTTATTTTTATTGTATAAGTATCTACTGTATAGTACAGATGACTGCAGCCATACTTGTGGTTACTTTGTTTTAAACGTACAAGTTAATCAGTTTATGTAAACTTAATAAGGACGGTGTGGTCGGCGTCTGTTATATTAATTAGATCACCACACTGCCTTGACAGAGCGTGGGTGACTTCAATGTTGTATGTGTGACTCGCGTATCAATTATCTATGTAGTTTAGATGGTGTGTTTCAAATACTAGAAGAGACATAACTGTTCCAAATATATACCTACATTACCTACCTAAATTTCTAGCTTTCCGCCCACGGGTTCGCCCAGATGTTTTGTCATACAAACTTTCATCCCCTATTTTATCCCCTTGGGGGTAGAATTAATCAAAATCCTTTCTTAGCGGATGCCTACGTCATAACATCTACCTGCATGCCAAATTTCAGCCCGATCCGTCCAGTGGTTTGGGCTGTGCGTTGATAGATCACTATGTCAGTTAGTCAGTCACCTTTGAGTTATATATATTTAGATAATATGTTTGTATTATACATATAAACCTTCCTAGAGAACCACTCTATCTATTGGTGAAAACAGCATGAAAATCGGTGCAATAGTTTTTGAGTGTATCGCGAACAGACAGACAGACGCGACGTGGAGGACTTTGTTTTATATTATGTATGTAGTGATAGTGCTATTCATATATCTATTGAATTCCATAATGTAATACAGATGGTTAGTATAATAAATAGACATAATTATGGACTCTGTCGGGCTCAACAACCTTTATAAAAGTAGGAGAGAGGAGCAGAATACTTTTGTTTATTATATTTTGTTTTTGTTTATTGATGTTATTATCATCATCATTATCAGCTCATTTACTGTCGTACTACTTAACCTTTTGCACGCCAGAGTATAAACGTATCGCCGTACCCCTGACGCCAGGCCAGTTTTTCTGTCAAATTACACAAGGTAGTGAAAACACACTAAAGTAATGATTAAATTGTTAATTTCATAAAATGGGCGACGTATATTTTGTCATATATTTGTGACGTTGGCGTTCACGGTAAGATTTCGTTTGTCACATATACGTGACAATGGCGTTCAAAAGGTTAACGCGGGTCTTCTCTCAGAGAAAAGGGTTGAGGCTATAGTCCACTACGATAGCCTATTGTGGGTTGGCTCGACTTCACTTCAAGTAAGGTTGCAGTTGCCGTTAGTGTCTACACACCACCTCCGGCGGCCGGCGTACTTTTTAAAATAGCTTGCTGGCTTAAAAGCCTAGCCCGGGTTTGGTTTGTAGACACCCTACGTCGAAAACCCGCAGCCCTGCTTGTTTTTTTTAAAAAAGCTTACTAGCAATGCGGGTCGCACATTACCTACTAGTATTCTTGTATACCCCTCGTATGCTTGAATTACGAGTGGGTTCACGTCGGTAGTGCAATGGGTGGGTTTCGAACCGGCAACCATGTGATTGCAAATCCGACGCCGCTTCAACGCGTAACGTTTGACATCATAATACGATAAACAAAACATTTTTTTTTAAACTTCAATGACAATTAAAACCACATTTATTGTGTTGTGATCCCCTCCTAAGATAACGTCACCCTTTTTCCTTCGTGCCCTAGAGGGCAATTAAAAGATTATAAAAATTAGCTGTAATATCCTGCTTGCGGTAGCCTTGTAGAAGCTCCCAAGTTTTTTGTCGTCGGTTCAAATCCAGCGGGCGTATGTCGTTATCGATGTAGCAACATCTAGCGCACACTATGGAACTACGTCCACCTAGAAAGGTAATGAAGTCAGTGAAATTACGGAAAAAAGAGACTTAACAACTAAGGTGTCCAGACAACGCGCGACTGACACTACTGGTGTTTCTACATCCATAGGGTGCGGTTGCTGCTTCCCTTATAACAACAAAAAAAAAGTATCTAACTGTGAAGGATTTTTTCCCTAAATTAATTTACGCCTAACATCAACTAAAATAAGGTCGCCTATAATAAGGATTGATTACCTACGTACCACGCTTTTCACTCCATCATATAATAAACACGGTAATTTAATAATATAAAAGAAAAAGGTTTTGGTTTGTTTTAATTAATATATTCTCAGACTGGTGTTGTGCTCACGTTTTTATATAAGCCTCGGTAATCAAGCTAATTACCCTCCATGTCGAACCGGGGAAAGGAAAAACGAGTGGAAATCACCATTATTTTCTCATAAGAACTAATGTACACGCTTTATCTACATTTTGTACATAAAATTATACTTGCCACTCTCTATATATAAAAACGAAATACCTACTAGTCACTAACAGTTTAATCATGAAATGCTGGACCGCCCAGTCATAGGTCTAAAGATCGAATCGAAGGCTCTCACCTCAAATTTTCGGATTAATGTGCGTATCACCTAATAATGAACCTGCATGCCCGAGATATTTTCTCAACGACGACGTTTGAAGTCTGCCAACCCGCAGTAGGCTAGATTGGTGGACTATAATTATAGTAGGCTCAGCAGTGGAGCAGTATACCTATTATAGGTTGATGATCATAATGATACAGCTTACAAACTTAAAATTTGGCATATAAGTTTCTTAGACATAGGGTTTGACCTCAAACATTGGCTATTTTAGGAATTCCCACATAAATTAACTTAGCCGCAAGCCCCATTTTCAGTCTGCTAGAGTTAGTAAGAAAATAGCTTTCCAATCTGCGCCCCCACAAAGCTCGTGTTTAGTTATTTCAATCCAATTTTTATAAAATTACTTTTCACGACAGCACAACAGATTGTGGTTGATCCCAGCCAATTGAAAACTATCCTATCCCTCCTTATCCCCGGAGATCGATCCCGGGGGATGTCGGATCCCGGGACACGGGATAACAAAATCCTGTGGTTGCACGACGTGTATTTGTAAGGGTTGGATTAATTTTATGTACTTTCGAAATTGATAGAATTGAAAGAGATATTGTAGGAAACGTAGATTAATTTTTCGTAAGGTATCTTATTGCTTGGTTCTATCGTAGAAATCTATACTAATATTATTAAGAGGTAAATTTTGTGAGGTTGTAGGGGGTAACTTAGTATCTACTGAACCGTGTTTGAAATTTAAAATAATAAAAAGCCACGTTATTTGTGAGTATTATAGGCTATATCCCCCAACAAAAGTGGGCACTAGTCAGCTAGTTTAATAACAAGTAGTACTTTTTCATTTAAACAAAATTAAATACTTAGGGACGTGCACAGAAGTAGGTATGTTTATTTATTTATTTATTTAATTAATTACAACGCTCTTTTAACCAAATGTTAAGAAATCGCATAAGAGCAACGAAAGAAATGATTTCAGAGGGATTGCTGTTTGTGGCATTTTAGCCTCCTGACTTAAGCCCTCAAGTAAAACATGTTTCTATCTAGCCTGTATTGTTCCACTGCAGGACCACGGCCTCTCCCTTCCTCTTCAAGAATCTCTGTTCTCTCTTAATGAAGGCCAGGAGTCATGCTCCCTCTTTCGCCTTGGTAAGAAATACGCGTTAACAAAATTAGATTACCGTCACAGTAAAACAAATAACCGGTGGACCATTGAACGATAGTTTCGTCTCTTAAACCCGCTCGTTAATACGTCGGTACGTTAAGTGCTTGTGATTACAGTTATAATAACTGACTGCAGATATACAGTTACTGTGGAACGAACGCTCTCTCACATACTTTGAAATGTGACACTTGCAAGTCTACTCGTGTGTTAGAAGTGTTGCCATCACAATCAATCTATACCAATAAATAAAATTTACGAGTATTGGCAAAATTTAAGTGACAACTGTTATTTATACGCTGCCAAATAATGATCGTAAAAAACACAACAAACCATCACGCCTCTTGTCCCTGAAGGGTAAGGAAAATTACATTACATCCACAGTTCACCGGTAGGTTAAGGTAGTTGCTGCTTTTGAGAATTTCACAGAAAAACCCAATTACTGTTCGACCTGGGACCTCAGATCAAATAAAAAGCTAAGATGGAACTTTGCGAACAAAGAAGTGAGGCCGGCTAAAACTACGCCTAATGGTGTACACACAATTACACGCACTTAGGTATTAGTTAACTACGCCTTACCTTGTCAGTCGAGCTTTCGATACGTCCATAGCTCGACTGACAAGATAAGGTGTAGTTTCGGTATACGTGTGTGCGTGTAATTGTGTGTTGTACAGCGTTAGGCGTAGTTTTAGCCGGCCTCACTTCTTTGTTCGCAAAGTTCCATCTTAACTTTTTATTTGATCTGAGGGTACTGCTAGTAAATAGGTAAAAGTATATGTTGTGAATATTTTTATAACCCTGCTTTATCCCCAGGTCTCGTAAATTATGCACGTATGCTAATGTCTATCTAGACGCTTTTTTGTGACGTCCCTTTATTACATTATGCGCGGTCCCTACCGCCGCTGTAAGTAACTTTGCGTTCATTAATATTAATAGCGATTTTATAAAGGAAACAAATAAAAAGAATATAAAAGGTATTACGATACTTAATACCCTATTATGCAGGAAAGAGAGGGTTACGTTTTTTCGCGTGTCCGCTAGGTGTATATGTATTTATATAATGTTTTTTATGTAGGGTTGACGAAAGATGTACGAAATAGGCAGATGTATGTAGGCAGGTTGATTTTTTAGTAGATCATAGTTAATTTATTTCATCATCACCATCATCATCAACCCATTACATTGTCCCACTGCTGAGCAAGGGTCTCCACTCAGAATGAGAGGGATTAGGCTGTAGTCCACCACGCTAGCCTACTGCGGGTTGGCAAACTTCACACGCCATCGAGAAAATCTCTTAAGCATGCCAATAATTAATTATTATTAATTAGTTAATTTATTTATTGAAGATAAATTATAACAAGTTCAAGCCTACTTTATTAACGTTACATTTATCTCACCACTAAATCTGTATAATTATTACATATGATAGGTACAGTCGCCAGCAGGTCAAGGTATACAAAACTGTCAAATTTCTCCAAATGATTTTAAGCCTTGAATTGTTGAACATAAAGTTCTAAATCAACTGAGAAAAATTGACATTTTGTGGTGCCTTGATGTGCTGGCCACCGTACCAACGAGTATTTATTTCTGAAAATTGACACTTTTACAACTCTACTCTACTTTTACATTTCTTATCTGACGACCTCTGAGAAGAGAACTCTTCATTAATTCTTCTTCATTTCAGTTGTTACAAAGTATTGTTACGCTCACATTAATTATTACGTATAAAAGTTAAATGAAAAAAACAAGTAATAAACGAGTTAGTTATGGATGGGACAGTTGAAGGCTCAATGCACTTCACTGCAGGTCGTGTCATTACCATGTCGGAAGAATTAAGCGCGTGTGACAACCCTGCGTGCTATGTACCTACAAGGCATCAACTGGATTAGGCAAATGAGATGTCATTAGATTCGTATTGTTGTCTGTGGCTGGCTAACAAGCAATATGGCGGCGTGTTGACCGTGCCATCGATGTAGACATTACACATGCACTAATGTTTTTCTTTTTGCATTAACTACTTGGCAAAGTTGACTGGTTAGAATAGGCAGAGGTTTAGCCCACGGTAGAAGTTTACCTTGCCTTTACAAAAATCGCAAAATATACATACATACATACATACACTCACGCCTTTTTCCCACAGGGGTAGGCAGAAACTATGGACTGCCACTTGCTACGACTCTTGAATATCTCTTTCGCTTCTTCCACATTCATACATCTTTTCATACACACGCGCCAGTTGCGAGTACTACGCACCTGACCTTTTTGGAGAACCTCGCCGATAAGATCGGTGTACGTCCTTCTAGGGCGACCTCTCCCGACGCTACCACTAACATTCGCCTTATAAATTCCATTCGTTAATCGTCTTTCATTCATTCTCTCGACATGCCCAAACCATCTTAGCATATTCCTTTCAATACGTGTCACTATTATCATCTTTCAGTCTGCAACTTGTACTTGTACTTGTCGATTCGTATTACTTAGGATTAAACAACCTTCAGTAGTGTATCCGTCTGTCTGTATCACATACCTAACTGAATTTTACTGTCTTACTTAATATAAATTAAAAAAAACCCGACACTTGCATTATATCTCGACCGATTTTCATCAAACATAGCTAAGAACACTCCCGACTAATTCCCCTTTCAAACAAAAAAATAAATCAAAATGGGTTCATCCATTCGCGAGCTACGATGCCACAGACAGACACTTCAAACTTATAACACGCCGTCGTTTTTGCATCGGGCGCAAGTTAAGACCTGGGAATAGAAGCCAGGATTTTACGCTGAAATGTATTTTTGTTAATTGTTGTAGATTTAAAATAATTTACAGCGCTCGTATGCAAAAACTATTGATTATACAAAAAAATATAGCATATAAATTGTAGGAAATTTTCTGTAGTTTAATTTTGTATTACATGTTTTTATAGTAACATGAATCGCAAAAAAACTGCTATAAGGCGCCAGTTTTCCAATTTGGCGGCGCGAGGGGCAAAATTGAAATTCGGAAAGAGCACGAATTGGAAATCTGTAAAGTTTCCCATTTTCAAAACTTTCTAGGTATCCTCGTTTTTCCGAAGCACACGGCCTCAAATCAAGCTATACAAATAAAGTATACGCTAGCCTCGCATTGCCGATAAGCCTTTACAATATGAGGTCAATCTTAACTATATTTGTATAGCTTGATGTGAAGCCGTGTGTACTGATTGTAGTAAAGCAAGAAGCGAATGCCTTCTGACCTTCGCAACCCAACGGGAGACACCGATACTTGATCATATTTAAGTAAATGTAAGTTAATAACGAAGTCAGTCGTGTGTGGCGCCCCCTTGACCTAGTGGCGCGGTAGTTCACATGTCGCTCACGGAACTAGGGGTCGGCGGTTCACAACGGCACATGGGAATTATCGTCAATCCCAATTACAAGATGAGTTTTTTGGAATTTCATCCATTGAAGGAAGATAACCAGTTTTTAGCACATTTGATTTTTTTCTATAATGTTCACGCCGTTTCATTTTATTCATTGTCAATTTAAAACTCATTTGCTCATTCATTCACTCATCTTATCATTCTGTTCTGTTCCGCTCAATTGATCTTGCATCAAAAACTCTTCATTATAGGCTTTTCATTGTGTCCAAATACGAGACACTATATAAATACGTGTAGAAAAATGTTTGTAAGTCTTTTTAAGGACATTGCCTTACGGAGGAGTGTGAGATTTGGCATAATTAAAGTTCTTAGAGAGAAGGAGTGCCGAAAAAAATCGACCTACACTGTAATATAATTCATCAGCACGTGTGTGACTGAAGTTTTTTTTTTGTTTGTTTGACTGGATTCCGGCATGGTATAGATTTACGATAGAACCCAATAGATGGCGCTGTGGTCGAGTTCTAATACATTCAACCTGGACGCAGACAGGGTAGGCCGCTTGTGGTTTATAAGTTTTTTGACGTAGGATGGTTTTTAAGAATAATTAAAATATGTATTGTACCGACGAGGATAGGTATTAAGTATTTTTATAAACCAGATTGTTTAATTTGGTTTTTTCCATAAATTACTCACTACCAGCTCGGAGTTTGGATTTGTGCCCGATTAATGGCTAAAGACTGACCCCCTATAACATGGGGCCAAAAATATCGGTGAACATACAACAGTATACTTCTACCTAACCCTTCGGGGAATGCCGGCGTGATCCGCATGATGTTATGTTAGATGTATCTTAAACCTAATGCATTTTCTTTTACCTTTAAACTAGGCAGCTATTTTTCACGAATATCTCACAAGAGGCAAGTCGAAAGCGGAAACAACGTTTTAAAATGTTTTATATAGGTATTGTAGGAACACAACGAATTCAGCCGACACCTTCGGGCGTGGAGAAAATCAATACCCGGCGGGAAGACGAATGTGAACCCGCCAAGCTCGTAACACAGAGTGCGGAAGCAATATATATATACCTTTTTAAACCTACATATAGGTACTGAAGCGAAAGGCGTTCCATATATAAAAATCTATGCATACCATAAATAGGTGAATGTCTGTAATTACATTAAAGATATTAAAGAAAAAAAATGAGGAGTCTTTATAAGAGCAGCAGAAGCATAAAACAAGACTTTTTTGTTTTTTTCTCTGTCTGTGTGTTTGTTGCATCACGCAAAATTTACTGCACGAAATTGAATGAGGTTTGCACAGTTGTATTGCTGGAGGTCCAGCTTAAAGTCTGGTGCATGATTCATTTTGATACGAACGCCTAGAAGCCGAGTTATAGTAAATACTTTTGGGTCGTTAGGGAAACCGCGGGCAAAGACTAGTCTACTTATAAATTTGATACAGACTAACAGAATGCATTGGCTGAATTGTCTAAAATCATGAAATTTTGCAGCCTCCTTACTTCTCCTCCTCCTTCCTTAATCCATATTAAGGAAATTCCCTTCTTGGGTTTTTTTGGGATTGGGAAGAATGAGATCTTCAGTACTAATATACACTACTTATAAATTATCTGACTAGCTGTGCTCGCGGTTTTACCCGCTAACTGGACTTGTAAGGGACGGAAGAACTAACTTAGAATTTAATTAAATAAACATCACGTCTATATAGATTTTCTAGTAAGGCAAAGACCACTGTTCACTATATATTTAGGTCCCATGTAATAGGGACAGCTTATTACTAAGCTGTTAGTGAGAATTATACTTATACGGGATTCTTCTGCAAGTTACGCGATGTTCGCTGATAGTTGGATTAAAAGTTCATAATTTTATGTTTATCCTAAAACGGCAGCATAAAATATGCAAAAAGTGTTCTGCCATTTAAGCACATAATAAATTTACGTAAGTTCTTTATTTAGATTAAGTTAGATGGGATGAAATGGATGCAATAGTTGGAAGCTGGCCGGAAATAACCCGATTACGTTGGACGTGCCGAAAATCAAGAAATCTCCGAGACAGAATCGATTTCCGTCTCGATCAAAGGGATAACAAGAAGTAATAATAACAATTTATTATTACACGTTAGAGGCTATCGAATTGTACCAAAGTTTCGCACAATAATAATACGAAAACTTTATTACTTATGTAGAATTCCTAAGTACGATGAATCGGCAGTGTGGCCGCGCGCTCGGGGTCAACGCCCGCGCGCGGAGACTGCGCGGCTCCATTGACACGCGGTGCCGCGATGACGTGTCGTGTTTTGTTTTAGTAGTATTCTTTTTTTTTTTCACTTTTTTGTGGAGTAAATTAGGTTGCTCTAGTAAGCTGTTCGGAGAATCGGCTGTGACTGTGACGCAATAAAGTTGAGTTCACGATGAACTGATTAAAAAACTGCAGTTATATTTTTTCATTTTTTTGAGTTTTTGTTTAAAAAGCGCTTTGTTTTGCCGGTCGATTTCTCTATCTGGTGAATATTAAATACCTTATTTTAAAAATATATTAATTTTGTTTTGCAACTAATGTGCCTATTTACGTACGCAATTAATTTGTAAAATGTATTTTTGTTCCAATAAAGATATTATTATTATTTGTTTCCACGTTTACTCGTGTATAAAATCGTAAATAAAAAAGTTTAACTGAACAAAGGTATGTTATTTATTCAGCTATAATACTCTGAAAGTATTTAATTAAAAATATATTTTGGAGTGAAAAGCTAATAAATAAATAGATATAACTTAGATAGTGGCATATACTACAGGTCTTTCTTATAAAGAGATATTTTCCAATTTACGTGGTAATAAAATGAAATAATTAATGGTTAATTAATCCACAGCAGGTAGTGAATAGATAGAATTGAATACAATTTCTCTTAGTATATAAGTTACCGAATATGGCAGAAATTCAAAAAATGAGTAGTTAAAGGTATTAAGTATAGAAGCGCGCATCTTGTTACTCGTTATTGTGTATTTGAAGGCTGCAATATATATATAAATATTTGTACTAAAACAGTGATCGACACTTGAGAAACTACATACATTCCTGGTACGCTGCGTACACTGAGTAGTACCTAGTTAGTTGTGAATGCCAATGCTTGAAGAGTAAATATGATTCTACATCTTATTTTCAAATAAGACATCAACAAGCCAAGTCTTCAATGGCGCCACAGCATTCATTACCTCGCTTTAACGTTAAAAAGTAGCAAAAACCGTTTCAAAATCATTACAGTGGAAGCCTCACTTCCTTTTACAACTATGTAATGATTATTACCCATAAACTACAGTGTTCAAACCACGGTAGTGTATTATTTAGTACAATATTTCTGGCTGAAACCGCAACCGGTTGTTCGCTGCCCATCGCGCGGTCACTATTGACCTCGCTGCTGCGGTCGCGCCTGTACTACGCAATGTATGTATGGGTTTTATGGACACACCGCATGTTTTTTATTTCTTTTATGACTATTTTGTTGCATGTCTTCACGTGTAGGTATGGGAATGAGAATAAGATGGGAGTAAATGTTAAGTACGGTACGGTGAGTTTTATTTGAGAGTCCGCTAATCACGGATCTGACTCAGGAAGGCTCTGTTTCACGAAAATCAGATCTAAGTTATTATTTTGGCATTCTAATTCATGAATTTGATATTTTTTTATCTGATTTTGACATCTTAGGGGTGCCGTTTGACGTAACTACGTCTAGGGTTTTATCCTGATTGCATTTACGATAAAATATAACTCAGAGACAAGTAATAGGGGTCACGGATTACGGTTATATACTGTCTGTAAAAAAAAAATGACGCCCTAGTTTACTTTTGTTTTTGACTTTTAATGTTAAGTACTCTGTAAGTTTGAATGAAAAGTATCATCAAATCTTTAGCAACAGGAAAGAACGAGATGGATTTGTTCTTAAATAAACATTAAAGTATCCGTAATAGTGCGCATGAGGATTACTATTATTCAATACGATTGTACGTGTGACACATACAAAACTATTAACATAAATTGGTTTTATGGCCATTTTATTGCCGCGGTCGACATTCAATTTGAATAAATACAATTGGAAATTGTCACCATTTTACATTATGATCTGGTACATGGAAATGATAATGGGATGAGATGATGTTAGGAGAATAATTCCACCTCTTCATGCCATGAAACTGGTTTGTTAACAAATGTTTTATTCTCCGGATTCGTCGTAAACCACCTTGCAGTTACATGTTAATAGTAATAACATTAATTAAGTTTGTTAAGTCCCATTTCCTTTCTGTAGTATATATTTATGATGCCTTTCCGTACTGCCTGTATATCAAGTACAAAAAGATAACACGGTTTACACGATCGTTAAAGACAGACATGCCGACAAAAAATATTTATAGCGTAATCCACTTTAAAAATTATAATACTTATTTTTTTTATATGCGATTTTTTATTCTCAGTTTTATTGATTTATTTTTATGAGTAATGTTATTATAATAAATAAATAATTGATTCAAATATTAATAATACAATAAACTTTTAATATTAAAGTAAAATAAAAAAATACGCAACGCGACGTGCCGTGCAAATAAATGGAAACTTCACAAAAAAGTTTACGATCAAGCAAATACCTTTTAGGTTATGCAAGCAGGAATATTATGTCTGCACTCTGCTGCTACTCGGTCACCCTTATAGCCATAGCATTATGGCTAACATCACTCTCTCTGAATCTAGGCTATATTTTAGTATCAGCTATGCGATTAATGTTTCTTTTCTTAACTTAATACTGGAACGCGCACTGTAATGCCAGGATCAAGCCAGGATAATGACTTTTGATATATCTTAACAATTATAAATAAATGTTTTTTTTATGACGCAATTTATAAAAAAAACACTTATTTATAACTGTTAAGATAAGTAATTTTGAATTGCTCTATAGAGTAGTGAGAACATGAACCAAACCGTACGTAAGGCTACACATCAAGCTATAAAAATCCAGTATACGCTAACGTTGCATAGTACTATAAGACTTTACAATGCGACGTCACCCTATACTGGATTTGTATAGCTTGACGTGTGGCCGTGTGTACATCTGAAAAACATAGCCTTCCTTCTGGAGTGGACGGTTAATAGAGTCTAGCAACCTTGTGAAATTTGTATTATTTTTGCTTATTTGTGCTAACACAAAAATTATAAATGATCAAAACTTTTTAGTTTAAGTTTGCTGTAAAAGAAAATGACATGGAAGACAAATGAGAAACTAGAAAGTGTTTTGTCTTCAGAAAATGTTTCCTTACTATCATTAAAAGTTCTTCATTGCGGAGTAGAAGGACGATGTGTAAGATAAATGTGTAGTTTCGCGGATACACCAATGATCAAGACTAATAGTTCAGTCTAGGTTGTTGTATATCATAACGTTTATTTTTAAGATTTCGTTTATTAGTGTTTGTGTGATTATTGAGATCCTAGGTTTGCTTTACAGTAATAACCCTAATAAGTAGGAGTTTGTTGATTATGAAAACTCTCACCCAGTACTTTTTCCGTTACATTTCTATCGTGTAATATAATGATGAAAAAGTACTTTTCTAGAAAAAAACTGAAAATTTTCAATAAGAAAATTGTTTTCATTTGGCCAGGCACTGGTGATGTTATTTGGCCACTGTCTAGCATTATTTTTAACCCAAAGCGAACTGGTTCAGACTTTAAATAAATTTGTAACCCTTAAGATTTACGTGTTTGTCAAATTATTTGATAGTGTGCAGCTTTGTTTGACGCGTTTTTTTTCAAACAGTCTATACTATGAGTTTTTGATGAAAACGTGAAGTTTGACAAACATATTTGTCAAGCATATTTGATCGTTTACAGGGCGCTTAACAGGTCGTGCTAGTGTATATCAAATGCTTAAACACTCGCCAAGCCCACCAAATGAGGTGTTTATGTTTTGTACCAAATAAGTCCGCTCGATGATATTATATGTTAATAATTGGAATATTACTGTACACGTGTCGCAGTGAAGCATATTTCCTGCCATTCGCCCCAGGAAGTCCCGGAGGTGGTAAAACGCACTTCAACACGTAAGTTAACGAGCTCATTACGTGAATATATTTGAAGCTTTTAAGCTAGCTATTTTTTTCGTACGCAGTGAGCAGAAATTCAAATGTAAACCTACTTATAAATTCTAAGTAAGTAATTTGTGACCATATAAATTTTTTTATGCGACAATTCGGCAATGAGCAGTCGAGCTACCTGATGGTAAGTAGTCATCGCCGCCCATGGACATATCCAATACAAAAGCAGTTGCACATGCATTGCCGAGATTATTAAGGAAGGGGACGCAAGTTTTTCTATTAGATTCTCAGTAGCAGCTCCAAGTCTGAAGAAGACATACTATACTGGTGAAATGTGGGTGAGTACACTTCTACCTAACCCTTCGGTAGAAACAGGCGTGATGGTATGGTGAATAGACAAAGATGTCATTGTGAGAGGGTAGAGACGGGTTGATATCCAAAATTATACTCATTAGTCTGTGAAATGTCCCTCCCCTGTAAACAACGGCCCACTTTATCCGCACTTAAACGTCTGTTGGTTACTCTAACTACATTGACAGACCTCTCTGAAACGCACCGAGGGACAGACGGCCGCGTCAAAGAGGGTCATTTCGCACAGGATACTTAAACGATATAAACAGACACCAATGACAAACATACACTGATAGCTATAGATGGATGGACTCTGGAAAATCATGAAACAAGATATTGAAATTCGGCAATTCTTTCGTAAGAGAATTTACGTTATCGTACTAATAAACAATTTAACTGAATTCAAATCAGTATATAGGTACAGTGGTCTCCAGATTATAACCTTCAGCCTTGGTCATATGTTGCTATGCTTATCATAGTACCATCATGCCTGTTTTCCCTGAAGGGTTAGACAGAAGTGCACATCCACACATTGCCGTAGGTATGTTTAAGTCGGGGCAAGTTCATTGCTATTAACCGGGCACAAATCCGGACCCCAAGCCGTTACTGAGAATTTCAGAGAATAACTTAATAACACTGGTCAGCCTGGGAATTGAACTTAGAACCTATAGCATATTCTTTGAGCTTAGGACCACGAGACAGGTATCAGTCAGTCACTCTTTTAATTAAACATTGTCTTAAATTAATCTAGATCCATCTATATATTTATATTTGCGCTCTGGCATATCTATTTATATGCCAGTATTAATGGGTCGAACCTACCGAGAAGTACTACCCTGCCACAGAATATCGACGTCAAATAGCAGTATGCATATTTTGCGTTTCGTACGGCGATTGTTGAGCGCCGGAGGTTCAATTCCTCCCTCAGTCCCATTTTTTCTACTTTTCGCCTTCCCCTCCCTTTTCCAATAGGCTCGGGAACGCATATCCTTTGGTTTTACGGATGTCCATTGCCAGCGATGACTACTTACAATCACGTAGCTCGCTTGCTCGTTTGCTTAGTTATTAAAAAAAATCTATAATGACATTCACAATAACAAGTAACGCTTTATTACTGCATAAACAAAACTTTTCAAAGACACAGTCAAAGGTCCTGTCATAAGAATAACAAATAACTTCACGTTTTGTAAACAAAAACGCACGGTAACGATGCCCGTACATGCAAAATCTGTTTTAAATTGCTGGACATGTCATGTTACACGTTACACGTCCATGGAGGTACTACTCACAAGAGAAGCCATGTCAAAATAGCTTTTGAGTGACATTTAAAAAAATATAGTATAGCGATATTGTATTATTAAGTAATTTGATAATCAAAATATTGTAGGCAGGTGCTTGTCGTATATATTTTCAAGTTCAAATGATTTTTTATTCCAAATAAGCTTTTACAAGCGTTTATGAAACGTTATCGACGCTAGTTGCACGGTTCCAAAAACTTGATCCTATGGAGAAGAATCGGGCAAGAAACTCTAGGGCACTCTTTTAAAATAAAAGGTGTTACATTATTCACTGGTACATTATGGCGATAACAGGATGTAAGGACATTGGAAGTTAATGTCATATTGCTATCCTGAAGTCGGGATTAAAATTAAAAGAAAGTTTCCAGCATAAACTAAATAAAATAAGCGATTTCTCTACTTAGACATACATGAATGGCTATACACACAAGTTTATGTACTAAATTGGTACTTTTAAACTTATTTTATATGTTTATACAATCGTCTGTTTTATAAATACATATATAATTAAATTTTAATTTTGTTTTGTTTGTTGTTGAGTAAAATCCTCAAGCCATACATTACTTTGTTTTGTGGTGCCTTCACTAGTGTGTAAGTACTCGATGCATTAGTCCCCCTTGCTCTGTCCACGTGTGCTAATGTTCTCGCAGTTAGCAACAACTTACAACCTTGGAACGTTGCGTTGAACTTAATGCACAAGTACATACATATGTATGAATTCGGACGACTTGACTAAGATCGTGCGAAGAAGTATATGTTAAACCCCGGCTTTTAATGTCGGACAGGAATTAAAAAATGGCGGACGACTCGCTTTATCGTATAAGTTGACTTAAAATGGTGATTCGTTGTTAGAAATAAATTTCTTAATAAATATTACTTTAAAGACTGACTGCCTCGTTGGTCTAGTGGTCCCAATCGCGACTGCTACGCTAGAGGTCTTGGGTTCGATCCCCAGGTCGAGCAAAGTGTTATTGAGTTTTTTTATGAAATTCTCAGTAGCAGCTCGGAGTCTGGATTTGTGCCCGGTGAATGGCAATAGGCTCGCCCCCTATTACATGGGACCCAAACATACCGGCGAACTATGGGTGTACATTAAGTGCACCTCTGCCTAACCCTTCGGGGAATACAGGCGTGATGGTATGTTATTACTTTAAAGACATGAAGGTTTTGATGGACAAACAAACAACTCCGTAAAGAATAATAAAAATGAATTGTTTAGTTATATTATTAGTATTTTCTCCGAATTCAAAAATTCGGAGAAAATACAATAGAAATATTTATTTATTTTATACTTTATTGTACACCACGAATACAAGCAATAATAATATATATTTACAAGAAATAATTTATTTTTATGTATAATTATACTTTTTAGCTAAAGGACATTGGATGGATTATTATTATAAAGTTCCTTACAATATCTGTTTATAACTAAATTGATAGAAGCTAATAAGTTCGTGACAAATACTGAACGTCAATTCATCATTTTAGTACACCAGGCCACTTCAGGCTAATGACGGGCGTAAATACAACATGATGTATGTATTAAATAATATAATTATTGACAATACTATTCGTTTCTGCATTTATTTCAAGTAATATCAAATTAAAAACCTAGAGCTTAAAATTTTTCCGTTTTCCGAAATCGTTAATTGATATGCGAAGGAAAAAATACGAGGGTTCCATTAAAAATATTGACAGAACACTTCGTTATGCAAACACATTAATTTTCCGGTAGCCATTTTTTATAGATCAGTTGTCTTGTTTTTAATTGGTTTTCAACAAAAAGGGGTTCTTGTTGATGGATCGCGTTTTTAAAATGTTACATTGAAATTATTTTTTGTAAAAATGGATAATTCCCTTGTTAAGTTTTTTTGTTCTGGCAACATAACTTATTATACAGGCTGATCTACTCATATTGCTTCACTAGCTCTCTTATAAAGCCTAATTTGTAAAATAAATATTGCCCTCATAAATAATTTAGCTCCGATGTATCATTACGCTTTTAATAAAGAAGTGTTGCCGCCTGCGGTGGTACTTTTTATTCATTCCCTGGCATTGCCAAGAAAAAAACAATATTAATATTAATGGTCTTACGCTTGTAATTTTCGATTTAAATGCTGGCACACGTAATGTATTTTACACTATTGCCATTTTAGTACAATTGGCTACAGTATTTCTAAGCTGATCTTGGAATGAATGAAAGACATGTTATGTTTCCGGTCCTTCTGTGATAAAAGTGAACGATTTACCACGGTATTCATAGCTGTTAAGCTTGAAATGTTCTGCGTGTGCAGTATTATTAAAATCCGATACTTATTTTAGGGCTGCTTGTTTCATAAAGTCCTTCTACACAATGGGCCATGTTGGACACACTTCAGCGTCCATCACTCCATTTGTTAACAAAAGAGCCATTAAAGTAGTTAGTCGTTCGGTAATGGATGTTGAAACGTGTTCAACAAACGAGCCATTAGGGACAGAAGTCCTAAGAGAACAGCGCACAGTGTGTTATTTTGCCTTAGTTTCGGACATGTCAGTTTTATTTTTTATTTTTATAGATAAAACCTTAATAAAGCATTCTCAAAAATACCTGTATTTTTAATTCACTTTTTTTGGGAGATACAAATATTTTAGTGAAAGGTCACTGACCTTCTTGAAAAAGATTTTCGCCTGTATTTTTTGAATAAAGCATATGTCAGTCTCTTGAAAATTACAAGTTAATTGTTGGTTTGAAATATATACACTGTAAAAATTGCAAGTCCCTAACGTCCAAGGAACGAGAATAAATAATGATTTCGTTAATAAACAAAATTTTTTTTTATAAAATTAGCTATTTACGGGTCGCGTTTTTTTCTGTTTGCATAATGTAGTGTTGTATAGTACCTTCAACATGAGAAAATTTTAAATATGTATCTAGCGAGATCTTGGAGATATTGCGTTTCTAAGTTTTTTTAAAATTTCTATGGAAATAGGGTTGTCCCAAAGTATGAAGGTAGTCAATATTTAAGTTGATTAGTTCAATCAGTTATGTGAGCCAATTCTCTTTGATTTTTGATGTTTATGACGTTTACTAAATGTCAATAAGGATCCGATGATTCTAATGCGCGGTAAACAAACTATGTAAAGTATCATATGCACATCACTATTAAAATCAGCAATTGTTAATACATTCATACATACACTCATGCCTTTTTCTCACAGGGGTAGGCAGAAACTATGGACTGCCACTTGCTACGACTTGCATATTTCTTTCGCTTCTTCCATATTCATACATCTTTTCATACACAAGCGGCGGTTGCGAGTACTACGCACCTGACTTTTTTGGAGAACCTCGCTGATAAGATCGGAGAACGTCCTTCTAGGGCGACCTCTCCCGACGCGGCCACTAACATTCGCCTTGTAAATTCCATTCGTTATCATCTTTAATTCATTCTCTCGACATGCCCAAACCATCTTAGCATATTCAATACGTGTCACTATATCATATTTCAGTCCGCAACGTTGTCTAATCACACTATTTATTAGTCTGTCATTCCTAGTTACACCGCACATACTACACAAGGAACGCATTTTCACAGCATTTATTCCACTTTCATGTCTCTTCTGCCATACCCAACATTCACTTCATTGCTAATACCTGGCTCAAAAATAATGAATCACAATAAGTAATATTTGCATGAAGTAAGTATTGTATGTTGCACACAGGTGTGGTTGACAACCCACACTTTTAAAATTCAATATTTCCGAAATCCTGGGTTTGTTGTATCTGTTTTTTTTTGTGGCGATAGTTATTATTGTGATCAACATTTAGGTATTAAAAAAAAATGCGACCGTGAAGAGAATCATTGGTAAAAAAATATTTACTACATCATAAAAAAAATTAATTGTCATGTCTGTGAGCAAGATTTTACAGTTTTCAAGAAAAAAATGGTTCTTATAATAAATTTCTATCACACCTAAAAACATTTAGTGAAAAAATCAAATCCAAAAACAAGATATTGCGTTTTTATGGTTTTTAATATTTTTTCTCGATTTTATTTATTTCTCTTAAACTCGTAGTCAGAGCCGGGGCGGAGTTTTATTAATAGTCTTGTTAGAATGTTAGCTTTCCAGAAAACACATAAAACGAGCATGTACGCAACTAAGGCAAAATAACACACTGAGTCGCAACGCTGGTTGGTGCGTAACTAAACGCGATCCGGGGATTTGCCTTAATTTCTTGTAGTTGATTTTAGAGTACAGGTTACGTATCTATAGTTTTTAATATAATTGACTGAAATAGTATAGGAGTTAGGTTTTAGCATTTGCCTAACGAGGACGAACCCTTCTTTATCCCACACAATATCCTTCATTGAAGATAGATTTAAAACAAATAGTGATCAAATTCAATCGTAAATGTTTTTTTATTTTGACTTTCACTTTCTGCAATATTTTTTCATATAAACTTAAACTATCATGTACACGTGACAATTTAAACAGGCAATTGCTAATACCTGACCTTAAAAATAATTAATCACATTTAGTAAGTATTATATGTTGCACAGAGGTTTGATTGACAACCCTAACCCACAATTTCAAAATTAAATATTTCCGAGATCCTGGGGTTGTTGCATCTGTGTTTTTTTGTGGCGATAGAAATGATTGTGGTCTACAAATACGTTTTTAAAAAAAACGCGACCATGAAGAGAATCGCCGGAAAAAAAATATTTTCAAAATCATAGAAAAAAAATCATTGTGACCTGTGTGAGCAAGATTTTTAAAGTTTTCAAGAAGAAAATGGTTTCTTCAATCAATTCCTATCACACCTTAAAACAGTTAGTGTAAAAATCAAATCCAAAAACTAGATATTGCGTTTCTATGGTTTTTAAGGATTTTTCTCGATTTTATTTATTTCTCTTAAACTAGTTGTCAGATCCGGGGCGGAGTTTTAATAAGAGTTTTGTTTAATTGTCAGCTATCCAAAAAACACATAAAACGAGCATGTCCGCAACTAAGGCAAAATTACACACTGTGCAGCGTAACTTCAGCTATGTATTATATTATTATATGTCTAATGGTACCGAATACATGCTCTACAGTAAATAAAATTTATATATTCTGCAATTCTTGTATTTCCCAATCCCTAGGAATCACCAAAATTATTTTCTTATAAAATATACTATTTTCTAAAATGGTTTTTGCACCTATTTGGATAATAACTAGCTTGGACGCTTTATAATTTCTGAGATTTCATGATTTGGGAGCGAGTTCATTTAAAAAACCGGCCAACTGCTGCGCTAGTCGGACTCGCGCACGGAGGGTTCCGCGCCATTACGATTGATGACGTATTAAAAAACCTACTTACTAGATCTCTTTCAAACCAATTTTCGTTGAAAGTTTACATGGTAATGTACATCATATATTTTTTTTAGTTTTATCATTCTCTTATTTTAGAAGTTACAGGGGGGGGGGGGGCACACATTTTACCACTTTGGAAGTGTCCCTCGCGCAAATTATTCAGTTTAGAAAAAAATTATATGAGAAACCTCAATATCATTTTTGAAGCCCTATCCATAGATACCTCACACGTATGAGTTTGATGAAAAAAAAAATTTTTGAGTTTCAGTTTTAAGTATGGGGAACCCCCAATATTTATTGTTTTTTTTTTGTGTACAAATCTTAATACGGTTCACATAATACATCTATTTACCAAGTTTCATCAGTATAGCTCTTAGGTATAGTTAGACAGACATGACGAATCTATAAGGGTTCCGTTTTTTGCCATTTGGCTACGGAACCCTAAAAATGAACGTGCAAGTGATAGTGCAGTCTTATATTCGGCGTAAATTAGCTATATGTATTATTATAAAATAAAGTCCCTCGCTGCTTGTCTGTCTGTTCGAGATAAACTCAAAAACTACTGAAATTAATTAATTAATAAAAAAAAATATAATTTGAACGCATAGTTATAGTAAGAACGGAAAGCTACATAAAATAAAAATGAAACATTTTTTCGTTAACCAGCGTAAAAAACCAGTTCCTGGACATATATACAAAAAAAGTGGGTTAAAGTATGTAAACGCCTCTGAAGATGTGATTTTTTAAATTCTTGTTTTTTGTTAGGGGTGAGCGTATTTATTTAATCTCAATTTAAAAAGTTCTGGTAGATGCACCAGACGCTATGACCACTAAGCCACCGCGAGTCCCAACCTTCAGGTCAAAATTTGCCTTCACCTTTTTAATTTACGTCTTTGGGGTGACATCACTGATCCTGATATAAATATCTACAGCTTGACTTCGAAATAAGAGATCATGACGGTTGGTTTCTTATAAAAAAATTCATTTTATTTGTCCACGGGTGCGGGCAAAAGCTAGTAATACTTACATAAAAAGAGTCTTTTATATAAAACCTAAGCCTTGTACATAAATTTATAACCAATTTCTTAAGTACAACGTCTACATCACATAAAGCCAACAGACATTATTTATTCATCAATAATAAAAAGCAAAAAAAATATCAAAGAAAAAGCCACTAAAACCAACCGAACATTTATTGGACTTATATAAAAATAACTTTTCTCTACCGCCATCAAAGAGATTACAGAAAAAAAACATGCGACGTCATCAAATGACTGTTGGTAAAATTGTGCTTGGAGCTTCTGATGTTAATCCTCTGTTTTCGTTGCTAGGCTGTGGCCCGCAGGTTTTTGAACAAGCTGACAGTATCGGAAATCAGCGATTTTTTATTATGTTTCTATATTCTGTGTTCAGATAAGACGATTTTGGAAGCGCATGTATTTTTTTGTCATAAAGCATGAAGTATTTTTAAGAATTAACAACTGAAATGAAATCAGAACAAAAGAAGCCTTTGATTTTACAGAAATTAATAGTTGCTAGGAAAATAATTATGGTCGTAAATGTTGGCTATTTTTGATTATTTTCCTTAGTGATTTCAATATTTTTGAACAAAATCACTTTTATTGACTTTACCTGACGCGCACGGCTATTTTGATCATAGTCTGAAAGGACTTGGAATTCCTTTGACTAGCAGTGGGACCAGGGACAGTAATGGCAAATTAATGGCTTATAAACACATGCAATTAGAAGAAATACCTAGCTTCTTTATGGGACGAAATGAAGTAGGTATTTAGTATGAAGTGTGATACATACTTAGGCATTTCCATTGAAATAATATGTAGTGCTACCTTATTTTTTTACTATGTATAATTTTTATACAGCCTTATTGTTTGAAAACTAAAAAAAATCCGCCCTTATGACACAACACAACAATATATATATATAAAATGATAAAGTAATAAATATAGGTACTATGGCTGTATTCTGGTCTTAAACACACTGATACGTAGAGGTAATTGGTTCGATTACCAGTTCGAGCAGTTTTATTAGGTTTTTCTATAAGATTCTCAGCAGTAGCAGCAGTTTGGATTTGGCTGGTTAATGGCTAAAGGCTTTCCCTAAAGACATAAACTTACGAATTATGGGTGTACATTATTGCACCTCTGCCTAACCCCTCGGGGAATACAGGCGTGATGGTATGTTATGTTTTATATTTACTGCAAAACTGAATATTACCGTTCATGAACATCAAACCACATCAAACTGTTAACATCTTCGTTAATATAACGTATTTAATTCGAAGTCTATTAAAATTACAGCAATTACAGTTTTAATTATAGAGTAGGCTTCATAATCGAAATGAGATTTACAATTTATATTCTTTTTTTAACTGCAACTATCATTAATAGAACTCATCGTAACGGTAATTAACTGCATTCCTAATTCAAAAACTTAGTTGTTCTGAAGGCTAACACAAACGCTCATTTCAATCACGAGAAAGTGTTATTTGACGTGTCGCGTGTAACAACGAACACGTGCGCTCCCCTTACTACAAAACACTACAAATTACGCATTAATTGCTGCCCATTTAAACTTTAACACCTTCATTTAACGTTTAAATTCCTTTGACGCAATGATAAATTGAATTTTGTTTTGTTTCTTAACTTTGTTTGCTGCTCGGATAGTCTTTGTAGCGTTGCATTAAGGTTGAATATAGATTGTTTTTTCGTATAGGTAATTCGTTGCATTCCTATAGTGCATGAAAGGGGGAACGTCGGCGTCGGTTTAATTGATAAACACATAGGGTGAGTACTCCAGTAGTGGGACACTTGTCGTGTTATTCCGGTCTCAACGCTTGGTGCTAGGGGAGTGTTCACCTGTTATCGAACCCGATATCTGTCGGAATTTAAAATATTTTGCGATAACATTTTTCAAATGTATAAATAAACCAGCTTCTTATTCATGTTTCTAGTTTAGATAGGTATTAAAACGTTGAAATATGGACACTATTAAACTTAGACTATTAACTTATTGGACATTTACAAAATGCAGATCAAAGATACGTACCAGACTATAAAACTTGAACTATTATCTACTTTATTGGATATTTAGAAAATAGAGATCAAAGATTACAATAGATTGCAATAGTACAATTGACGTCTATCGACGACTAAGTACCTATGAAACTTTTTCATTGGCGTTACCCTTTTTCATTCGAGTACCTATACCAAATTTAACAACAGAAAGAGTGCGAAATATATTAATAGTAAAGTTGCTAATCCAGAGCTCCTCCTTATTTTTCAACCCCCCACCGTGCACTCCATAGGCTGAAGATGATTACAGTTTTACAAGCCCATAGACTTGTAAAACTGTAATCATCTTCAGCCTTAGCCAGTTAGCTTAGTTCAGCCATAAGCAGTGGACAATACATAATATATGGCCTTTTACAGGTAATACATACAGTAGGTAATGGTTTTTTAAGAAATTATCTCAGTGTGATGCGCGGGAGGCTGTGAAGTTGCAAGTTGTGGAGAATTCCGTGACTAAAAGTGGAACTTAGTTCTGTGGTAACAAAAAAGGAGCATTCTTATAACCATTTTATATGTATATGTTACATATACATATACATATAAAATGGTTATAAGATATATATGTATAGAATAGAATAGAATAGAATATTCTTTATTGCACACCAAAAAATATTGTCAAGTACATGTTATATAGTTGTTGTTCGCGGTTTTACTCACATTCTAAAAGGCTTTTTGGGACATATGGCAGTCTATGTTCTTCCCAGGGTCGCTATCACCATATAAAATAACATCTAAATCGGTTCAGCGGTTTAAGCGTGAAAAGGTTACACACAAACAGTTATTTTTGAATTTATACTATCAAATATTATTATTGATGTTAATTATCGCATGGTTCGATTCACAGGTGCAAAGTTCGCTGAGTTTTTAATTGAGATTCGAGTAGCAGCTCGAAGTTTGGATTGGTCTGCAATAGCGAAGCATAAGCATTTGTGCCTAATAGCGATATAATACAGGTACGACAATATGCTCGCCCCCATTACATGGGACCTAACCATACTCTTGCAACCTATGAATGTACTCCAGCTTACCTCTATCTTAACATAACATAACATAACATACCATCACGCCTGTATTCCCCGAAGGGTTAGGCAGAGGTGCACTTAATGTACACCCACAGTTCGCCGGTATGTTTGGGTCCCATGTAATAGGGGGCGAGCCTATTGCCATTCACCGGGCACAAATCCAGACTCCGAGCTGCTACTGAGAATTTCATAGAAAAACTCAATAACACTTTGCTCGACCTGGGGATCGAACCCAAGACCTCTAGCGTAGCAGTCGCGATTGGGACCACTAGACCAACGAGGCAGTCATCCTCTATCTCTATCTAGACCTCTATCTTGTATGGGAATAAAACCTTACTTTACTGAACAAATAAAAGAAAGAAAAACCGTCACTGGAAAAGGTTGAAAACATTCTAACAAAAAATACGAATCTCTTTTCCCACTATTGTTCATGTCACCCTACGTATTATATATAATAATATATCTACAAACATAACAAACATTGTTACATTCGCGGTAGCCTCCCTTTGTTGTTTGAGAGACAAACAATTGGAATAAAACCCGTTCCGCTTGCTTTTTGTGTGAATGTCATACTAGATGAACTTGGAGTAGGTAGTAGTCTTCATTTCGAGGGCTTTTATAATATGATAAATGTAATATTAGCGAATAGTATGTATAGATAAATAAATAAATAAATAGCAATGTATAGTAGGTAAACGTTATTGTAATTTTAGCGACACATCTTGCTTGCTCAGTGTAAATACATAATAAAAACTAACTGTTTAATTAAGGATTTATTTCAACAAAGTCCTATGTGGAAATAAATCCTAAATTAAGCTGTAAGTTTTTATTACCTAATGGCAAAAAAACAAACATTTTGCCTCTTTTTTAAACTGACCCTTCAACACGTAGCGTTAGCACAGTAGTGCTATCAGTTAAACATATATGTAAGTAAATACATATTTAATTAATGTAACGTGTATTAATAAAAAAAATATTAACATAATTTATGTATTTTATATAATTTTTTTACATAAAGAAATTTAAAAAATAATATTAATGTATTTATACGTAACCTAAAACCTTTCCCGAAATACAGTTCAGCAGGTAATTTTAAATAGCCATTTAACGATATTTAACCCTTTACTAGTGTTGCCAACCAAAAATAAAATTATTATGGTTCACAGTGTTTTTTTAATAAGGTATAATAATTATTATAAAGACACAGATCAAGATGAGGGCAGAGTCTTCAAATAAAATTATGAAAAGAAGGTTTTCACATTGTAAAAGGAATGGAGTGGAATGTTGGAGTAGACTATTTTTCTCATTTTCCATAAAAAACACAATGCTTTTAGTGTAATGACACAAAGATAATAAGAACTGGGTCATCCACTGACATAAGATTGACACCATTAATATATTATGGGCGCCCCACTTCTTGAAATAACAGAGCATAAGTGACAGCGGGCCAAAAATAACATTAGGTTGGTCGCCTCTGACTAGCTTCTATTACGTTTGAAGTAGGGTAGACACTATGCTAGTCGAAAACAAGGTCAATAAACACTATCATTATGATACATGAATAATATATTTTTTGTCTAAATAAAAATGCTGCTTTCATAATAAAGCTTGAGAGCTAACTTCGATGCCACGATATATATTTTATTTATTGTGTGCGATAATTATGCTAGCTGTCACTGTAGCTGACGCTGTTACTATATGACGAGAGAAACGTAAATTTTAAATAAGCTATAAGTATTATTTGTTACATAATGTTGCAGTGCCCTTAAGGGGTTTCATGTTGTACCTGTCCATATAAATACACAAATAGATCGGACTTTTAAAAAATCTATCGACGTAAATCGTGCTTTTTTTAAATAAAATAACGGCTATTGTAATACATGAAAGCAATAAAGAACTTGAAACACCACTGAGATGTCCCGGGTTCAACTTATCCATATTTTACAGCTCGAAATTGCCCATCTGTGGCCAGTTGATGCCTATAGGTTAGGCCCGTTAGGGTCTACCGGCTAACATACTACATTTCTGCCTAACACTTCGGGGGTATAGGCACGGCCATAGCCAAATGAGGGATTTTGGTCGTTCAACCCTTCCCTCCTCCAGAATTTTCAAAATATTACATTTACATTGCATTGAAATAACGTGTGATTTTTTAACATGAGTATGAGTGTCATTTAATGTATATTTCTATTTGCTACGCCCGTGGGTATAAGCATAATGGTATGTTATGTTATAGTCATTCCTAAAACACTGACAACCCTCGAAACTTCCCCTCATTAATATTACAACACAATACAACACGATAACACAGGCAACGATAAGAGAGTCCTTCATGTTGTTTGAACTTCAACATTATTACATAATGGTCGTGTTTTTCGATTGTTCACTCTAGCTTCTGAACTGTCATGACATAAACATTATAACTGTTTGTAAAGCCGCGAGTTCAACGTCGACTAACTTATTTTTTTTATTTTTTTTTCCTCTTTCGTGTCCCACTGCAGTGCAAAGGCCTCCCCTAACTTCTTCCAGGATTGTTTATCCTGGGCTTCTGTATACCACGTTGGCAGAAACCGATCGATATCATCCCGCCAACGTTTTTTTCTTATACATATTAAATTTTTGATAGAACTGACTTGAAGACCGACTTTTGTTGTGTACCTGAAGTTCAGATACACAACAAAACCCTAACAATGTTACGCTCGGAAGTATATTTTATTAAGTAGATAAATAAAGGATATTAGTAATTAGTTCATAATCTGTGAAGATATTATTATCCTCCTTTTATTTCAAGTCAAGTAAAAATTGTTCAAGGCATTTGCGAGGTATCTATAAGTTCTATAACCTTTATATTTTACAGGATAAAGGAAATTCATAAAGTTAAAAATGTGTCATGGTCATCGTAAATGTTTTGTCTTAAACCCGAAAAGTTCGACAGCCAATTTACCCTTAGGATATCGGTACTGTTTCGTACGACTAGCGTGCTATTTTATAGCCCAATATGACTTTATAAAAGGCCACTACTTTTGGGATTAGGTTCGGTTAGCATCGTAAAATATCTGGGTTATTTGTCCCCCCATTTTTTATAGGACAATGAAAATAAATGGATTACTCTGTTACAGTATTGATGACTCCATTTTGATTTTTAGGGTTCCGTAGCCAAATGGCAAAAAACGGAACCCTTATAGATTCGTCATGTCTGTCTGTCTGTCCGATCGTGTCACAGCCATTTTTTTCGAAACTATAAGAACTATGCCGTTGAAATTTGGTAATTAGATGTATTCTATGAACCGCATTAAGATTTTCACGAAATAGAAAAAAAAAACAATAAATTTTGGGGGTTCCCCATACTTGGAAGTGAAACTCAAAATTTTTTTTTTCATCCAACCTATACGTGTGGGGTATCTATGGATAGGTCTTTAAAAATGATATTGAGGTTTCTAATATCATTTTTTTCTAAACTGAATAGTTTGCGCGAGAAACACTTCCAAAGTGGTAAAATGTGTGTCCCCCCTGTAACTTCTAAAATAAGAGAACGATAAAACTAAAAAAAATATATGATATACATTACCATGTAAACTTCCACCGAAAATTGTTTTGAACGAGATCTAGTAAAAAGTTTTTTTTTAATACGTCATAAACTAAATATTTTGCGCGAGAGACACTTCCAAAGTGGTAAAATGTGTCCCCCCCCTGTAACTTCTAAAATAAGAGAACGATAAAACTAAAAAAAATATATGATGTAGATTACCATGTAAACTTCCACCGAAAATTGGTTTGGACGAGATCTAGTAAATAGTTTTTTTTGAATACGTCGTAAATCGTAATGGTACGGAACCCTCCGTGCGCGAGTCCGACTCGCACTTGGCCGGTTTTTGAAATTATAGTCGCCTGGAAGGTAACGAACATTTGTGGAGAATTATTTGTGTTTAATGGTGGTTTTCTAGCCAATATGTTTTTGAGGCCAGTTGGAATTAAATATAGTTTATTTTCTGTAATGTACCTACATCAGATTTGTGTTTTCAAACTTAATCTGACGTAGGACAATTAACATCTAGAACCAAAACAATAAGCCGGGCTTCAAATTGCTTAAATCTTTGTCGTCGAAATATGTGACGTTGTTATTTTAGGATTTATAATGAAACGCTTATTTTATTATTCTAACCTAAAATCACTGTATTTTATAATTTTCCCTCAGAATGCGTGTGTTTCACAATAGCTGGAAACCCTAAAATGGAGTGACCGTGGAACTATCCACGGAACTTCATTCCGGATTCTTCTAAAATCAAGTTCTTTGAGTCGTGCAACAAGAGTCATGTTTCATAAATGTTTGTTTGAAATATCATGAAAATCATGACTTTGATAACTTCTAACTCTTCAGTCTTCTTTATTTTCTAATCAACATAAATATTAGTCACGAAAGTTAATAAACAATTAGATAGATAGAATATTCTTTATTGTACACAAAAAAAAAGTGACAATTATGCAATATTATTGATACAAACTACAAATTTTCCGTGTTTTGCAGTCGGTATTCAGAATCCAGTAAGATATAATTGGATTATCATGGCAAAAATCTCAGTTATTGTATGGGGGTCGATTTGTACTGCCGCATATCGCAATCGACTCGCCCCTTGTCACAGGGGACCACTTCGCCGACACCAATCACTTTTGTAAGAGATTGATAGGGCTTTTCTGGTTTACCTGGCAAGCAATGTGGCTTTTCTATCCGTTTATGATAGACTTCAAAAAGTATCGGAGAATATCGACATTTATTGTAATTAAAAAAATGTAGTTTAGATTATTCTTAAAGAACACTGCGAAGGAGGTTCTTGCTCTGTAGTTTTAAACAAAGTGATAAAACTGCTGGCAAAATGTTGAAAAAATGTAACAAGGGCTTATTTTTAAAATTCGTGTATAAATAGAATGATATTGCCATGACATGTATCTGTTGTTGTCCTTCTTATTTATAGATAATATATGGAAAAGAAGAGAATACCTAGCTCGTTAAAACGTCTTGCGGTACGGTTTGCAACAAAAATAAGTACAACGTAACAACGTCCGCTGTTTTTGTTCACGGTAACATAACTGTAATATTCTGTAATGATCGTCTGAGGGTAATCTTGAGGGATAGAGTATATTTGCGATAAATTGGCGAAGAGGCCTTTGCCCTGCAGTGGGACGAAAATATCTGAATAATAATAATAAAATGGAGAAACGGGAAAAAGTCCCAGTGTTCGATCAAGTTTTAAGAACCTGTAACCTTAATACAATCGAAACCCATGTTCGTTAAAAATATTTGGTTGAATGACTATTTTGATCAATTATTTTTGTCGCTGGTTTATTCTGCGTGCTTATGCGTAAAATAGCCACCGTGACGCAAACGTTGGGCAGGATGCGCACGAGTGCTTTTTAAACTCGCGATAAAAGGAGAAAACAGCAGTGTTAAAAAATGCCGCCCATAATATTATCTCTTTTTAGCGATATCACGAATAACACGAAACAAGAAAGAGTCTGAGAGGTGTGACCTTTACCAGGATCGAACCTTGTTAAGTTTTAGGTACATTAAATATTATGTATGTGAAGAAAAGTTTTTTAGGTACTGTCAGCTAACGTTAGATTTGACATCTATCAACTAGGGAAATTTAACTTTATCTGAATGGGATAAAATATATATCCGAATGTCAGTTGTCGTGTACGGTGTTCATTCTAAACTATCCTGTGTCGTTAAAATAAAGTTTAATTTCCTTAGTCGCTCAAATAATTTTGAGCAGTTTGTATGCGCAGATATATTTTATGCTGACTGTACCTCTTGTTAAGCTCATTGCGCGCAAATGAGATTTAGCAACTTCATATTAACTTAAAGTGCAAAAAATATTGCGGTCGAATCTCAACCACTGGGCGACCCCTATTATTATAATATACATTTTGTATACCCAACTTAAAAAAGTTTTTAAGAGATTTTTTTAATAAAATACTCTAGACTAGGATATCAGCTAAGTATATTATGTGTACCCAGAGCCGAATTTAGAGGAGGGCAACCAGGGCTACAGCCCCGGGGCCTCTACAAAAGACGAGACCCCACATCAGTCCTCGAAAA
The DNA here is from genome assembly GCA_958496365.1 of Subacronicta megacephala. Lineage (NCBI taxonomy): Eukaryota > Metazoa > Arthropoda > Insecta > Lepidoptera > Noctuidae > Subacronicta > Subacronicta megacephala. Next base: position 13,172,629 of record OY292527.1, read on the forward strand.
AAAAACAAATCACAATACATTATTTATTGGAAAAACAAAACTGAAGCGCTACAAACCTTCATGAATAGTCGGAAAGTGACCGAAAAGGCACGGCTGGCTGTGATTGGGGGAGTGTTGGCGCCGACACTAATGTATGGTAGTGAAAGTTGGGTATGGCAGAAGAAACATGAAAGCAGAATAAATGCTGTAGAGATGAGAGCTTTGAGAAGTATGTGTGGTGTTACGCTAAAAGATAGAGTGAGAAACAGTGTGATAAGGGAGCGTTGTGGAGTGAAAGAAGATGTAGTAACAAGGATTGAGAAAGGTATGGATGAACGGAGATTGACGAAACAAGTATATATGGTGAGTATGGATGGACGAGTTGGAAGGGGAAGACCTCGGCGAACGTACCGCAACCAAATTGCGGATGTTCTTAAAAAAGGCCAGGTTACGAGCACCCTAAACCGACGGTCATGCATGAAGAGATTAATGAATGTAGAGGAAGCGAAAGTAGAGTGCCAGGATCGTAGCAAGTGGAAATCTATAGTCTCTGCCTACCCCATGGGAGACAGGCGTGACAATATGTATGTATGTATGTACAAAACTGAAAAAAAAAAACATTTTATTTGGAAAATAATTTCCCCGAGGCCTCCAGACTCTAAACAAATGGGTCAAACCAATTGACCGACGAATCAAAACAATTGGATGTACGAGTACCTACCAACAATAATTATTATGAACAAAATTTCCATTGCGCGTTTCTTGCAGGCTCAAAGGAAGCGCGGAGGATGTTACGTCACGTGTCTTATTGCGCTTTTTACGCCGACCGGATGAGCAGTGCCCGTGGGATACAGAATGATACATCGTGACTCTTTGCAGCTTGCAACTCTAAAGAACTTAATGGTGGAGTAGTGAGTTGAAGATTTTCTGCGATAAGGGTAGCGGATTCGATGTGCACGTGATTTATTTTTGGTCCTCAATACATTGTACGTTATGTACCTAGATAGATAAAGTAATCTGCTGCATGCCAATCAATGTATACTTATGTCAGTTTGTCATGGAGAGGAGCCTAAATCCTGCTATTTTATTATGTCATAATCGTCATTCAATGCCTCATTAGTCTAGTGGCCCTAAGCGCGACTGCTACGCTAGAGGTCCTCGGTTCGAACCCCAGGTCGGGCAAAGTGTTAATGGGTTTTTCTATGAAATTCTTAGTAGCAGCTCGTAGCCTGATTTTGTGCCCGGTTAATGACAATAGGCTCGCCCCTTTATTAAATGGGACCTAAACATACCGGCGAAATGTGGGTGTACATTAGTGCACCTCTGCCTAACCCTTCGAGGAATACAGGCGTGATGGTATGTTATGTTCTATGTATGTTATGTATTTAACTAAGTAGTTAGAATTTACTTTAAAATCATTTGAATGTGTTATGGATCGGTTAAATATGATATAAATTATTCATAGTTGAATAAATTAATGATATGAATTTACATAGGCTCTTATTATTGCACAACGCAAATGGAGGTGAGTGAGACATATAAGCCGAAGATCCGATGGTAGTTAGGTAGAGACCTAGGACCGGACGAAGATGTGTCGGTCGTCAGCTAGATATAGTCGACTTGTGGGTGTTTAGTACTACACCTCTGCCTAACCCTTCGGGGAAAACAGGCGTGATGGTATATATTATATTTTCTTTTAATGATATCGTGATAACAGAAATGAAACTTATTGTATATTCCATACATTCATCACAATAGAAGCTCTCCCCTTTCATACGTACCAAGAAATCTAATGAAAAAAGAAATGGTAAGCAAGTGAAACGGAAATGAAGAGAATATATCTTTTTATCTTTTATACGTCACGCCACCCTCCCTATTTATAAACATGAACAATGAGAACGAACCTGTATTTTTCTAGGCCATTGGAGTTCTAGTGCTAATAAGAAGTGACAGTACTTGAATTATACATGAACTGGGATATTGGAAAATACTGGGTATTAAATATACCATACCATCATGCCTGTATTCCCCGAAGGGTAATGTACAGTCGCAAGCACATTAGGTTATACAAAACTGTCAAATTTCTCGAAATGATTAAACCTCAAAGTGTTGATGAAGAAGTTCAAAATCTACTGAGAAAACTTGTCATCGCTGGTAACCACACCCACACTTCGCCGGAATGTGTAGGTCTCAGATCAAATAAAAAGTTAAGATGGAACTTTGCGAACAAAGAAGTGAGGCCGGTTAAAACTACGCCTAGCCGTAACTACGCCTTATCTTGTCAGTCAAGCTTTCGATAGCTTGATAGCTCGACTGACAAGATAAGGCGTAGTTTCAGTATTGTTATACATATAGTGTAAAATTGTGTTTGTAAACGGCTAGGTGTAGTTTTAGCCGGCCTCACTTCTTTGTTCGCGTTAAGTTCCATCTTAACTTTTTATTTGATCTGAGGTGTAGGTCCCGTAATCGGGCACAAATCTAGACTCCGAGCTGCTACTGAGAAAGAAAAAAACTCAAAAGCAAGCGACCAATTTCATTCGCATCATCATTCCATTCATTCAATTGAACGAAAGAGGTCAAGAAATAAGATCTGTATTAATTACTAAATGAAATCAATTAACTGTTAATAGATAAACAGTGCCAGTAGGTACACTTTCTTAATTAATTAGTATCGTGTAACATAGCGGACTTTTAGCCGACTGTGGCGTCTCATAGTTGAGTTATGTTCGTTGGACATAAATGAAGACGAATGACTTCTAATCTTTAATAACTTTTATAGTTAACTATAGAATTTATTTTAAAATAATTTGAATGTGTTATGGCTCAGTTAAATATGATATAAATTATTCATAGTTGAATAAATTACATACATACATACATACACTCACGCCTTTTTCCCACAGGGGTAGGCAGAAACTATGGACTGCCACTTGCTACGACTCTTGCATATCTCTTTCGCTTCTTCCACATTCATACATCTTTTCGTACACAAATAATAAATTGAATAAATTAATGATATGAATTTAAATAGTCCCTTTACGAGACAGCGGCCCACGTGCTCCTGCACTGTCCTGGTGTCTCCACATACAGGGCAAAGTACCTCGGCAACCCGAGTACTCTCCGAGAGGCCGTAGGCAACATTGGACGCTTGTCGGCCTTTCTCGAGGATTTGGGGTGGTTTGATTAAAAACCCAACATCGTCCCACCCACACGCAAAATACGCGCTTAGTCGTGGAGTTGCGGAGTTGCCCGCTATATCAATACCAATAGTCCCTTATTATTGCACAACGCAAATAGAGGTGATCATTTAAGACGAAGATCCGATAGTAGGTTGGGCAGGAAAGTGTTGGAGGAGAGACCTAGGGCCGGACGAAGAAGTGTCGGTCGTCAGCTAGATATATGAGCTGACGACATCGTAAAAATCATAATTATCAATTATTTAGAATAAATAATTGATTCAATTAATCAATAGTTAATTACACAATACCTAATTGTGTTAACGTTCAATTGAAATTATTGAATTTTCAAATTATGAATTGATTAGCGTAGTAACAGGTTTTGCGTTGTAATAAGGTTTATAATTGACTTTTTGTCCTACCTAATTGATCCAAATAATTATTTAGTGATAACTTATTAATCTAACTAATGATAATGATTTAAGTAGTTAATTTAATAAAAGAAAAGTCTGCCTCTAAGGATTAACTTATTATATTAGGCTGCTTTTCAGGCTGATTATGAACGATTGTTATAAGTTTTGGAGGATAGCCAGAACGGGCATTATATTTTATTAAAACAATGTGTATAATTTTGGAGGACTTTTCAAATTAATGGTTAAATTATGTGTATAGACATTAACAAAATATCATGTGTCTATAATTATTTTATCACTATTTGTTGAAATGGTTTTTATGATTTTACGTCTATTTTAGACATTATTTTGCCATGGCTTTTTTGTAATTCAAGTGGTCTGTAACACAATAAACCATCACCGGGCCTTAGTAAAGTCGATCAATGCTGTCAAAAATGGCGCCTAATTGGCGGGCTTTTTTACGTTTTTATTGAAAGGCAATGCCAGTAAGTGCTTCACCAGCCAGTCAGTCAATTCTACCATGTATGGGCCTTTTTGAATTACGCTCACTTATCTTGACGTTGAACAACTATTACAATACTTATATGGATTAAAAGAATACATACATTAGTACTTACTCAACAACTTTTATGGTAAGCTAGGCATACATTCAACAAATTGTTCCAACCCCGAAGTCATTATTTTGCATAATTATTTCGTCTATAATACCTACATACGTAAATTTGACAAAAACGTCGCCATATTTAAAATGTTTTATTACTTTCGCGTAATTAACGTAGATGAAATATTTTTTCAACTTGGGTTCATAAAAAGTACATATTTCCTTTTTACTTCCTTACATATTCTATGTGGCAGTGTACTTAGTTTTTTTTGTTTTAAATTGCGAGCGAAATATTTCGCAAAATACTTTATAAGAGAAGAATGTTGGACAGGTTTATACAGACAATTACGCTTTTTTGTTATCGCAACATTATTTTGATGTAAAGGTTGTTTCATTATGATAACTAAAGGTTGTCGTCTCTGAATCTCATTAATTAAAAAAGTAGATTTAACGTTTCAGATTGTCTTTTATTTTCTGCTTATAAAATTAAGTTTTGCATTTTACAGTATAAACTGTGTTCTTCGTTCAAAAAATTCCACTATCTACTGTTTTAAAAGATTTTCTCAAAACAATTTAAAAAGATATAGCTAATCCTCACGTTTTATGCGAAAAAAAGGAAAAAAGTGTTTTCCCGCTTCGTAACGGGTATTAACAACGGTAATTATTTTTCCAGCGGAGATAAGTAAGAAAATAAAACACAAGAAAGTTAGTCAGACGGATAGTCAATAGAAAGTCCGACAACGCTTTTCCATCTCGAAGCTAACTGGAAAGTAACTATGTTTTATGTTGTTAACATTGCAAAGGTATTCGAATATTGGTAAAATTTTGCCGTACAAAAAAGTCATACAAATTGCCTTGTATTTTTTCTTTTAATATAGGTATTGGAAACTTGTAATAGAAAACCCTAAAAATATATATCACCTGATAGACAGAACATTTTATTAAATAATTGAAATAAATTACTTGTCTAGGTACCTACTCTATAAATTCTAAATCTAATTTGACGTCTAATTCGAAATTATAATGTCATCAAACGTGTTATTCTCAATTCAAATGAGTTTCCAGCCAATGAGCGCTAAAAATAACAAATCAAAATAAGAACAATGTTTAAAAAAGTTTTTATTGCTGTCTATCACGTAATGTTGCATGCAAATAATAATTATGAAAACACACCTTTACATTTCCACTACACTTTAATAAGATTGTAGGTACTGTTTTGTAATTAATTATTTTAATAGTTTATTATTACTCGTTTATAATTAGCTTGGTTAGATTTAGTTCATCATAGAATAGGTATAATTCAGAGAATTAATGTCAGTAGTTAGACTTTTCATAAGTGAAGAGTTTTCAAATTGTAGTAGATACTTATTCTCATCTCATATACATACTTACTTATATTAAGTCAATGATTGTGAGATTATATTTTAAGTTTTGATTTTTTAGTAATCAAAATACTACTAGCACTTGTAATAATTTGTTTGAACAGTTAATTTGCCTTTTAACATTTTAAAGTAAGCAATTAGACATACAGTAAGTAACTAATTTAAAAAAAAATTAACAATAGTGGATTGAGCAAGAAATTCTCATGTTCAACAAATTACAATTGTCTAAAAAAATATTTAATTTTAATTGCAATCTGTTCCACGAGTCCATAATTGCATTCGGACAATGTTTTTTTTTATCTCTACGAATCTATAGTTCCCTCCCTTACATCTATGAGGCGGAACAGAAGGGCCGTTTTTCCTAGTTGTTTTTTTTTCATGTATTTTTTTTTTAGTAGGTACCATTACAATCTTTCTATACTTATGTATAATAAGTAAAAAAATGTTTGTTGTATATTAAAAAATATATGTTAATGTACATAGGTAATTGTTTTTAGATAATAAATAACTGTAACGAGATAAATAATGAAAAACAAAAATGATGAAGTTAGTTTAGGAAGAAAATGACTTTCACCTGTTTAACACAAACAAAATTCAACGTTTCTCTTAATAGGTACCTACATCCTAGTTTTATCTATAAGTACCTTAAAAAATCTAACCTTACGTAGTTGGTACTTACGTACCCTTTAGGTATTTATCGACCAGCATGCAGGGTCCTCAAGGAGTAACTGTCGTAGTTATGTACCGTTGCCACCGAATATTACAACATACCTACAAATACAGACACAACGCCCGTCTTAAACAACAAAACAAATCCATTTCGTAACCCTCCACTTACCGTAACAAACCCAACACGTATGGAAAATCAAAAATGGTACCTAATTGTGGATCATGAATGGAGTCGCGTGAACATCGGCAGTGACCTTGTGGACTAGTCGGCTGCCCGGGCAGGCTATTGCACTGCACCCCCCCCCCCCGCCCCCGCCCCGCTAGCCCGGCCCCCACTCTGCCGCACGCAAATTATTGAGCCACCTCGCTTCCCCCCCGCTGCACTTCCTTCCGCGTGCCCCGCCCGGGATTTTAGTTTCACCGGAATGCCTCGGATTGCGTTAGGTTATGATTTTCTCGTTATTTATTGGCTGGAAATGCTGTTCTTATTCTTAACAAAGCTGGTTACATTAGGATTTATTAAACAATTTTTTTTAGCTCTGGTAACATCAGTTCTCTAGAAAATAATTCATAAAAAGATGAAAACATGTTGAAAACCTTATTAAGTAAGAAACTTCTAATAATATCCAGTATCTTAACTAATCCTTTGAAATTATATTAAGAAGGGCTGGTTGAATCAGACGAATTATTTTATTTTTAAAACAACCCCTAAGAGGAATAATAATTGTATGTAAGTTAGGCAACTTGGACGTTATCAACGTATCGCCTCGAGCGATCCTTCGTAAGCTAAAATGTGATGAATTATTGTGTAAATCTACATGTTTATCCATTACGTTTAATATTAACTAGCAGAATGTGATATAGGCAATTCGAAATACTCGCTATTATCAACGTAAACAAAGTTGGTTGAATTTAGTTCAGAAGCCACTTAACGTAAAAATAAGAAAATCGTTATAAGTAAATATCTTATTTTTCTGCGAAGGACCCAGTTACCGATAAGAACTCCAAGGTTTTCTGATAAGGAAACTTCGTATCGACTCATCTTGCCGCCAACCTGTTGAGATCGTAAAATAATAACGTCGTCGGTATCTCGGTAACCCTCCAATGTTTTGATCTGTCCCACATCGGGCCCGCGCGAAACACCGTCACGTTTTTGCCGCCTGTTTTGAATTTATAAAGTGGTCCGGCCAACAGCTGATCGAGCGGTGTTGCCAGCGCGCCGCGCCGCCCCCGCTCTCAGAGCCGCGGTGTTGCCGCTCCGTGCACTAGCCCGGTGAGACGGCTCTGAGGCGATCGACCGTCCACCGCCCCCTCCCCTCCCCACATAAAGCACAATTTCCCCAACATTGTGCCTTCTGAAATAGTTACCTTTTTAGACCATACCCTTTTTTGGTGGTGAAATTCTCCGTAGCCGTTGTTTAGGGTTGGGCTCGCATATCGGGGTTAGCTGGTCGATTGCCGTTATACTGTGTTAGGTAAGCTTTCTACTCTGGACAGATTAGAATCCATCACTCGCTACGTCAGGAACAGTATCGCTAAAAGGATTGTGACAAGCTTTAGGGATGCTATAGCTATAGCTATTTTTAGATGCTTTTAGGGGTAAAATTAACTTTTAGAGTACCGTCAGAATGAACTTCTAAAACTGTCCATTTTGTTAATGTTCTTTTTATAAGGTTAAGTGTCAGGAACTAGAAGTTGGCTCTTTTGATCCTAAGCGATAAGCTTTGCATTACGACTGCTAAGTCATACGTTTAGATAAAGTTCAATTATACCTTACATATCATTACATTGCGCCCATCACCGAGAGGAAAAAATTATACATCTATGAGCCATAAAGACCTTTTTAAATATAATCAAAAGAAATGATAAGTAAATTGTCCTACATTTCCAAGCTGATTGAAGGACGCAACTGCTCAATCGATAGAGGTTAAGATGCCGCACGGGAACAGCCGATGAAACGAAACGGGTTACACTGGCTGTACGCCACTTATGCATTATTAAAAACTTCACACAATGCCTTATTGCTACTTACGTCGCTTCATTTCGCGTTGATATTCTTATAAATGCACACGTCATTTTGTTGGTTTTTTCGCTCTTTTTCCTGGGGGGCCGAATGTAATAAAGTTAACATCGGCCCCGCTTGGGGCCCACGTAGCAGTTAAGGGTTTAATAGCATAGCATTATCGTCACGTTCGTAATGGTTGAAGGGCTAAGACGTGCATATTGTACGCTCCTACTGCCAAAGTTAATGACGGTAGCCATTAAATTTAATAATGTTTGGTTAGTCATATCAAGAAAGATTATGGCAATATTGGAGAGCACGTTGCCAGAAATATTTTATGTAGAAATGCAAACTAATATTGGATCGAGGGAGACTAGTTAAAGATGGGTGCTTTGTGTGAAAGATGATATTGCTAAGTATGTAAGCGCTAAGATGGCAGCTGATAGACGGCAGCGGATAGAAGAAATTTGAACTGAGATAACTAAAATAAATCGGGACAAGGAGACGAATCTGAACGCGTAGCATTTGTGTCTCTATTTATTGGGAAATAAAAATATATCAAGGATATTTCTATGCAGTTTTTCTATTCATCTTGAAGTTTCAGAACGAACACTGTTGCTGTAATATGACACGAGAAAATATAAGAACAACAAGTATTGCTGAGTTGTGCACTCGAGGGGTCAAAGACCTCACCGACTTACGTCATAGAATCGCGAAGGGAAGGGGGAACAGTAACCTTCGACTCTTTGAAATGCGGTGGTGAGCTCCTATATCTGCGAGCTAAATTATGCAACAGGAAAACTATGTCTGTAGGCGAGCTTTTGGTAAGTTATCATGTCATGGAAAATCGATATGAATTTATCGATTTTATTATTGTTGGAAGGCGGTCTTTTCTGTAGGTTTCAGGTCCCACTGAAACTTGAGCTTTAGCATTTCCTAAAAAGACTTGAAATTATTCCGCATTTTAAAAAAAAGGTCTACCCTTCTACCAAACGCAGCATACATATAGTACGCTCTTGTGCCTCGTTCTTTTGTGAATTAGTGTCAATTCGAGCTCTATAAACCCCTTTACAAAACATCCATTACAAGTTAAATCAAATGCCACTGCGGGCGATATTAGTAACTCTATCTATGTTCCCATACAACTGGCATGCTTGATATTAAATAGTTGTATGCCACAACCATTAGGCGGCTTAAGTGAGATTTTATGTGCGATCGCGAGCACCTCTCACCTATTTTCCCAGGAGAGTGTGAAAATATACTATCACGTCTGCTTTCCCCGAAGAGTCAGGTAAGTTAGGCAATATGTTAGGTCCCATGCGAGCAGGCGAGCCTATTGCTATTAACCAGGTGCAAGTCAACACTCCGAGCTGCTACTGAGAATTTCATAGAAAAACCCAGTACAACTTTGCATGACCTACTGGAATTCAAGAGCTGAGCTGACTTTTATGCAGTACTGGGATGGAAAGGGCGCATTTTACTTTGACTAGGTACGTGTGAAAATTGATAGAGAGCAGCTATGAGTTTTAATTAAGGAGGATTTTTTATAGGTACATGGTGTTTTGGCCGTACTAAAAAAGAAATAGATATATACATACATATTATCACGCCTGTTTCCCATGGGGGTAGGCAGATACTATAGATACGAAGACCGAAATGAAGAAAGAAATAAGGTAATTAAACATTTAGCAGCCGGTATTTTATCTCTTTGTTGCTGAGTTTTCATCATGCATTGTCGTAATACGGTATCTTCGTCAGTAATTCATGTAAAACACCACAGGTGGCGCTAAGTGTTGCTCGTCGTGGCTACTACACGCTTTAAGTAGGTAATGCGGACCACAGGTGGTATTAACTGGGACAATTTAGTGTAACATTTTTATAAAAAAAAACTAGCTGACCCAATAGAAGTCTTAGCTATGAATATTCAATTTAAACTGGTTGCAAAAAAAGTTAGAATAGTCCTAGTATAGGTACCTAAGAAATATATATATTTTTTTGTAATAGGAAAATGATAAAAAAAGAGGACCTATTTAGTTTGTTCTCGCTTTGAGCTTCCCTCGACAAATAAACGTTTGAATAAAGTAAGTATGTCAATCTGTTATTAACGTTACTGAAAGATATAATAATTTTTTAACATGTTTTTCACTGAACAGGTTCTTCAAAGGGCCTTCTTTCGAGGTTAATCTGACATCAGAGACATCTTACAAAAAACATTTATTTTTTCAAAGAATTTCTGGGCCTCGTATCGTCAATAGTTTTTGCTATTATGAGACGGACTTTTGATATGTAGGTACTTACTATAAGTGCCACATTTTTTTATTCTGTGGTAATACTCGGTGCTAAAAGTCTAGTGCCATTGTATTAAGATTTATGATTGTACTTAAAGAACACTGTAATGAAAGAATTACTTCTATAAAGTAGAATAGCTAAAGAAGATATAGAGACCTGTCATCTTGTCCATCTTTTATACGAACATTTAATTCCTTCCGATTTCGGCAACCCAATTTAAGGATAGATCGGTTGTCAAACCTTTTTGTTCGAACCTATGACAACCGGGTCCAAGCTCTAACAAAGTAGGAAATACCTCCAGTCAACAGAACATGTGCTCATAATAAAACGAATGAACTAAGGTTCCATGCATTACATTAAACCTAGTTACTGGAGCACTCAAGTTGGAGTGCTAGCGATTGTAGTAAAAGCACCAGATTACGATCCAGCGGGTGCGTTGACCGCCGTGACAGAAAGCGTTCGCACGTTTTGAACGCTGGCTCCAGGACTTGTATTGTTGAGCATGCGAGCTGATGGCACTGATAGTGGTTGGTACGCTAACGATTATGAGTCAGGGAGCTTACTGCGAAGTTTCGGCAGCATCGCACGTCTTTGTCACGAGCATTTTGAGTGGCTTAACTAGGAAGCAGTTTTGTGAGCAATATTATAGTCGCTATCGAATTTGCCAAACATTTGTATGGTAATTTAATAGCGCGTGTAGCGAGGGACTAGGTTTTCCATACATAAACAATGACGGACTGACTTATTGACTTATTATTATTGTTTGTTTTTTTTTATTTAAATAATTAATGAACTTTAAATACGAAACTTGCTTCAACTAAGACCGAAGCAATCAACCGCCTTATTTAGGTAAATACATGTGGAATGATGTGATGAACAAATGTGGAAACCCTGTACGAGGCCGAAAAAGGATATGTATATATAAATAAAAGTGCATACCTACACATATAATAAATGGACACAGAAGAAGAAAAAAAAACACGGAATTGTAAAATATGAAAAAAGAAAAGAGGATATGACTGCCATCGTTACGAAAAAGGGCACAAGTAACATTTTTTTTAAAAATTTAGTTATATAAATATTTGGAATCAGAATTAAAAGTCCAATCTGCCAATATTTTTTGTAAAAAAAGTTGAAAAATGTTAGTTGTGTTGTGCCCTTTTACGTTACGACAGCAGATTTGAGCAGATGATAGTATCAACAATACGATGTCGCCGCTTCCACATCATTTATCTACTGTCACAGATAGCTAACATATTATGACATGATTTTCTTCATCCCTACTAGTCCTCAAGACTTTTATGGCTTTAGAACCAAACATTGGATCTTAAAATCCATCCAATGCAATTTCAAACATTCCAAGCACGAAGCTAAGATTGAACAGTTCTTACTCTGTAGGAACGTAAAATTTTGCTTCCAGATACAATGTACCAGGCTAAGTAACACGAGGAACGGAGCGAGAGCAAAGCCTTTCACAGATCAATCAATACCTTGCACGTTCTCGGAGTGAGCACACACAACGACACAGTGCCACATCCCGACACACAAGGACTCCACTGTGTACAAAACATTAGTGCATCGAACACGTGTCGGCATTGCTGGAACACGCCTCTTCCATGTAGAGCTACTCGTATGTTAGCGCCACCACGGAATTGTCGTATGTATCTCTAGAATAATTTCTTTTTTCTTAGAAGGTAAACAAGACGAACGCAGGTACCTTCGGGCATGTTTTTCTTATTCACTTAGATGTGGTTACCTGTGATACTTTCTTAGCTGATATGTAACTAATGTAATTATGTATGAAAGCGGCATGGGAAGAAACTGACATCAAATAACAAAAACAATATCATAAATTATATTTATTTTTGTAAAATATTAATTTTGGTCGATGATTCTAGCGAACGCTCGCGAAAATGCTCAAGTCTTTCGGCACCCTTAGATTCTGTTTGTGCTTTCCATCGGGTAAGACGACGGCCAAACGTATTTAAAACTAAAGTTAAAAAATAAAACATTTCTCGTTTTTTTAAGTTCATTATAACTAGCAAACTAGACATAACTAAATAGTCTGTTTAATCTCCCACGAACTGCCATGAGCTTATTAACATGACACTATGTAAATAATATATTTCCGTTTAACTTTAACTAAGGATTGATTTCCAAAACCTAACTGGGTTAAGAAAATATGTCTACATCATTAGGAAGGCGAGAATGTTGATGTAGATGTATATATATACCTACCATGTAAAATATGTTAATAGTATAAATATACCTACTTAATTAACCCGATTGTACTGATACAAACAATGGCAACCCATAAATTATTAATATATATTGGGTGACTGACTTTTCAAAGTCATGTGCGTATTATTACTTATTTTATCACGCGCTTAAACGGTGAAGGAAAACATCGTGAGGAAAACTAAATGCTTGAGAGATTTTCTCTATTGCGTGTAAAGTCTGCCAACCCGCAGTAGGCCCAGCAGTGGGACAATATATGGGTCGATGACATTGGTGAAACGTAGTGATACGTGAGTATATATATCTACTTTTAATATTTCGCCAAGTTTGTAACTTTCCTCTTTGGTTCGGTACGGCAAGCTGGGCGATGACTGCAATGTGATTGAGTTTTGAAATTATTTTTAGTATCATTTTATTTCATCTGTGTCTATAGAGTTTGCAGCTGTGATTCCAGAATTTTCAATGAGAAAAACACAAGAAAACTTTGCCCAACATGGAATTAAAACAGGTTATTGTTTTTAATTCCATATTGGGCGAAGTTTTCTTGGGTTTTAATGTTTGAAAATTCTCAGTAGCTGTCCGGAATCACCGCTACCTAAAACCTCGACATGATGGACTATACTGGGAGGGTAATGCAGGACACCTCTGCATAACTTTTCGGGAATGCAAGAGCAGTCGTATTACGTAATATTTCGCGCACATTTCGTTCGAACTTTAATAAGAATGTAGATATTCCAAATTATTCTTGATTTTCACGATATTTAAATGCATGCAACTGTTTGTATTGTTCTGAAAAAAAAAGGGTCAAGTGATTTCGGAGTAAATAAGATGTAAGTAGGAACAATCCAGGTTCGTTTCAGTAAAATCTGAATTTCAGATAACGTGTTAAAAAACAAAATGACATCCATCACTGTGATATTGCGCAATAAAAAAAATAATTAAATTCGAATTCTACTGAATTAATTTCTTCAATGTTGTTGACGTTGTTGTTTACCTCTTACGTAATTTCAGTTGACAATCGACATTCTGTTGAGCTGTACCCTCTTTTGATTATACCTCATACGTAAATCCTCATGGATTTACCATCTAAGGAGGTAGGTGGGCAGCGGACTTTGGAAGTTCGCCCCCCGATGACACTGGAATGGTTCCAGTAACGTTCGTGTCGAACGTCACGACTCCCACAGCCGGGACAAGAGAAGGCAAGTGTTGTATATAGCCGGTACGAGTCCGACTTACCCAGCCACTACTCTAGGTAGCAGAACTATGAGGATTTTACACACACCAAAAAAAAAAACATAAGTAAAATGGAGGGCGTTAAAATCTTTAGAAGCACTTAAGATCAGACGGACTATAACATGTTGAGTGCAGAGTAGTGCAATGACAGGGAGCTAATGCACCACCTGCGGGAATCGGTGCAGGCATCGGTGTAGGCATCGGTGTAGGCATCGGTGTAGGCATCGGTGTAGGCATCGGTGTAGGCATCGGTGTAGGCATCGGTGTAGGCATCAGTGTAGGCATCGGAAGCTTTTAGGGGCATAGCGATACAAATAGAACATAGGTAAGCTTTGTATTTTAAGGCAGGTCTCGCTTTAGGGCACAATTCTTTTGTCGTTGGATAATACGTCCATAACACATTTTAGATTCAAGACATTAGAACTGACATGAACTATAATGTATTCGAAACTGAGTACTAAAACGATTGCTTACAAATTGTAATAGCAGATAGTGTACGTGGCCAGTACATCAAGTAACCACAAAATGTCAAATTTTCTCAGTTGATTTTGAACTTAATCGTCAACATTTTAAGGTTTAAAATCATTTGGAGAAATTTGTCAGTTTTGTATAACCTGATGTGGTGGCGACTGTACCTAAATGGAGATAATTTACAGAATCCTACACAATTATCTGATACGATCGATCAATGATTTTTATATGAGACATACATCATACCATCACGCCTGTATTCCCCGAAGGTTTAGGCAGAGGTGTACTTAATGTGCACCCACAGTTCGCCAGTATGTTTGGGGCCCATGTAATAGGGGGCGAGTCTATTGCCATTCACCGGGCACAAATCCAGACTCCGAGTTGCTACTGAGAATTTCATAGAAAAACTCAATAACACTTTGCTCGACCTGGGGATCGAAGCCAAGACCTCTAGAGTAGCAGTCGCGAATAGGACCACTAGACCAACGAGGCAGTCAGCAACTATAATTTTGCAGATATTAAGAAGAAGATAAATGGTTCAAAGAAAGCTGATGCCCGCAGTGGGTCGATTCCAACCGCTTAATGAAGGCGGACGTAAGGTATAGGAGTTGTAGCCTATAGTTATATGTTTATGGACTATGGAGTCATAACTCTGAAGATTTTATACCTCTGAATTCTCGGAATTAAGAGGGGACTCTAGTCCTGAGGAATTTGAAAAATAGGTATTTGAAGAAACTATTGCCGTCGCGCTGCACCTCTAGTCTCTCCCCGTATAGTGCGAAAAAGACAACTGCAGCTTAGGATGATTTTACCTACAAAAACCTTGACCAAAAGACGATTCGTATTCTGCTGTTTTCTTCTTCAAAAGTGGATTGATCTAAACAATTTATATATCAAAATTTAGAGGAAAAGCATGCCTATGCTTCTATTATTTTATTAAAAACTTTTCAAATTTGTCTGATAGTCGCCTGAACATGATGGTAAAAACGGGCTTGTTTTCGAGTTTTCGAATATTTGATTTAATATTTTCTTGTGAATTTTTTTTTTGGAAAAAATGAAATAAAAGGGCCTGTATGAATTAGATCTAGATTTTTTGAAAAAATATCATTGCTCTAGAGTCATTATCTACGGACAAAACAGCAGAATGCGTTTGTATGGAGAAAGGCTCACTAGAGTACCCTCTTAACTATACATAGGTAGGTACAATGAAAATGTAAGTATAAAAAATATTAAGAGGATAGTATCCGCTTCGCGCCCCATACAAACGCAGTTTGGCCCTTGCTTGAATTTTAAACAATGAAAGTCATTGAAATTTTGCAGTAACAATCTTATCATTAATATACGTGTTTCTGTAATATAAAATTTCATTTCAATATACGGTTAAAAAGTTACACGAGCTCAAAGATTGGCAATTTTCGTTGAAAAACGGCCCAACTTTATGCTAGTATTTCTCGACAATGTATCAATACAGAAACATTCTGATTCGAAGGAAACCCAGATAATATAGTGAATATTTTTTTACAAGTTTTTTTTTTTACATATTAGCAATATTATAGGAGTAATCTCCAAAATTCGGAACATACGAAATACGCGTGAAAATGTTGTTGTTTCTCCTCTCGGGCACGCGTTCGCGTCGCGAGGGATAGAGACAGCGACAACTGTGCAACATTGTTGCGTTCGCGAGGGACACTCCTTTTAAGGAAGGAAAACATGCAATAAATCTTTGAATCTTTGAATAAAACATCCTGAGAAAACCCAAGTTTATTCACTATTACCTATAAGAGGTTTACGAAGAGTTTTGGAATAAGCCCTTTAGTCTTTAAACGTGTTAATGTTCACAATGCAACATGATACAAGATACAGGATCAATCTGTAACATTGTAAAACAAAATTCCAGAATTTTACCGGCGCGCAACGTTGCATTGTTACATGATACAACATGTTTTGTAACATAAAATATAACATGTTGTGGTCTTATCTAACTCAATAGACGGGGATAGTTGAAAAAGTCACAATAACAGTGTTTAGCAATGTTTCAGTGTTCCCAGCTAACTTTGGCAAAAACAACACTTGAAATAGTTCCGATGTTTGTGCTTTAGCCAATTTCCCCGGAAATTATTTACGACAAGTGTTCTGTTTTCGTCAATCTCCCGTTGACTTATGACTTCCACTGATTTGAAGTGCCTTCACTTCTGATCGTGGAAGATAGGAGACTTGTTGAAGAGTTCTAATCTTGGGAAATAACAATGTCAAGTTGACAGTGATGTCATAATGCAAAACAGACTATCAGGTCTATATTCTGTAAAGGGTTAGGCAGAATATTGGCTGGCAGTGTATAAACGTACAACCACAGTTCGCCAAACCGAAATAATAAAAAAAAAAAATTCTGAGTTGCTACCGAGTTTTATAGAACATCCCAAAACCACTTTGCTAAACAAGTCATGCCACTAATTAAAGATTTAATATATTAATTTGTCCTAAAATAAGATACGTAATAAGAAAAACCCTCCACCTTCAAATTAGTACCTTTACAATATTAATTACACACTGTAACACAACTGGAAGTACTTAGTAAATAACAGGTGTGATGGTTCACATTCAACCTACAATTAGCCGCAAGAATGGCGGCGCAATACATTAAAAATTTAAATGTCATATGACCTACCTCAAGTGGCAATATAATAATAATCGATAATATTGAAGCAGTAATGAAAAATTCATCACTAGTAAGAACTAGGACAATGATAGGTCACTAAACTGTGGAGACCTATGCTATGCCAGTAGCTATCGATCAATTGTAAGATATAAGCCAGTTGTCCAGTGGCAGGTTGAAGATATTTGCGGCGATGTGAAGCGATAGGTATTGATTATATGGTAAATTATAAATAATGTTATAAACTTATGATAATAAATAAGTACATATTGTTGTGCCCTAGCAGGGTCATGTATGAAACATCTACATTTTTGTAACACCTTTGTACTACATGAATGCAATAAATATATGATTATGATTATGATTATATTTTATGCGTTGTATAAAAATGGTCGTGGTAAATGTCTGTCGTTTTAAAGGCGGGTTTTTTAAAGTATAACATAACATACCATCACGCCTGTATTCCCCTAAGGGTTAGGCAGAGGTGTTCTAATGTACACCTACATTTCGCCGGTATGTTTAGGTCCCATGTAATAGGGGGCGAGCGTATTGCCATTAACCGGGCACAAATCCAGACTCCGAGCTGCTACTGGGAATTTCATAGAAAAACCCAATAACACTTTGCTCGACCTTGGGATCGAACCCAGGACCCTTAGCGTAGCAGTCGCGATTGGGACCACTAGACTAACGAGGCAGTCTCTTTTTAAAGTATAGTCAATGAAAATTTTATTTATGAGAACAAGAAGATGAACAGCGAGACGGGACAACATATCAATAAATAGATGTTGTACGCAACAATGGGTGTTGCAGTTGTAATGCTCGTATATAGGTAACCAATACCGCTTAGGCGCTTAGTCTTAGTATCAACCGTCTGTCAATACATCACCTAACTATAAAAGCAATACCTAAGCACATATAGTTCGTTGTTCTATGATTTATCTACATATTTTATAGATTCAGATTCTGGGCACTCCTTATATCTATTAACATACTGACTTAACAATCTTTTACCACCGAATAAAATTGTCGATAGTCAGTACGGTCAATGGATTAATAGCCAAGAGCCTCAGCTGACATCTGAGGCGTTTGATGCAGAAGGCAGTACTCCTCGATACGGCACGTATCGTCTGGAGGTTCCTCTCGGTAGCTTGACATCTGTTCCCGATGCGGGTGGGCCACATTTTTTAAAATTTTGAAAAATTCACAAAAAGAAAATTGGTAATAAATGACTACGAGAATAAAAATAGCTCGTGACGATACTATAGAAGGAAAATATCGCTCACATGTCGCATATCATCGCGTTGCCCACTGGAGGGCTACCTTACCTACGTCCAACTGAATACAAAGTGGGCTAAGGTTGCACCATTTACCACTAATCATAATTTATTAGATACCAACCACATAAATGTAACGTATGGACTTTAATGGTCTTTGCTATCGTTAAAATGTACATTTTATAGTACTCATAGTTGGAATTGCTGTTCTAGCTAAAAGTTTTGACTCCATTTTGGTATATAATATTCGTAAAGTACATTTCGTTGTTGGGTTTGTGAAGTAATGAAAGGTTATAAAAAATATGCTAGTTAATATTTATTTTACTGTAATTAAGTATATAAAATGTTGCTGTTTATATGTAACTAGAGTTTTATAATTTTCTACAAAATCTATGCCAGTGGTTCCCAAAGTTAACCTGACATTCGAAACTCAAGTACGAAAAAACTTCCACATTTGAAACTATAGCTAGCTTGAAGGAAACAGGGACATAACTATATGAACGTTAGACTATTCGAATGAGAAAACGTTCCGTTCAAGCAACACTTATAAATAATAGGAACTATTACTTACCTACTCATGAAACCATAAAATATTTGCTCACGACCCACCAGTGGGCAACCATATAAGTATGTGTAAGTATATAATATATGTTTCCGCAGAAATCTTCTAAAGAATTCTACTAGAAAATTCCACAACAACAGAAAGCAATGAATATACTAGAGGTAACAATTATTATTAACAATAAAGTCTAATAGAAGGTAGTCATAATAAAATATGCACTTAAATTTATAAAAAATAAAATGTGAATCGATTCTAATGAGTTGCAAAGAAGGTAGGTATACCATCCCCCCGAAGCCTCGAAACCAAGAGGTAAAATCTATAAAACTTGTCACGTAAAACGAAATTTGAAAAGAAAATTCGGGCATTGTGAATAGCAAAAAAAAAAGATTGGAAACTCGAAGTAGGTCGAACTAAGTTCTGGAAAAGGTAACGACTAGAATCCATTTGGAAGATGAAAATCCATCCGACAACAATACCATTTTGGATAAAAAAAGGATTTTGGGATCGGGTTTTTTTGGATGGATTATGAATTTTGATAGCCACTACTTTTGACGATTCTCAAATATTTTTTGCGAAAAAGTGTAAAGGGTAAGTAGCTCTGAAATTTAAAGAGTGAGGGGTAATAAAGAAAGCTGAGGGTGACAAGTCATTCATGTATGTCTGTACGAGATAAACTCAAATAATACTGAAGTGTTAGTAGATATAGGAATTGTTCTATCTGATCAATCCGATATGTGTGTGACGTCACAAGCTGATATAGTACGCTCTCTTTCTTGCATAAAATGAAAATGCTAATAACATCTTGTTTTTTATTCAATTTTAATTGTTTTTGTTTTTCGACTGTTCTACTTTTTTATGGGACCATCAACAATATTTGTCAACCAGGCTATTAATTACCGTTTTTGATGACGATTTCCTTGAGAAATCCTGAGGCGCCACCTAATAATAGAATATGTTACGACGGTCGCTACGCCTTAGCTCTAAATTCATTAGAAATTGTATTAAACTTGAACACATTTCAAAGTCCATCAAGTCGTAGAGGTAAAACAGAAACATGTTGAGCGGTTTCCTTACTATCACTAGAAAACACATCGTTCAAAACCTAGTATTTAATTAATGTAACATATTTTAAACTGCTTAAACTTTCTAAGTAAACCTTACCACCGAGTTCGGTTAAGGAAACCATTGTAATTTGGATTTAGGTTTTTAATTCTTGAGCTAACCTACGGGTATTTGCTTCAGCCTGATACGAGACATCAAAGAAGTCTGTTCGCAATAGTGAGAGAATTTTACTTTTGATGCATGCAACCGGACGGGTTGGCCAGACTTAATACCGAGTAGTCACACAATTATTATTCGTAGACGAAGTCGACCGAAGAGACGTTGCTGAGATGATCAGGTATAAAGAACCCCAAGATAGACAATCCTGGACGAAGTTAAGGGAGCCCTTTGCCCAGCTGCCGGACACAAAATGGTCTCCTTAATAGAAGATGCCAAAACAATATTGATTACAAGAACTTTTGTAGCAGATAACATACTTACATAGATTTACAATATCAACATGGTAGTACCATAGTGTATGTGTAGTACTTACTACTGAATGCTTTGGAGTGGTGCCAACACTATGTCAATAAATATCTGCTCACTTCCACAGACTTGTATCTCCAATAAAAGAGAGTGTAAGAAGGTCAGGTATGTTGAGGTGCCACCTTACAAAACATTGAAAGCACATAGCATCTCGTGAATGGTCATCATCATCAACCCATTACATTGTCCCACTGCTGGACACGAGTCTCCTCTCAGAATGAGAGGGATTAGGCTATAGTTCACCACGCTAGCCTACTGAGGGTTGGCAGACTTCACACGCGGTCGAGAAAATCTGTCAGACATGCAGGTTTCCCCACGATGTTTTCCTTCACAATTTTAAGCGACTCATAATTAATTCGCACATGATAATGAAAAGTGAAGAGTCGTGCCTTGAATTCGAACTCGAGACGTATTTATAACTTGGCAGTCCAACGGTCGTACCACTAGGCTATCAACTACGAAGTACGTCATCAGCCGATAACATTTCGATAACGTTAGATACCGTGAGGAAAGTGAGATAAGCTATCGACGTCACTTTAGGTCGTAGGTTCGTATTGTAGTCTATACAATCTGAGAGTTTAGGTTAGATAAACAGTCCAAAATCGTCCCACTGCGGATACTGACGTCATATCACATCCCACACTTAGTTTGATGACGTCATTGTTACCGTTGGTGATAAGGAATTGATTAATATTAATTTAAAATTTAATTGTAATTGCTATCGCCATGGTATATTAGAGTTAGAGACCTTCCTAAATATTGCAGCTTTAGGTTCATCTATTTTACCTGTAAGCCCCATAAAAGAGGCACCCATATTCAAAGGCAAATTACATAAACATACCATCACACCAGTATTCGCCGAAGGGTTAGGCAGAGGTGTTCTAACGTACACACAGAAGATCGACAAAACTCCTCATCTATAGACCAATATATTTTAGCTGTCATACTCTACAATAGTTTTCCCCCACCTGGGATAGTCCACAGCTGTTCTCACATAGTGTACTAGTGGACTGGCCCAGGTTGGTGACCCCTTATAAATTAGATCAAACCTTTACAGGGGCCTTTGCGGGTTGTACCTGTGTCCCCCCGAACACCTGCCAAAAGACCGGATGTCTTTTTCACGTGATATCCAAAGTGTAGTTACAAATAATAATAATTATTATTTATTTGATGAGAGAAATGATTGTAGTTACATACAGTTGTTAAAACATGGTAGGAAATGTTTGTCTAATATTCAACAGTACTTAACAGAACAACGAAGATTCAAAGTCCGTGAACATATTAAGTATTTGTTGACCGCATAGGGTAAACGAACGTTTAATCGATTCTAAATCACACTTTGTACATAGGTACCTACCATCTCATTACTGAGACACCGAATCATGTTCTATGATAAATGATTTTTATTTCCTGACTGCCGTATTAGTCGAGAGGTTGTAAGCACGACTGCTACGCTAGATAGGGTTCGATTCCCTAGACTAGCAAAGTGTTGTTACGTTTTTCTATGAAATTCTCAGAAGCACTGAAGTTGGTGGTAGTGGTTGATGATCTTTGTGAGTAATAAGGTAGTACAGTTCTGCATAAACCCTCAGGGAAATAAGGCGTGATGGTATATTTTAATTCCTTGACAACATCAATGGCGTTGTGACTGAGCGATCGGCATTTGATTAGATTCTTGTACGGAACAAATATTTGTATGGTTTACAAGTAACTGTTTCTGTTTGCTTGTGTATGTGAGAATTCGTGTTTGTGGACCCCTCCTAGCATTTTCCCAATTATGTTGGGGTCGACTTCTAGTCTCACCAGATAGTCTAAATACCAGTATTTCAAACCAAGCGACTGCCATCAGATCTCCGCAACCCAATTTCTAAACAACACAGATATTCGAAAGATAAAATTCTCAGGCTTTTTGGGCTTCTGACTTCCACAAGGTAATGATAGTCATAGGTATTGGTATGACAATCAGGACCGACGGCTTTACATGCTCTTAAAGGCACGGAGGTGTCTCGATGTGTTACGAATGGTCACCCATCGACAGACTGACCGCGGCAGGCGTATCTAAACCTTGCATAGTTGATGAACGAAGTAATAACTTAGGCAAGAGTGCTTCATGAATTTGATAATGATCTATCAATCGGTCAAATACAAATCAAATGACTTGTTGAGAAAAGAATCTCAGTACCTTTGACCTGCTATAGCAGACAGTTCATCGGTCATCAAGAGACGTATTCTTTTTGGGGAGCTCAATGACCGGAATGAACGGTGAACGCTACCAATAAGAAGTGTATTAGCATAGGCCACAAGAAACAATACAACAGTATTAGCCTCACAAAACAGTTACAAGAACTGTACAGTTTAAAAAAAGAAAAGTATAACGTTCGGCGTAATTGTATCAAATTGGATAATTGGTAAAATGCTATTTAATTGGCTGTAATACTTGTTAATTGTCGACTGGTAGCGTGAAACTGAATTGGTGTTGTACTTTCTGTTTCATTACAGTTATAAAATCAATACAATTCTAAGTTAGTTAATTGGATTGATTCTATAACGATTTCTGTCTAGTTCTGAGTGGTAGGTAAGCTCGTAACAAGAGTTGTTCTCGTGCAACAAACATTGGAAAATAAGATGAATAGGTATCTGTCAATGACGATTGCAGTTTATTATAAATATTGAAAAAAAAAACCTTATAGGTATAGGGGTCTTTATTAAAGCTGATGCCAAAATAACGATTTCTCTGTCCGTATGTTTGTACGCATGGCTACACATCAAGCTATACATATCCAGTATAGGCTGGCCTCGTATTGTGTGGCAAACCTTTACAAGGGGAAGTCAGTCTAATCCGGTTTTGTATAGCTTGATGTGTAGCCATGTGCGGATGAAGTTTTCATAGTTCTATTGCTGGAGGTCCAACTTAAAATCTGGTGCTTGTTTCATGTTTATGCGCTGCCTAGAAGCCGAATTATCATAAGTGAATCGAATAGGGATGTGACTGAATCCGCAGACAACGAACAGTCGGAGATAAATATTTGTAGGATGGTTAGGTATTTGTGTCGAGTCTTTACTTTGTTACTTAATTGTATTGTTTAAGAAAAGCAAAAAATATATATTTTTTAAGCGTCTCTGTATTTTGTCTACTCTATGCTCTATGTTATTTCTGCAGCAAATGTCACCAATGACAAATAGAGGGCAAAAAAATAATGTACCGACAAAAAATCATAATTAAATATGATACGAGTGTATCACAACATTGTTTTCCACTTAGAATACAGAAATAGCGTATGCATTTTATAAAAAAAATATGTTTAAATCAAAGGCGCTTTTAACGATCGAATGTTTAAAAGCTCTCGTCTTTGAACTGAACGCTGTATATCAGGAGCTTGTCATATCAAACGAAACACAGATTTGTCGCCAGATGACTTTGATGGTAAACATAGACCATTGAGTGTAGATTGACGGCTAAGAATTTAGTTTACAGTGTATTTCAATTTAAATTAAAAGGAACTGACTACATATAAATCTAAATTGAAGCGGTGGTAACCTAATGGCTAGGGCGTCGGACTTGCGATCATGTGGTTGCCGGTGCAAAACCCACCCATTGCGCTACCAACGTGAATCCACAAGTAACAAGCATTTAGCTTAGCACGAGGGGTTAACAAGAATACCAGTAATGCGACTCACATTGCTAGTAAGCTTTATTTAAATTCTATAATACTCTCCTAAGGTACTTTAGAGACCATGTATAAAAATTGTTGGTAATAATGTAATTTATAAAAGGGAAATCGATTGCGACATTTTGATAATTTAACAGCCCTTCCGAACTTATTCACACTATCAATATGATGCAGGTCCCAAATATTCGTAGAAATCAATAGAGAAATGTTAGACAAAAGAGATAAGAGAGAGACAAATGTTTTGAAAGAGGTTGTTTAGGATGATGATGACAGCCATTCAAAATCTATATCACACGAAGATATACGACACAGTTTACCCCAACAGTTATACCGAACTCCAATTCAACGCTCAATCCAGTTACAAAAATAAACATAATCCTATCAATAGTGAACTAGATAAATGGAATTTTCCATTATTCCATATTGTATGTAAGTCTGTAAGCGGATCATAGTATTAAAAACGTAACAAAAGATACATATCTGGTTGTTCTCGCTACTTTCCAATGTAACAATGGAGGATCGCCGAACAAGGCTAGAAACAATACCAGTTGCTGGATGCGGCTGATTCACGGTTCAGTCGCGTTTGCGGCGTAAATTATATCTGTGACAGCCTTTATGGTATACAGAAGGCAACTGGTGCTACGAGTACTATAGGATATTGGGCTGCTGTTAGGGGATAAGAATTTGTATTTGGTTGAACAGGAACTGAACCATATAATAAGAAAGTAAAGCAGATGAAGATCGTGTATAGATGGAAATTATCAAGATACTTTGTGATAATTCTTTTAAAACCAAGACTTGATGATCACTCTACCTTGTCTTTATAAAAATCAGGTAACTGCATAAGGTACCTAGCACAAATAAAAACTTTAAGTGACTTATAATAGACGATGATATGACAATTTAAATAAGTTAGGAACTTCTCCGGTCTTTTCTACTTTGGGTTCAAATGTGAGCAATGGAGGCATTCTATAAATCTTACTATCCATCCAGTCCATTAGGGGATTAATATAGGCTAAACATGACAGTTATGTTGATATTTAAAATGTGTATAGATAGATCTATCTGATGACGCGCAAATATCAGCATTTACCAAGGCTTTTGGGAGCTACAGGCAAGGCCGCTTTCAATAAATCCTCATAATTATTCACTCTAGGTACTACCTAATATCATAAATGCGGAAGTAACTGTCTGTATGTCAGAGTGTGTTGTTGCGAGGAGAGTTTCTCTCCTCCGTGGTTTTTACACACTAAACCTCTGAACCGGTGAGACTCCACTGATCTTGGAGGAGGGCATAGAATTTCTTTTGTCTCATAAATCCAAGTCTCATAAATCAATGTCTCATAAAATTGGGATGCAAGGGAAACCGCGGAACCAGCTAGTTCTAAATAATTGTGAATTGATTCCAGAGGAATTGCTTCCTTTCAGTTCCCCAAGAAAGGAAGGATCAGGCGTAATAGTAGTAAGAGCTCTAGCCTTGTGCAGTGGACTATTTCAACGTCCTTGTATGAAAATTTATGCAGGATATTTAGTGTAACAATCTATGCAAATTTGAGAACCGCAAATTAGTGCCGGAAATTATTATGTATTTTATGTTGGAGGTCAAATAGGGTAACCATGTTCTAGAAGCTTCGAAGTTATTACGTAAGTTGTTATTATGTGCAAAATATTGCTAGGTACTTGCGTCTAAAATATTCATGATTCTAAATTGCCGATAAAATATTAGGTACGGTAGCCACCACATCAAGTTGCCACAAAATGACAAATTTTCTCAGTTGATTTTGAACTTTATCTTCAACAATTTAAGGTTTAAATCATTTGGAGAAATTTTACAGTTTTTTATACCTTGACCTGCTGGCGACTGTACTTGTCGCGTGGCTCCTATTACTTTAACAGTGGACTATGGCATAAGGCCTCTAAAACATACGGTTTCACATTCAACCTCGCTGTTTAATGTACCTTATTTTTTTATTTTTCATCATCATCAACCCTGTCACACTGCTGGGCACGAGTTTCTTCTCAGAGCGGGTAAAGGTAAGGCTTTTGTCCACCACGTTAGTATACTGAGAGTTTGCAGACCTCACACGCCGTCTACCGTCTCATCAAGTCAGAGGTGCTTTGGATTAGAATTCTAGACCTATGACTTTGCAGACCAATGCTCAATATTAATAGACGCAGGCCCAGTGCGGTTTGGTAGATGTCATGTCTTCCGAATTTTTATTCTAGCACATGTCGGTTTCCTCTAGATGTTTTCCTTCACCGTTTTGGAAGCAGTGATGATGAAATAATTTATACAAAGTAAAGCGCCTATTTGGGTTTGAATCTACGAACTATTATACTATTTTATTAATGTTACTTAATCATGAACTCTGATAGCGATAGCTAAGTCCTCACAAAAACACTAATGAAGATCTAACTTCTCCACAAAACGTTTAAACCAATCGATTGTGTATCGCAGCGCGCTACTTGGGTGCACTTTGTAAGTAAAATAAGCTGAATGTAGTAGTTTTAAGTGGCCTTTTGTGCATTTCATAAATATTCATCGCAGTGCGAAAGGTCGGCGTTCTATTATTAAAGGGCGTTGCACCGTTTTATTTGAATATGGCAACACTCACCTAGTTGCAGATTCTTTGATGTAGTTTAAGATTAAAGTCGTAGTCGTATTCTGCAGTGTCTCTCGGTCCCGCTGTGGCTTAAGATAGAAATATTTTTATTTTTGTAAATAATTATTTTAAAGCCACTTTTACAAGTCAATGTAGTAGGTATATATTTTTTAACTAGATCTTATGTTCTTTGCAAGCTCATTTTTAAATTATTTTATAGAGAATATTAGCTCAAATGTACATTATGTACAAACCATTAAAAAAAATGAGAACGTCTCGAAGTCTTCGCCTGCGAGTTTCAGATTTTTTCTAAAAAAAGGATTCATGAGTTTGCTTCAAGACACAAATATTTGTATGATCTATCTACATCTATGCCTTAATAATTTAATGGTCTAATATTTGTCTATGATTTGAGGTCCGGATGGCTGTGTATCATCATCAACCCACTGCTGGGCACGGGTCTCCTCTCAAATTGAGAGGACTTAGGCTATAGTCCACCACGCTAGCCTACTGCGGGTTGGCAGACTTCACATGCTGACAAGAAAATCTCTTAGGCATGCAGGTTTCCTCACGATGTTTTCCTTCACCGTTTAAGCGCGTGATAATTAATTATTAATTTTCAAATTCAAATTCAAAATAATTTATTTCGGAAACAAATCCATATGATGTTAGTAGTAGTACAGCTTAGTCTAGTGTTAGTATTAAATTAAATTAGGATATTAAAACAGTTATATTTTGGCCTAGCGGGTCTGAACTCTTACCCAACTACGTAAGAGGGGGGAGTCCCACCGGTCTAGAAACACATTCAGGATGCCATTGGAGGAGGAGCGCAAGCGCGCCATCATGGAGGCCCATCGCTTCCGCATGATCGCGGCGAACCCGTCGACGCGCGCTTCCGCAAACATCCCTGACGCACTACATCGCCACGGCAGCCCCAAAAGCACCCTGAATGCGTTGTTATACTGAACGCGCAGGTCGCTGTATGCCCGCTGGGTATACTTAATACGCACATGACTTCGAAAAGACAGAGGTGCGTGCCCTGGATTCGAACTCGAGACCTTTGACTTGGCAGTCCAATGGTCATATCACAAGGCTGTGGATATGGATGGCTGTGTATGTGGGGGTAATGAATTTTAAAATAAGATTTAACAAAAGCTGATTTTCCAGCTCAGTTAAATATTGTGAATGTAGCTATACCAGGCAAAACAGTGAGCATTAGCACACAAAAATAGCTACCTTATCACTAAATGAAGGAAATAGCCAGTTCTAATGCTCGTAAACTACTTATCTGCCATTATTTATGTATGACTTTGCGTCATTGTTGCATGTTTACCGAATGGCTCATACAAAATGTACGATAATGTTAGTGACCTTTGAGAAAGTTTGCCCACCCTACAGAGCGAATAGACAATAATTTCAGGTTTCCAATCTATCTGACATTTGAAGGGAAATTACTGGTTTAAATTATGCCATCGTATACACAAAGAGTAGTGTGTCATTTATGAAGTTTGTATGCGGGTGAGCTTCGGAAACATGTGTATTTTATTCCGGCAAACAAAACCAAATATAGGTAAATAACTATTGCCGAATAGGACTACTTGTTTCAGATCATAGGTTCGATTTCATGCTCTACTGATCGACCTGGGTTAGGTTTTTCTATGCAATTCTCATTTTTTTAAATTAATTCGGATTTGTGTCCGGTTAATCTCAAAAAGCCTGTAAATTATTATGCGGCGCCATCTAGTAAAAAAAATATGTAGTCAATATTTAATTGACTTGTTGCGTCATTGAAGGATCTTTTTACAGAAAAAAATATCATTTATCATTAATTACATGGGATCTAAACATACAGGCGAAATGTGGATACACATTAGTAACCGTCTGCCTAACCCTTCGGGGTATACAGGCGTGATGATGCGTTTACGTTTAAGACTTCGTATATTAAATTTTATTTAAAATATCATAAACCTATATTTAGTAATTTTAACCCAAAGAATACATGACAACTATTATTTTACACATTGCGTTTACGAAATCACAGTTAATGAGTAATCTAGGCACCAGGCAGCTCCACAAAACAAAATGACTTGCTGAAATTCCACAGCCAACGAGTACCTTAGCAACCATTCATAGTTTTGTTTGGTACGTAACCCAAATAATGATGTAAGGTGGGTTGAACGAACCGGCAATTGTCGAGACTTGAACCCTTGACCTCCAAGTCACAGCTCAGTAATCACGAAGTTTTAGACTATAATCTTTGGGCTTTAGTAATATGATGTATTGTGTCGGATTGGTTCAAATTACATTTGATTGATGCATTGTGAAAGGCTTTGAGGTTTGGCAAAACGAAGGTTGCATGTAGCCGATAAGAAACAGAAAGGAAAAAAATAGCTCCTGGGTATTCTAAAATAAAAATGAACCCCGACACTACAAAATCTATTGCCAAGTAGTAAAAACAAGTAGTAAGAGAGTAAGTAAAACGCATAAAAGCACAGATAGGCAATAAGCACAGATTAATGGCAATAGGCTCGCCCCATATTACATGGGACCTACACATACCAGTGAAATGTGGGTGTACTTTAGTACACCTCTGCCTAACCCTTCGGGGAATACAGGCGTGATGGTATGTATGTAAATCACAGATAGCTCAAAGGATTAGCTCACTGAAGTGGCAATGGGCCGGTCGTCTCTCGAAGAACTCCAAGTTTCTTCAAGAAACTTGGAGTTCTTGAGTGGAGACTACGAAAATGTAGTGTGGGACGCCCGCTGGTTAGGTGGAGTGACGATTTGCAGAAGCGGCTGGCAGTGACTGGATGAAAACAGCTGAAGATCGGGGTTTAAGCACTTAAAGAGGCCTACGTCCAGAAATTGACGGATACGGGCTGATGATGAATAAAACGATGGATTAGCTAAAATTCTTGTTCAAACTACTTCTTTCTACTGCAAACCCTCACTGCAGCTAATTAAGGTTCTTAGAAATTTTCTACACGATTGGGTAAAACGGCAGCAACATAGGTAACACTTGGAGACACAGCTACTGCATTGAACAGGTTTGATAACGAACCAATGGCATTGTGAAATTAGGAATTTAGGTAGGTGCTTACTTATCTAATCGAAGCAATTTGCATTTTCGTTTTCAGTTCAGCAAGTTAATTGTAAAGACAAATAAAAGCGGTATAGAGATACGAAATGTAGAATTCGCGTTGTTACCTCATCAAATATTGTTATAAAATGGCAATACATATAGAAAATATGTCACAAAGATTAATTATCTAAACTAATATTATAAAGAGGTTTGTGGGTTTATGACGTTGTAGGGGGTAATCTATGGATATAGATACCATCACGCCTGTATATTCACCGAAGTGTTAGGCAGAGGTGTATTTAATGTACACCCACAATTCGACGGTATGTTTAGGTTCCACGTAATAGGGGGCGAGCTTATCGCCATTCACCGGGCACAAATCCAGACTCCGAGCTGCTACTAAAAATTTCATAGAATAACCCTATAACACTGCTCGACCTGGGGATCGAACCCAAGACCTCTAGCGGATAGGGACCACTAGACTAACGAGGATCTACAGATACGGTTTTGAAAAAAAAAACACGATTTTGATATATGCTAGGTATATATTATCCGGTAAAATGAAAAGAAACTTATAATCCACGCGGGGAAGCAGGGGGCGGCAAGCTAGAAGATTATAATGGGTTTACTATCCCTGGAATAGGAGTCCTCGAATAGGGAAATATACTCCTAGACTGGGGAAATGTCCATAAAGATATACTTTTCCAAGACATAAGTATATATGGCAGAAAGAAAATTTATGCGATACCTTCGCCTAGATTTTTAAAAAGACATTTAGGTCAGAGCCTAATTAACTGCCTCATGAGTGTAGTAGTCCTAAGCGCGACTGCTGCGCTAGAGGTTTTGGGTTCGGTTCCTAGGTCGACATACCATCACGCCTGTATATCCCGAAGGGTTAGGCAGAGGTGTACTAATGTAAGTATATAATATATGTAATAGGGTGCGAGCCTATTGCCATTAATCGGGCACAAATCCAGACTCCGAGCTGCTACTGGGAATTTCATAGAAAAACCCAATAACACTTTGCTCGACCTGGGAATCGAACCCAGGACCTCTAGCGTAGTCTAGTGTTAGTATTAAATTAAATTAGGATATTAAAACAGTTATATTTTGGCCTAGCGGGTCTGAACTCTTACCCAACTACGTAAGAGGGGGGAGTCCCACCGGTCTAGAAACACATTCAGGATGCCATTGGAGGAGGAGCGCAAGCGCGCCATCATGGAGGCCCATCGCTTCCGCATGATCGCGGCGAACCCGTCGACGCGCGCTTCCGCAAACATCCCTGACGCACTACATCGCCACGGCAGCCCCAAAAGCACCCTGAATGCGTTGTTATACTGAACGCGCAGGTCGCTGTATGCCCGCTGGGTATACTTAATACGCACATGACTTCGAAAAGACAGAGGTGCGTGCCCTGGATTCGAACTCGAGACCTTTGACTTGGCAGTCCAATGGTCATATCACAAGGCTGTGGATATGGATGGCTGTGTATGTGGGGGTAATGAATTTTAAAATAAGATTTAACAAAAGCTGATTTTCCAGCTCAGTTAAATATTGTGAATGTAGCTATACCAGGCAAAACAGTGAGCATTAGCACACAAAAATAGCTACCTTATCACTAAATGAAGGAAATAGCCAGTTCTAATGCTCGTCAACTACTTATCTGCCATTATTTATGTATGACTTTGCGTCATTGTTGCATGTTTACCGAATGGCTCATACAAAATGTACGATAATGTTAGTGACCTTTGAGAAAGTTTGCCCACCCTACAGAGCGAATAGACAATAATTTCAGGTTTCCAATCTATCTGACATTTGAAGGGAAATTACTGGTTTAAATTATGCCATCGTATACACAAAGAGTAGTGTGTCATTTATGAAGTTTGTATGCGGGTGAGCTTCGGAAACATGTGTATTTTATTCCGGCAAACAAAACCAAATATAGGTAAATAACTATTGCCGAATAGGACTACTTGTTTCAGATCATAGGTTCGATTTCATGCTCTACTGATCGACCTGGGTTAGGTTTTTCTATGCAATTCTCATTTTTTTAAATTAATTCGGATTTGTGTCCGGTTAATCTCAAAAAGCCTGTAAATTATTATGCGGCGCCATCTAGTAAAAAAAATATGTAGTCAATATTTAATTGACTTGTTGCGTCATTGAAGGATCTTTTTACAGAAAAAAATATCATTTATCATTAATTACATGGGATCTAAACATACAGGCGAAATGTGGATACACATTAGTAACCGTCTGCCTAACCCTTCGGGGTATACAGGCGTGATGATGCGTTTACGTTTAAGACTTCGTATATTAAATTTTATTTAAAATATCATAAACCTATATTTAGTAATTTTAACCCAAAGAATACATGACAACTATTATTTTACACATTGCGTTTACGAAATCACAGTTAATGAGTAATCTAGGCACCAGGCAGCTCCACAAAACAAAATGACTTGCTGAAATTCCACAGCCAACGAGTACCTTAGCAACCATTCATAGTTTTGTTTGGTACGTAACCCAAATAATGATGTAAGGTGGGTTGAACGAACCGGCAATTGTCGAGACTTGAACCCTTGACCTCCAAGTCACAGCTCAGTAATCACGAAGTTTTAGACTATAATCTTTGGGCTTTAGTAATATGATGTATTGTGTCGGATTGGTTCAAATTACATTTGATTGATGCATTGTGAAAGGCTTTGAGGTTTGGCAAAACGAAGGTTGCATGTAGCCGATAAGAAACAGAAAGGAAAAAAATAGCTCCTGGGTATTCTAAAATAAAAATGAACCCCGACACTACAAAATCTATTGCCAAGTAGTAAAAACAAGTAGTAAGAGAGTAAGTAAAACGCATAAAAGCACAGATAGGCAATAAGCACAGATTAATGGCAATAGGCTCGCCCCATATTACATGGGACCTACACATACCAGTGAAATGTGGGTGTACTTTAGTACACCTCTGCCTAACCCTTCGGGGAATACAGGCGTGATGGTATGTATGTAAATCACAGATAGCTCAAAGGATTAGCTCACTGAAGTGGCAATGGGCCGGTCGTCTCTCGAAGAACTCCAAGTTTCTTCAAGAAACTTGGAGTTCTTGAGTGGAGACTACGAAAATGTAGTGTGGGACGCCCGCTGGTTAGGTGGAGTGACGATTTGCAGAAGCGGCTGGCAGTGACTGGATGAAAACAGCTGAAGATCGGGGTTTAAGCACTTAAAGAGGCCTACGTCCAGAAATTGACGGATACGGGCTGATGATGAATAAATCGATGGATT
This sequence comes from Subacronicta megacephala, assembly GCA_958496365.1. Classification (NCBI taxonomy): domain Eukaryota; kingdom Metazoa; phylum Arthropoda; class Insecta; order Lepidoptera; family Noctuidae; genus Subacronicta; species Subacronicta megacephala. Next base: position 13,205,799 of record OY292527.1, read on the forward strand.
AGCTAAAATTCTTGTTCAAACTACTTCTTTCTACTGCAAACCCTCACTGCAGCTAATTAAGGTTCTTAGAAATTTTCTACACGATTGGGTAAAACGGCAGCAACATAGGTAACACTTGGAGACACAGCTACTGCATTGAACAGGTTTGATAACGAACCAATGGCATTGTGAAATTAGGAATTTAGGTAGGTGCTTGCTTGCTCGAAGCAATTTGCATTTTCGTTTTCAGTTCAGCAAGTTAATTGTAAAGACAAATAAAAGCGGTATAGAGATACGAAATGTAGAATTCGCGTTGTTACCTCATCAAATATTGTTATAAAATGGCAATACATATAGAAAATATGTCACAAAGATTAATTATCTAAACTAATATTATAAAGAGGTTTGTGGGTTTATGACGTTGTAGGGGGTAATCTATGGATATAGATACCATCACGCCTGTATATTCACCGAAGTGTTAGGCAGAGGTGTATTTAATGTACACCCACAATTCGACGGTATGTTTAGGTTCCACGTAATAGGGGGCGAGCTTATCGCCATTCACCGGGCACAAATCCAGACTCCGAGCTGCTACTAAAAATTTCATAGAATAACCCTATAACACTGCTCGACCTGGGGATCGAACCCAAGACCTCTAGCGGATAGGGACCACTAGACTAACGAGGATCTACAGATACGGTTTTGAAAAAAAAAACACGATTTTGATATATGCTAGGTATATATTATCCGGTAAAATGAAAAGAAACTTATAATCCACGCGGGGAAGCAGGGGGCGGCAAGCTAGAAGATTATAATGGGTTTACTATCCCTGGAATAGGAGTCCTCGAATAGGGAAATATACTCCTAGACTGGGGAAATGTCCATAAAGATATACTTTTCCAAGACATAAGTATATATGGCAGAAAGAAAATTTATGCGATACCTTCGCCTAGATTTTTAAAAAGACATTTAGGTCAGAGCCTAATTAACTGCCTCATGAGTGTAGTAGTCCTAAGCGCGACTGCTGCGCTAGAGGTTTTGGGTTCGGTTCCTAGGTCGACATACCATCACGCCTGTATATCCCGAAGGGTTAGGCAGAGGTGTACTAATGTAAGTATATAATATATGTAATAGGGTGCGAGCCTATTGCCATTAATCGGGCACAAATCCAGACTCCGAGCTGCTACTGGGAATTTCATAGAAAAACCCAATAACACTTTGCTCGACCTGGGAATCGAACCCAGGACCTCTAGCGTAGCAGTCGCGATTGGGACCACTAGACCAACGAGGCAGTCAACGATCAGTTCCTAGGTCAAGCAAAGTGTTATTGGGTTATTTCATGAAATTGTCAGTTACATGGGACCTAAACATACTAGAGAAGTGTGGGTGTACATTAATTCCACCTATGCCTTTAGCCCTTCGGAGAATATAGGCGTGATGGTATGTTATGTTATATGTTATTTAGCTGATCTAAATAACATATAACATGACACAACACAACAAAATGATTCAAGTCGGTTCTCTATTTCTTAAAATATTACTATAGGAAGTTTCTCATCTAAATGATCATCTAGTCTTTCTATATTCAAAGACAAAACCGGATGTCCAAGCTGAGTACTGTCGGTCATTAAAATTGCCTACGTCACTGCTTCAAAGACTTCGTTAATCCGGCTTACTGTCGCACACGCAGATTTGTTTTATCTATGCTAATTTAGAAAGGAAACAGTGTTTATATACATGCACAAAGAACATCAAGCTTGTATTCTAAATTATTTAATATTTTCAAATTCAAATGTTTACTTCAGTTAGCCTATTAAATATAGCTTCGCGGATAGTGCAAATCCGCGTTATTAGCATTGGATAATTCCGCGTATCTGACAAATGCTGCTAATTTATTTTTTTCGCGGGCAGTACAATAAAAAAATATTTATTTATAATCTGTAAATTCCCGGATTAGAACTATCCCTGACAATAGGTACTTTTGAAAAGTCAAAAACTAGTTGCACGGTCCCAAAAAATGGGTGACAAATTAGTTTGCTTATTTTTTTTTGTATTTTAGTCAAACTCCATATTGCTCGCAGTGTTTGCTCAACCCATTAACTGTTTAGATAGTACCTAGCATAGTACCACAACCACTTTTCCCAGCTACGTTATATCCAGTCCCACCCCATATAACTAAATATCAGTATATTACGATAAGCAACTGCCATCAGACCTCCGCAACCCAATTTTGGGCAGTATCCTAAGAATTGATAGAAACGCCTTTCGGGGATCCAGCTACCACTTAAATTAGTAGGTGTTTGTATGACGTAGCTTGTACTTACACGTTTAATGCCTACCTACATATTAGTAGTTAGGTAAAAATCTCCTACGTCACATCAGCTCGCTAATAGTGTTAACTGTTGTGATTGCACCAATTTGCATCGGCAGGGAGCATTTGAAGATTGTGACTGACGTCACGATTATGTAAGAGGCGAGACGCATTAGGCTAGAATACCTACTTTTTGTGACTCTACCATCATCACGACGTTAAAGGTAGAGGTGGAATTAATGTATACTGGGAATTTCATAGAAAAACCTAATAACACTTTGCTCGACCTGGGGATCGAACCCAGGACCTCTGGCGTAGCAGTCGCGCTTAGGACTAATGAGGTAGTCCAATAAAGAATATTCTACGTACTTAATCCCTTTTTTACAAGTTTTAAGCTAGACTTATAGGTGTAGGCTGTGCACTGAACCATCAATTTAGCCTAAACCCTTAATGTGGTAATCAGAATAAGGGGGGTTAGGTTATTCTAGCTAAGCATAGGATGATAGGCACTTTTTTGAAAAGCTCTCAAGCATGCAGTCCTTTCAATGTTCAATATTCAACCAACACTATATTCTAGTTGTTATAAAAACGTAAAATAAATTCGCAGTAGTTTCGCGTAATCACCGCACTTCATAGATCGTTCGGATATTTTGCGAAACGCTAACAGTAAATTGCGGTGTTGCGAACGATTATTTCTAATGTGGCCGACCGATGTTCAAAGTATTCCACTGAAAAACCAACGACTAATGGTTTTTAATCGGTTTGTTGTGCGATCTTGGTTTCGAAAAGATATGCCCGTCACTTCCCGTGTGACGACAGAGGCTGTGGAGACTGTAATCATATCTAGAAATCTGTAATGTTTCTCAACATTACAGATTTCTAGATATGATTACAGTCTTCTTCATTCAAATGATCTCTCATTTGAATACAAAATCCGATTATCTGATTATCATTTCATTGCAATGAGAACTTTTCCTCAAGAAAACAGATTAAAGAAACAAGGAATTTAAGGAGTACATTTGGAAAATAAGATAACGTTTCTGTTATATTACTCTAGATTTTTTTTAGGGAACATGCAAGTGTATTTTTGCATAAGTTGCCTTATTTCAACATCAGTATAAGTTAACTGCTACCTTTTTTATAGAGGTCATTCTGGACATCTCATTGCGACGGTCACATAAAAATTTAATGCCTATATTTTTTGATCATTAAAAGAAACCATGGTACTCTGTGTTTGTTTCGATATTCTCAGTAAGTCAGTTAAAAGAAATATAAAGTTGACGTATAAAAAATATATTTGCAAAAGTAATAATTGAAATCGGAATTCTAATACACGATTGTTTAATCTGAAGTCGTTTTACATTAACACAGTCTCAAGAGGGTATTAATATGATTATGAATACAACACCTATGATATAACAGAACTCATCCATCAACTTCAAATTGATTGCACAACAAGCCCTCAACTGCCATTTCATATCAATCCTAGCCAATCGTGCTAATAGAACATATTGTACGGACTGCATACGTCAATAGTTACGCATATTTCCCGCAGGAAGCAGCCTATTGACGGTGCAAGCGAGCCTTGACCCGCTTACAGCCCGGGCGACCCGCTTGCAAGGTTAACCAAAACAGCACAGGATGCAGAGGGGTTACAATCCCGATATTGCAACGGAAATTATTGGCTATTATTTAATAAAAGTTTAAGTGCAACTCGAATGAGAAAAGAACGGACAATGCACACAATAACATAACAAAAATGTGTCTATATTTGTAACAATATTTTAGGGTTGGCAACGTTATGAATTATTGATAGATAATTAATAATTAAATTACTGCCTCGCCTGACTAATTAAAGACTGCCTCGTTGGTCTAGTGGTCCCAATCGCGACTGCTACGCTAGAGGTCTTGGGTTCGATCTCCAGGTCGAGCAAAGTGTTATTGAGTTTTTCTATGAAATTCTCAGTAGCAGCTCGGAGTCTGGATTTGTGCCCGGTGAATGGCAATAGGCTCGCCCCCTATTACATGGGACCCAAACATACCGGCGAACTGTGTGTACATTAAGTACACCTCTGCCTAACCCTTCGAGGAATACAGGCGTGATGGTATCTATGTAATTAAATTATTATTTTTGTAACTCTTAAACTTACTTTTGTAACCAGCAGGATTGAAAAAAGTTGCTCGTAATGCTGTATAAAAGCATGCTTATCTTAGAGATAACAAGAAAAATCCCAAAATTGAATGAGATCTTGCCCAGCATTGAGATACAAATTAGCTAAATAATATTATTTTGATGATGATGATAATTGAAATACCAAGTCACTTATTGCAATCATGTATGTATTAACAATTATCATAATAAAAAAAACCTGAGAGACTTGCTTGTTGAAACTGAACAGCGTCTGAAGTCTGCCAACTGTCTGTGTAGGCTATAGTAGGCTATAGTCTATCGTGCTAGCCTAGTAACAAAGGAATAATGATGATCATCTATCAGTCGAAGTAACTACTACTCCGACGAGATAGACGGAAGACCAGACAAGGTTGCTAGAAGTATGGAAGCAGGCGGCATATAACCGATAGTTGTGGAAGTCTTTGGGCGAGGCCTTTGTTCAGCAGTGGACCTCATTTGGCTGATATGATGATGATGATTGACTGTTACTGTGTAGCTTAAAGAAGATACACAACAGCAGGATAGGATAGGTCATCACAACTGTTTAGCAAGTAGTATTGATTCTTAGGATCGCCTTACTGACCCGAAAATGTAAGCCACGTTTTCTCCGAAACTACTTGAAACAGGACGCACCCAGCGGCGATGATAGCTATGATAGGATAATAGCCTAACCTACTAGGTCGTGATGCAGCAGTCTCGAGTGTTGTTACGAGGAAAATTGACTGAGGAACCAATTTGGCAATATATGCACCATTACAATGTCCAAGTGTCGCTGTCGTCGTCAACTGATTGGTTGACAAACTTGATTTGTGTGGGAATATCAGGAGACTCCGTAAACGAAAAAGGCCTTGGTAGCCATATTATGGCTAAAGAAACCAGACCTTTTTTCGTTTACGGGAGGAAACCTTCAAAAGGCGACCGGTCTTTGGGAATTAAGCTGGACAGTGTGGGATTCTTACCCACTAAAACTACCCCAGTGGCCACTATCAGCACATAGAGGGGGGCACTGTGTCCTCTTACCAGACCATCCCAGATCCCCCCTTGTGCAACGCCTGCTAGGGCACATCCCTGGGAAAGAAACCAGGCCTACCAGGGCTGTTATCGTATTGATTTCCTCGTAGAGATTCTGCGGATTCTAATACAAATGTTTTTTAAAGAAAGATTTAAACATCACTTTCGAATTTAGATGCACAATTCATAAAAGTTTAAGACAGAAATATAATTCCAAAATAACTGAAACGATCCAAGTTTAGAAGGGACAAGTAGCAAGTGAATTTACTAGGCAAGTGAGACTTATAACTGAAATCTTGAGGGAGGTGTCACGCACAAAACTTGCAGCTTGTAGCCTCACGCAACAACAAGAAGGTAGTTATTAAATACTGTATCACCACGTTACATACGGTAAAGTATTCTTTTAAAACTTTTTGGCACAGTACAAGTACTGTCGCCAGCACATCAGGTTATACAAAACTGTCAAATTTCTCCAAATGAGTTTAAACCTTAAATCGTTTAAGATTAAATTCAAAGTCGACTGGAAAAAATTGTCATTTCGTGGTAACTTGATGTTCTTGCGACCGTAAAACATTTTGTACAAAGAAGGGTGAAAAATTGTAACAATTATAAATGATTAAACTCTTGGTTTCTTAAAGTCTATATAAAATATAAAAAAGCTCAGCCTATGCTGCTAAGTTTATGAAAGCTGACAGGCAGTGGCGGTTTCCCAGCCGCCACGTCCAATAACCAAACATCGGGATATCGAACATGCCCGAATCACAATAAAATCAATGTAGCTTGCCCCTTACCGAAGGCTGTCCAGGCCCAGTGACGTACGTGCGAGCGAGGCAGACATATCCACTAACAACAAGCAAGAAGAAGACAGCTAACGCACCACCGATTTTATAGAGACATAACATTATTTTACTGCACACTGCAATAATGTTCGTTTTTAATTAAAATTGTGTAATCAAAGTCTTTTCTTTCACTTTTCTTTGACTTTGTACAGTTATTTCCTTGGATTAACTCTTGGACGTTAATATTAATGGGTTGTTTTAAATATAAATGGGAACGGATGGTTTTAAATATATATTGCTTTTTACATGGCGTAGTTTCCAGGAAATCTAACAATTTTATTATATCTAAATGTAACAAAGTGACTAATTTCGGTGCACCCACGAGGGCTGCTCTTTCATTACAAAGAAGGCCGACAAACTTTCGAAAAACTATTTCTTTTGTTTCTAAAGTTACCTCACTACAAAAAAAACATAACATATTTACAATCTTCAGTTGATAGATGTCGCATTTTTGCGGATTCTAAATATAAAATTGTATTTGCTGTGCCCAAACAGGGTCTAATTTACATTGTGGAACTGCAAATAAAGAATATAAATAAAAAAATAAGAAGTATAAATATATGCATATAAGAAGTAGGAAGTAGAAGTTTTCGTTCTGTATAGATATACTTAGTAGATCTTCTAAGACGTACCTACGTATGTTACAAGTACGTATTTTAGTTTTTAATACTAGATGGCATTTTAAAACCGACGACCTCTGAGAAGAAACGCCGAAATACTGCGAAAATCCTATTTGCTTTCAAGCCCAGACAAGCATGTGAGTGTCATAGTGAAGAGTGTCTTAAATGGCTTTTTGTAGAGCATACTGCACATCAGCTCTAAAACTCCCTAAACAATACTTGGGTAGCTCAATTTGAACTCGGCAGATCTGTCATTATCATCAATGTCCATACATTAAATAGTTGCAGTTTACTGCGATTGTTTTAACACATTTCTGGACGTTACATTTCAAATAGATTTTTGGTAGCAGTATTTCGGACAGAATTGATCTATTAGTAATGAAGAGCAACAAGTTGTTACACGAGGTAGCTCGCAAAAGCTCGCAGTCATACTCACCGCTTAGAATCCACTTTTGTACGGTAGAAACTGCAAATTCATCAACGGCCTTTATTCGGCCATGTTGGGGTCAACCTAACTATTCGCATACGGTTAGACTGGAAGCCCACAACATAGTTGGGCTAGGATATAGGTATTTACATTCATACATACTAGTGTTGCCAGGTCTAGTGTGTTAAATTCCGGAAGGGAAGGTTAAAATAATCGGGATTTTGGTTTTCAAATCTCGAAAGCTGTAGAGAGAACAGATTTAAACTTTTATTAACTTAGAAAATACCTCACAGATGTATACATATGTATTTCCTATCAAAATTAACGGATAAAGTACAGACTAAGAAAGAAAATTGGGACATTCGGCGTCCTGGAAAATTGGGGTATCCCACGCAAAGCGGAACACTAATGCATACTCTCGCGCCTTTTTCCAGAGGTATAGAAAAAACAGAACGAGAAGAAGTATTACTTGCTACAATAATTATTCTATACTTTTATTGCATCGTTCCCGATTCATACATAATTATTGTCATATTAATTACAAGCGCGCCTTTTTGTAAGTAAGTTTATTTCGGTTAGTAAGTGGGAGGGTTAGGTCAGATCTTTTCATACCAATGTATCCATAATTTCACCTGTACTATATACCTTTTGAAGTGAAAACGTGAGCCTAAGTAGCAGAATTACGTAACCAAAGTTCAGTAGGTAGGAACTTCCCCAGTTGTATTAAGTACTGAAGGAGTTTCTTGCCGGATTCTTCTCCATAGGATCAGCTTTTTGGAACCGTGCAACTAGAGTCATAACTTGAACTTGACCTTGAACTTGAAGTTTATAAGGAAATTAATTATTTTTCGGAAATCATACATTGGATTAGTTAACTTACTTATTTTGCCCTAAGCATAAAAAAAGGTTAATAAAATGCCTACTTTCTCCCGACCTATTAAGGAATCTACGTCGTGTCCCATAAACTAAAACACATAACAAAGACCAACCAATCTAGCGCGAGATTAAACTTTTATCGACCAATCACGTCTAAGTACAAACGACATTAGCCAATCAAAAACGTTTCGAGACGTCAGGAAAGTAGGTACGCTAAAACTTAATGAGCCTGAAAAGCCTGGAATTTAATTTATTAAGGTACGGATTGGAGCAAAGTGATAGGTAAGAAAATCTAGACATAGGTAGTTTTAGCGTCAAATTAAGGATATCACGTGTTCAAGAATTAGGAAAATAGATTATGTTTCGTGAATGTACCGTCCAATATGTCCCAAACACCTGAAAAGATGGTTGTATTATTTCAGGAACCGTATAACATGTTAACGCTATATTTCTTGTGTCTGAGCGAGATACCGCTCCACAGACAAATAGCATGATCCCTCTCACGACCCAAAAATAAGCTTTAACAGTTTTCATCGCCTCGAGGCCTAGCACAAGCGATAGCCCTGGTATTTCTGAGTTCTGGTCAGTTTATGGATGGGTGCTTAGCCCTTAGCAAGGGTGCCTCGGACAGAACTTTAAGCCGGTGGAGGGGTCAGCTACCATAGGAACACCTAAGGCAATCGTTAGAGTCGCCAGCAGCCCGAAAAGCCTGACAGTATCCTGATGTCGGAAATTGTTTCCCAGAAATTAGATTGTGGAGGTGCTTTATGTAATATAGCGATATACAGCCAGATCTGGAAGCGAAACCCAAGATAGGAAATCTAGAATAATGATAAAAGGTTCAAACAATAAAATTATTTTTTTTCATTTCTACAGAACGCGAAAAAAGAGGAACTCTTTCTCCATTTTCAATGGAAGCATTATTAAAAGCTGAAGCGTCTAGAACAAAGGTGGCCTAGTTTATTATTCTATAGTATCATTACAGACAGCCAGTGATTACTACATCTATTATGTAAGGCACTGTAAGGAAACCTGACAGGTGGAAATGTCTGAAAGAAAATTACTTAATATGCTTCATGGACACGTATGTATTTCATTAGGCAATGACGTGGAATATCGCAGTAATTTTTTAACCATATTTCTTAGGATTTTTTTATTTAAGCAATAGTTGTGACCGTGACAATCCGTCAGTCAGTTTTTTCTAATCCCATTTGTACGGATGCTCTCCCGAATTTCCCAATATCGGCGAGATTTCGGCAGAATTCTGAAAAATTTGTACCAAAATGTAGTCTTTCTAGACCAGCCGGTTTATGCTGTGCGTTCTCTCAGTCAGTTTTAGAATTGTATTAAGTAACTATTAATTAATTAAGTAAAAGAAACAAACAGGCTAAAGGAACAGTGTAGGATGCACTTCGGTGTCTATCAGCACGGATCTATAATATGACATTTGACTAAATCTTCGAAAGTGGTTGTCAGGCTTGAAGAACCGTCTCGAAAGAGCAAGGGAAGAAAGGTGCCACTTTAGTCGGTACGAGTCCGATATACGAAATATTTCTCTAATTTAAGTCCTATGTATTTTTCGTATAAGTTTCCAAGGTAATGCTATTTTGTCGAAAGCAAAATATAGCGAATCAGGTCATGAAAGCTGAAAGGAGGTCAGTTAGATTTAAAGTTTAAAGATAGCTCCAGAAATTGTCACTTTTGAAAGACCTGTAAATATGGAAAGTTACATGTTATTTAACATCACGCTAAGAGCCTTATTAGCCAGGAAAGCATGTGAAACTGTGGGGTACATAACTAATAATTTGAGGAGTATCAAGAACTTCCAGAAGTGCTGTAGTATAAATTATTATTCGGTGCACCATAGACCGTCTTTTGTTAACAACGCAAATAATTTGTTTATCTTCAATTAAAACGGTACAGATCAATTCCAATAATAATATAATTGTCCTTATTTTTACCTCTAATCCGTATCAACTACGTGGGTACATATAACGAATATAATTTTTAACAACCTTAATGTGCCCTTTCCTCTTAATAAATAATTCCTTTGTTAACGATAAATTGAGCATAAAATATTTATGTTTCTAGAGGATTCCGCGTAAGTACTTGTTGCTAATAGGATTGTTACCCCTCCAGCTATCGATCTTCTCATAATCTGGTATATTTTTGTTTGCAGCTCGTGTATTCCCTTTATGAATGTTTTAAGCCTTAATTTGCTTTGAAGTTCAGTTGGTGTAATTATACCAACTCACATTGGAAGTAAGGCGTTCATATTTTATCGTGAGAATGGTCGTGTGTAACAGTTTAACTGTCAAATCAAAGTGTCGCCATCGCTAGGAAATACGGTATCGATTAGGCTATTTCGGATCTGAGGACCATTCGAATACACAATCGATAGTCGCTAATGAATATCGACAAATGTTTGTATAAAGACCAATTTGTATGTAGCTGTTATACTTAAATTACACTGTAGACAATGCCTCAAACGGACTTTTGAGGGAAATAGCCTTAGCAACTTGACTTAAAAAATTGTATGCATGAATTCGTATAGTTCAATCATTTGAGATAAGATACAAAAAACTTTTACTCAACAAATTTTTTTTACACATTATGTTAATTTCGACGAGAAGGCGGAAACATTTTCCTAAAAAACGTAGGTTGATAAAAGGTAAAATACGGATCTTCATAAAGAAACTATTTATTTTGTGGATGACATTGTATGAAAGATCAAAGAAAATATGATTAGATTTAATACTACATATGTTATTAGTAAAGTTATTCAGATTTTTGTGTAGACACAGGTATTTGTTGATTGCTAGTTGCAATTACATGGGTACTGATTTTTTTTGCGCATGCTTGAGGCCGTTAAAACCCAATAAACAGATGAACATATGTTCAAGAAACGACCTTTACATTTATGATACGGTACAGTAATTTGTCTCCAACGCGTCTTTATCGCTAATTTGTGCCTTTCTGTTAATTAATTATGTCAATTGTAATTGTTTTATTGCCAGACGACAAACGAGTCGAACACTCTGTTAAATTAAAATTTATGCATGAGTTATCAAGTGGTCTACAGCTGCGGATCGAAAGACAGTAATTTATTTTATTGTAGTAATTACATATTGTTTAATATACGAAATAATAATTGTACGTAATTAATATTTTTGTGAAAGATAAAAGAGTTTTCTATTCAAAGTGTTTCTTGGATGTTATTTTTTTATTATCAATGACTGCTTAACTTTTAAGGAAAATACAACTGGTGGTAATTTCATGGAAATAATGTTACTTTTGCTACTGTTGCTTTTGGTTAAAATTTTAAATTAATTTGTTGATAGTTCAATGTCCTTTAATCAACCTAACCTCTTTAGGTCCCATGGCACTAACAAAGTGTACCGTTTCGTCTGTAATCTATTTAACCCTTCGGGGAATACAGGCGTGATGGTATGTTATGTTATGTTATGTAAAAATTATTATTTAATCTCCTTAGTGATAAATTTATTATATATCATTAAGGTATTGTGTCTCCGAGTCAAAACCATCTCTATTATATTGTTGTGCTAAAGCAAAATAATGAACACTTAAGCGTGACATAGAGAGAAGTTGACCCATAATAGCCGCATGTTAACACTTCAACTTCGGCCGCTAATTCAGAACCCGATCGATTTTGGCAAAATTAGCTTTACCCGCCCGCCTGACCCAATAAACCAGCAATATAAATAAACAATACAATATGGCCCAAGTATTATTGTGTTATATTGACTAGAGACGTTTCATGAAATTTATAAACGTTCGTTCTGTAAACAGATTCTGTGAAATTATATAATATGTAAAAATTTAGTTACTGCGATAACGAAAGCCGGAAAGTGTAGGTACGTAGCTTACAGTTTTAAGCAAGAATATAAAAGTATTACAGTCAACAATGATGAATCATAGTTATTTCATGTACCTAGAAACAGTTATACACGTGTACCTACTACTATAGAAAATGTATGTACATATGTACGTAGAACCTAATATTTATAATTATTTTCTTAGAATTCACAACGTCTGGTACGACCGCCCGCGCTGTATAAGCACATGGCAAATTATCAACTCAAAGAGACTCCAATAAGTAAAATAAATACGCCGATCATTTTAAGAATATGCAAATATTTGCTAGAGTAAACATAAGTTACTTACTTGCTGAACAGCGGGTGCCACAAGTGGAAAGAGGCCGGGTCGTGCGGGTGCGGCGGCATGTGCGTCGGCGGCTCGCCGAGCGGCGTGGTGCTGCCCACCTCGGGCTCCTCGCGGCGCCGGGCCATCGCCGCCGCAGCCGGGTTGGGACCGCGCCGCGACGACGACGATGCTGACACCGCCGCACTCGGCTCCAACAAATTATGTAACGATTTAACACTGATCCGCGGCCGCGGCGACTCTTGTGAGCCAGTTGAACTACTCCTCTGATGAGACTGAGCTTCGGAATGCTTCATAGATTGCAGGTAGTTGTTGTTCGGATAGTACGGCGAGGTTGGGCTTTTTTGCGGCCCGCTCCTCGGCGACCTCTGACTACCCATCATATTAGCATTGAAATACGGTATCTGGAGCCCTGGCAAAGGCATGTTCGGCCTTATATTAGGGTTCATTCCTGGGTACATGCTCTGCAGGAATGAATTATGTTGCATGGCGGCCCGCTGGCTAGCGGTGTAGTTACCCATAGGACTAGTTCGCGATGCCATATTATTACTATGTAATTTATTTTGATGACTTTTTGTTGAGTGAACGTATGGGTTTTGCACGTCTGACGATTTTGAGGGCATTTCTTTCGCCGGAGGCTCGCTAGGCTTGGATTGGGCTTGCCTCTGAGATTGAACTTGATGGTTCGCTTGATTCATAGCTTCCTGCCACATCAGGAATTGCATGCGATTATCGTAGTCCATCGGTGGTACCGGGAAGCCCGCTTGTCCAACAAAACGGGAATTAGGGTTATTAAACATCTGTGCTAACTCGGGGTAACTTGGTCCTGTATAACCGGCAGAATTTAGAGCTTTTAGGAATTCCATATTTTGAGAGCACGCTGCCATTGTCTCAATTTGTGTTGTGAGATAAGGTAGCCAGAACATTTGGTTGAACGCGGCCGAAGTCGCTGCGTCGATGTCGCCAGCTAATGCGTCCATCGACGGTATCGGCTTGGGTTGTGTGGAGTTAATCTGATCAGGATGAGCTAATGCCATTGAATTTTCACTATTTGTTGTACTTGGGGTACTTTTTGGCGTAGGTGGCTTTGGCTCTTTTATCGGCGACTCCGGCCTTTTGGCATTGTTTAATATTATACCTTCTAATTGCGCTAGTGATATGACAAGTATGTCCGGGTCCTGCAGGACGTGCGGGTAAGAAAACGCTTCTGGCAATCTCAGTTCCGGATAATTAACCAACATTGACGGAATTTCTATGCCAGGATTTGCGAGGATAGTGTTCAGCTTATTTTTGGGGACCAACATGGGATCGGGTATGTTGAAAGTGGAATTCGATCTCAAACTTTGCAGTTGTTCTAGTGCACTGAGTTTATTAATTTTCTCAATATATTTTATTGGTAGTTTTTCTCCTCTCTCAATCTTTTTCAACTTGGTTTGAGTTTCCGTTATTTGGTCATCTCGTTCACACTTATTGAATACCTTATTTATTTTAACTAAGTCATCGGTTGATTCCCGTCTTCCTTTTTTCTCGTGAGGTTCGCCAAACTCTTTATTCAGTTTTCTCATTTCATCTGAGCAGCTTGTTATCGTTGGACTTGCGGATTTTCTATGTTTACCTAAGTTTAACGGTTCACATTGCTGCTTCGTAATGGTCACTTCGGACGTGTACATCTTAGGCGAGGGCGATGACAGGAGAGTTTCTAAAAACAATGATTGTTTGCTCTTAGATTGTGGCATTGTAAATATTTCTGGCGAGGACGGCACGGCCGGGATGCCACTCGGTTGAGGCGACTGCATTGCATCCGACTCTCTTGACGGCGCTCGCGGTATATCTATCCTTCTTGGCGACGCATGCGGGGTGGGTAACCTTCGTTGCACACTCAGATCTTTAGGTAT
>OY292527.1:13220308-13479701 GCA_958496365.1 Subacronicta megacephala
AATGTTAGACAAAAACGAAGTAGGCAGCCCCGGAACATGAAAGGGGCGTTATTATGTAAGGCTGTCATCAATATCCTTCAAATCAAGCGTGTTCATCCGCGGTTACAGGATGTCCGTACTGTAGACGCGATCAATACAAGAAGAAAGTGGTGCCATCTTTCCGGACCGATGCTACATACTGTATCACTAGAGACTCGGCTCGTATCAACAGTTCACGTTTTCATACGAATTAGGTAGATGGAGTTAATGTAGAGTAAATAATATGAAAATTCTCGCCCCTAACTCTGTCGAAAAATTCGAAGCAATATTACTTATTAAATAATAAGTAATATTGCTTCGAATTTTTCGACATTTACGTCCAATAGATTTCTATTGGACGTAAATGTAATGACGACAGAGTACATATTATTACTTGCTTAGAATTTATCTATTACCAACTGTATAGTTGCCATCGATTGTTCGTTGTTCAGGTTTCTTCGTTGACGAGGTAAAGCACGACATAATTTTATCTTTGTATGTCTTGTGCTGAGACAATGGACAAGGGAGGAGACGAGGAGACGAAGTAAAGCGATGACAAAATCACGGCGAGCCTGCTCATCTATATAGCTGCAAGTTACTTGCAGATAGTTTCTAGTTTCTTTATTTCAAAATACTCAACATTGGAATTGAAAATTGGTTTCACAACAGGGTCAAAAACTGCTTATAATGGTTTACAAGATCATTTATGTTGGATCGGAGGACCAGAATCCACGGAGCGACATGCGGCAACCAATTGTTGTTTAAGTGAAGGAAATATTCGACTGCGGGTAGGATTCGAACTTGCGTCTGCTGGTTAGGTACACCAGACGCTATGACCACTGCGAGTCCCACCCGCCAAGTTATTTGCCTTTGAATATTTGTGTTGTACGACTTTGAGTTGACGGCAGTTGTCGATCGTTCTAAGTTTGAATAAGCATTCTAGGTTTTACAGATGCAAATTCGGAGCAACAAATCGAGTATAGTAGGACCATAATATTTCGGTATTAAGGAGCGAGGTACCAAAATAAAAATAAATGTTTATGTATTGATTTTATTTTTTGTATAAAATCTATATTAAGTTATGTATTACATTACACTCGAACATCACTTTTATTATATTTTATATGACTAGACAATTGATGATGATAATTAATATCTACTAAGTTTTAGGATATTAATACATAAAAGTACATACATAATGCTGTCAATATAGCATTTATGCTATAGGCTTGCAATATTATTTTAAAATGATTTATTTATCTCTTTCTAATACAATAAAATTGTACAAACAAGAAATACATAGTGTCCATTTATATATATCAAGCTTTCCGCTCGCGGCTTCGCTCGCGTGGAGTATGCGTATCTTGAAATTTTACGGGATAATAAAATTACTACATTATTCTTGAGTGCCTATGTCACTCAAGAATAATGTAGCTTTCTATTGGTGAAAGAATTTTTTAAATCGGTTCAGTACTTTTAGAGCCTATTCAATGCAAACAAACAATCAAATTTTTCCTATTTATAATATTAGTTTAGATTAATTAAATGTGTTTACAAAATAAATTAATAATTCAAATTTAATACTGAATAATATTGTTGTACGCTGGTTACACGTCGAGCTATATAAATCCAGTTTACTCTGGCCTCTTATTGAATGGAAAGCCTAAACAATGCGAGATCAGTAAAAACTGAAATGTAATAGGTTGGCCTGTAGCCGTGTGTACGAGCAGAGGCCGAATTGTGGCTTTTCTGCAGCAGTGGAATGTATGTCAGAACTACTGAATTTCTCATCTCATGAAATCTAATATTTCCTTGTGCCGTGAGCTTAAAGAGGTAGCGGAACGGGAGAGAAAAACAACCGTCCTTCTTTTTATTGGGTTTTTTATTGCCGGATAGACAGCTATCCGGCAATAAAAAACCTAGCAAAAGACCTATTGCGAGTAAATGAGTCGTGAGCTGTGGCTCATGGCTACCTAATCCAATCCCTCCAGCCCTCCAATTAAAAACGGCCCCAAATGGCTGTGAAACACGGCTTGAATTTCTGAGAACGATGTAGGAGGCCCCACATCCGCAGGCACTGAAGGTGGTATTACTAAATAAAAAACCCAAATAGACAATTGCATTATGTCTCGATCGATTTTCATCATGCATATTTAAGAACATTCCTTACTACATAATTCACCTTTCAAACTAATAAATATAAATCAAAATCGGTTCATCCGTTCGGGAGCCACGATGCCACAGACAGACCCACAAACAGACACGCCAAACTCATCACACCCCGTCGTTTTTGCGTCGGGGGTTAAGAAGATGGTACAAGACAGTCTACCCGTGACCACGGATGCTGTAAAGGACCCTGAAACGTCGGGAATTAAATAATATCAATACAACGCAATAAAATCCGTAAAAAGTAGTTTTAGTTATTATCAGAAACCAGTACGTCGAATAATTATTTATTCTTCCGTGCTTTCTTTCTTTCCAATGTACTCACTCTTACGAGTTGCAAACAAACAGGTGTAGTGGACCACTCTCCTTTTATTTAGACGTGGAATCGATTTCAGGTCGCTTTGGTAATCGGTTCTGTGAGCCTTATCTTTAAAAATCTCCAATGACGACGAGCCACGACCATAAATACAATTTATTATCAGTCTTTCCTTCTTAACTTCCAAAATCAACATGATTACGACGTTTCCTAAACATACGACGCATTCTATTAAATAGCTGGCCGCCTGCAGCCGTCAATTACATGGCATAAATAACAGATTAAACAAATATGGCGGGGGTTACATATCCATCGACATTTCCAACACGTAAGTAAAAAACATGTTTTTTTATATATATGAATTGACAACATTTTTTACAAATTTTAGGGGTTGTAAGTGAAGTGGTTGTAGAATGAAGGTCGTCACATTATATATAATACTTTACTGGTACCAGATTTAATACATATTCTTATCTACTACATTACTACTATCGACCTATCTGATTGGGTGCGGGGAGACGACTGCCGCGCTGCGCTAAGTCGCTAAGCTTGTACAGTGCGAATCTAATGCGTCAGCAGTGTCCCTACACAAATTATAAAGCCACTAAAACTAAAATACAATTTCTTTGTTTTTCTATATTGAGTTCCAAATTATTTTTTTTATATTAATTCCTGAAAAAAAAAAACAAAAATAAAACGTGTGATGTCACTTAAAAGTATACGGTGGAATGAGATAGAAATGTTTGCCAATGTTAATTATTTTGAAATGACTACTCTGGTCTGGTAAGTAGGAATGTCACAAATTGTGGAATAGAAGACTCATAGTCAGAAATAGGAATGTCTTTACAATTATTTAACCGTTATTTTTCATTCAATTGTGTTTTTTTAAGGCTAAACCTTCAGCTTTGGACGCCAAATTCGTAGTTTTAGTACCTAGAATGTGTTATAAGTGACCAATTTGCCATAAAAATAAACAAAAAATATGAATTGGAGTCCAAGGCTGATCGTTTAGCCTTTAGGCTACAGCGTCGAGGTTGGGCGCGAATTTTTTTATTCTTAGAATGATGTTGCTGAATAATTTGCGAAAAAGCAAGAAAAAATTGAATTTCGCGCCCAACCCTCACGCTTTAGCCTTAAACGTTAACTTTGAGACGTAAGGTAACTTAGAATGGGTTATACGGGTTGAAGGCCGTAGGGCTAAGTCTATGTTCGTGTATGGCCTTCATGAGGTAGAGCGAGCCGACGGAGACGATGAGCGCTGTACCCACTGTGATCGTGTAGTAATGCTCCATATTGCCCACAGGGATGGGCCACACGAGTGTGTCCGTCAGCTGGAATTGACGAAACTTCCTTTAACGTGACGTCATATTTGTTAAATATACAGTGTGACCAAATTAATAATAACTATTGACACAAATATTAAACCTTCGCTACAATAGGGACTTAAAAAATAGGTTACAAGTTAAATACTGCCTCATTAGTCTAGTGGTCCTACGCGCGACCGCTACGCTAGAGTTGATTCCCAGGTTGAGCAAAGTGTTATTGGATTTTTCTATGCAATTCCCAGTAGCAGCTCAGAGTCTGGATTTGTGCCCCGTTACTGGCAATAGGCTCGCCCCCTATTACATGAGACCTAAACTTACCGGCGAAATGTGGGTGTACAGTCCGCCTCTGCCTAACCCTTCGGTGAATACAAGCGTGTTGGTATGTTACAAGTTAAATTTTAAGTTATAAAAAGGTGATTTGAATGATGGCAACTCTCCTAAAATAGGGGCTAGACTGTATGATCATACAATAATGAGGTTATTAAGGTGAAATCCGTGGATAAGAGTAACGGCCCAAGCCTGCGTTTTCAAAGATTTTAGGTTGCTTGTCAAATGACACAAAGATTGGCAGATTTAGTACACAAAACTATCAATATTTAGCGACTCCGATGCTATTGAATAACAATAAAGAGCAAACTTGTGACCTCGTATTCGGCATTAAGAATGTAGAGACGTTCGAATGTTAAACGATTTATATGGAGTCACAAGAATATTATTATGCTGATCTAATGACACTTACGTATTTAGGTCGTCAGCACATCAAGTTACCAAAAAATGACAAATTTTCTCCGTCAATTTTGAACTTAATCACCAACATTTAAAGGTTAAAAATCATTTGTAGAAATTGGGCAGTTTTGTATAACCTGTGCTGGCGACTGTAATTATAGGAAGGTAATTTTATTTATTGATGGTTTTGTTAATGATAAATGATGCATTTTTTGGGTAGATAGCGGTGAATTTTTTCGTTTGTGTCAATTTATGCATTTCCTTTCTTTCTTTCCTATTTTAATACCCATATTATCTACGACAGTTTCGAAGTTTAATACTACTTATTCTTAAGAAAATTTTGAGATTAGCGCAGTTTGGAATGGCAAATTAGTTGTAGAGCATGAGGGCAAATGATAAGGAATAAATAAGAAAATCACGAGGTTTTTTTATGTGACTCTAATGCTAGAGCTTGGAGTAGGTGCCTCCGTTATAGTTTATTGCGGAAAGATAGAAGATAGGAGAAGATTCAGCCCGGGAAATACAGATAGAGAGACCAATGCAGAAATTAATAAATTGTGTAAGAGAAAAGGATTGCTTACCAGGGTGTAAGGTATCTCCTTCCAGCTGCACTTCTCCTTAGAGCTGCCGTTACAGAGGAAGTTGACGGGAGACGCGGCCTTGTTGCACGTGTCGAGGCGCCGGTCGGGGCAACGGAGGTATAGCTTTGGAGGGCCTATGTTGTTTTTCGCCATGCTGTAATAAGGTACAAGATCTGTCAGTTACCTTCATAAGAGAGGATATAAGTAAACTCGCTGGGGAGTTCTTTAGGGTGAATCGTCTCCTGGGCGCCAAATTCAAATATATTTTTTTGTTTTTTCGCAAATTATTCGGGTATAACACATTCTAGGTACATGGCAGTAGAAATTGCTACATCAACAATAACTTATTCACAACTGAGTATTAAAATTTTGCTTAAAACACACTTAATTATCTGATGCATGTAGTTGCCTACTGAGGATAAAACAATCGGTTTTGCATTGTGAATACAATATGGTGCTTGACGGGTTAAATTTTGTATGGTAGCATTTTTAAATTATAGCGATATTTATAGCATACTAGCTTTTTGCCCGCGTGGTTTTTCGGCTTTGCTGCATTTAAAGGAAATATATTTTCCTGTTTTTGCAAAAAAGAGTCATTAATGCTCTGAACGCTACACTACAAACAAACAAACTATTCAGCTTTATAAAATTATAAATAATATAAAAAATAATATAATATTAAGTACAGATTATAACTTCTACTCACCCACCACCTGCCAAGGGTAGGTGATACCGAGCATGTACCGGCAGCCACAGGTACACCTTGCAGTCCTTCACCTTGTCTATGATGTAGGTTGTGGTGGGGAACGACTGCTCAGCAGGCAGCTCAATATTGATGCGGTGTTTGGGGACTGCATTCAGCTGTAAACATTAATATTTCATCAAATTTAAAAAAGTTTACGTCACATACATACTATTATGCCTGTGTTAGGCAGAGGTTCACTTAAATACACCCATAATTAGCTGATATGTTTGGGTCCCATGTAATAGGGGGCACTAACCCAGACTCCGTGCTGCTACTGAGAAATTCATAGAAAACCCAATAACACTTTGCTCAACCTGGGGATCGAAACCAAGACCTCTAGCATAGCAGTCACGATTAGGACCACTAGCTCTCTTTCTCTCATTTAAGAGCTCAGCTTCTGTCGGTCAATTGCCACTGTTCTCTATACTCTACCACGTGTTTGACCTCTTGATACGACTCGACTCCCACTTTTTCCTTCCTTGTTCAATAAAACTACTTCTAGGTTTTCTATAACTAGACTAAAAAGTTATCTACCTTATTATTTCTCCTCAAAGCACTGAGTTCATCAGGATTGGCGTACACTCCATGTGGCAGGGTCTGGTCCAGCCCTATGACACAGTCCTTATAGAGCCAGCATTGATCCTCATCATTATTAAATACTATCCCATATGTTATGTTCCTGAAATTATTAATTTAAATTATATTATTCTACTGGTACTCATTTCCATCACCATGTGTCCCTAATTTCGGTCAGAGAGTAGCGTTAGGTTCCCTCAGAGAATATTACTATACTTACAAAAATTTGGTGAAAATACTATCTAAAAAATAAATGTAAAATATGTACCTCAATAGTGTAAATATAATTTGATTTTAGACTGTGTAAAAAATATATACTTATAAATTGATACTAAATAAATACTTTGTGATTTATCTAAAAATGTATTTTAAATATTGATAAATTTATTATAAGTTTCGAGGATTGCCAAGAAAAAAAGGATAATATTAAAATAAATGACAAAATTAACTGTGTAACTTATAAGTAAGTTTTCCCCTTGTATCCTTAAATATGTGGTCTTAGATATTGATTTACCTGTGAAAACCTTCATTCTTGAGCACTTGCTTCATTTTCACATTGAAATTACAAGCATTGGCCGAAATATATCCAATACAAGATAACAAAACAATCACAGAAAAATTCATGTTTACAATTTGATATAGAATTTCTTAAACTTATTTTTTGTTTATTATGATATTGTGACTTGTGTAAATAATGCGGGTTCTTTATCAATTAAAGATTTCTAGTACACAACACTTAGTTCACTCCGAAATACAAATTGATATTAATTTATCATTATCAATGTTATCAAATCATCAATAGGGTATTACCAAAGACTTTAACATTAAAATTATTGGGGTATTAGTTTGTACTAGTAGATAATTTAAATACACTTGCGATAAAGATAGATTGCTATAGCAAGTTGCATTAGTAAGACAAAGAAGTAGAATCCATTTATGTTAAATACTCAATACTGATTGGGAATTTGGGATGAAACTCCGCAGCTCAAATTCAAAATCAATCAAATCAAAAGATAATTTGGAGAGTTTGACGTTGACATTTCAAACTGACAGTGATAATTAATTGACACAATGTTTATGATGTTGCTATTGCATAAATTTGTGTAATGTTACATGAAGCTGGCGTGAAGCTGTTAAAAAACTAACAGGATGCCATCATAGCGTAGAAAAATAAATTCCGATTTTATTTTTATTTTAATTAAAGGCATCTTGATGTTTTTTTCTAAGGATTTCGACCAGTGCTTGGACTATTTATTTCAAAGGAGGCTAATAGTTGTATTTTTATGAAGGTTTTATCAACTAAAATGAGTGAAACACAGGCTTCACAAACAAACAACCTCTATCACCCTTAAGGCTAATTCAGGCCCTAGGCGCGTAATTCAGATTCGATTTTTGAAAAGAATGAATCTTGAATCGTGAAGAAATTATTGTTGATGTAGCATAATATGCGAAAAACCAAGAGCTTTAATTCAGTTACAAGCCAGTCTTATTATTTATTCGTACACGCCAGTAGGTACTAAATACTGAGTGAGCCAAGGGAACTATAATTGTGGGGTTTATGTGTGTATATGTTACTTTAAAAATTATATAACTGGGCACTGGACTTGGAATCGAACCCAAAACCTCTAGACCGTAACAGTTGGACAAATCAATCTTTCTTAAATAAATTTACCTCCGGGACCGTTTAGAATGGCTAACTTCAGACACGCGTAGTTATTTATTTTAACCATCCTATAGAAATAATTGTGATTGTCTGAAGTTGTTAGCAAGTGGTTTAGCAAGGGTAAATTTTAATAGAAAGATCCGGTGTAAAGAAAGTTGGGGTCGTAGGTCGTATATGTTTCACGTTAGATGATTATTTTCTCAAATTTTAATTAAAAAAACATATAACTTAGCGATTTTACCGGAACGGCTACCTTCAGACAGGCTTAGTTATTTCGACCAAACTGTACACAGGCGCTTAAAACTATGGCTCTTTACTGGCGAACTTTGGAATCATTAGATTAGATACTAAAGTATATTTCTGTCTAAGCTCTCGCGGATTATCATGCGTGGGTAGTAGCCAGGGCAGGTAATGATGACGTACGCGTGTCGTTAATTTATCTGCGCATTTTTTGTCACAATTTTTTTATTATTCTCTGTTCGATGAGGCAAATCTTACTGGGTAAGTGCAATGACTCCAGAATGTGTTTTAGACGTGAAATTTGCGAAAATAAAAATAATAATAATTTGGCGCCGAAAGAAAGTCGAGCTATTACAGACCTATATATTCTTCAAACTACCTACATGTTTTGATTTTGAACGAAACGAGACCGTTATTCTCATATTTAATACAGCGCCATCTAGCAGTAAAAAAATAAACTTTATCTTATAAAAATAAATGATATTAATTAGAGTTAGTATGATAGTCAGCAAAGGCACAGAAGAGTCGACACGAAGCTCAATTTGTTACATAATTAATTAACGTTGCCTGATAATTAATTACAATGCGGAATAATTGCAACTAATTACAAATAACGGTAGCCAATCCGAAGGTAAAAGACGGCTAATTATAATTAAGTACCTAACACAATGACCTCAAAAATGTCCTTCTTGCGCTAAATGCGCTTCTTGGCTTAAGTACCTACTACTGAAGTCTGAAGAAGTATTAGAGCTACTTGTCATTGTCTATTGACTCTAGAAGTCTAGATACATCTATATAATACTATCCGGTTGATATACGAGATGGATGAAAGGATGAATTCAGTAATATGGTTCTGGACCCCCTTGCGTTAATATTATTCGCAAAAAAACAGCTGTCCCATACATTTTTAACGTGTAGGTAGTAGTAGTACTAGTCCACTGTTGTAACCGAAAAAAAATATTAATTCATGGCCCTAGCCTTTAGGTTATTATCATTTATATGGTTACCTACCTGATAGAGAAATTATATTAGATAATAGCATAACCGAACTTTTCGTATGCTGTTAAAAGAAGATATAACTTTGATAACTTGGCAAGTAATATATTTTTTTTATTGTAATACCTACATGACATATGGACCGCCTGATGGTTAACGGCAACCGTATCTACATACGCCAAAAATTAGTGGTATCATCCTCTTAGCACAGTTGTCAAGTATCATACGCTCAGTAATTTAAAAACTAATTAGTTTTTAACCACTTCTAAATACAGACTGCCTCATTAGTCTAGTGGTCCTAAGCGCTACTGCTACGCTAGAGGTCCTGGGTTCGATCCCCAAGTCGAGCAAAGTGTTATTGGTTTTTTTTATGAAATTCTCAGTAGCAGCTCGGAGTCTGGATTTGTGCCCGGTTAATGGCAATAGGCTGCCCCCTATTACATGGGACCTAAACATACCGACGAAAGAAGGGTGTACTTTAGTACACCTCTACTTAACACTTCGGTGAATACAGGCGTGATGGTACGTATGTATGTAATTTCTAGATAAATAAGACATTAAGTTTAGGTTTACGACAATAGTGTTTGCGATAGGAATTAATACCATAAATTCACACATAATTAATATAGCATCACGACGGGTTAGGCAAAGGCGGAGTCATGTAATCTCAGATCAAATAAAAAGTTAAGATGGAACTTTGCGAACAAAGAAGTGAGGCCGGCTAAGACTACGCCATGCCGTGTACAACACACAATTCCACGCACATATGTTTTTTTTTTTTTTTTTTTTTTGTTAAGAAAAGCTTACTAGCAATGTGGGTCACACATTACTAGTAATCTTGTTAACCCCTCGTGCTAAGCTAAATGCTTGTGTTACGAGTGGGTTGACGTCGGTAGTGCAATGGGTAGGTTTCGAACCGGCAACCACATGATCGCAAGTCCGACGCCCTAGCCATTAGGCTACCGCCGCTTATAGTATTAGTTAACTACGCCTAATCTTGTCAGTAGATAAGGCGTAGTTTCGGTATACGTGTGTTTGTGTAATTGTGTATTGTAGACGGCAAGGCGTAGTTTTAGCCGGCCTCACTTTTTTGTTCGCAAAGTTCCATCTTAACTTTTTATTTGATCTGAGCATGTAATGTAATAGGGGCGACCCTATTGCTATTTAGTCGTTTACAATTCCAAACTTCGGGCTGACTACTAAGCCAATAACCTGTTGCAGTAGGACCTCTAACATATAGCAGTTCCGCTTACGACCACTATACTAATGGATATTACAGGGAGTGAAAATTGGGTGGAAAATTGAACCCCTCTCATTTGAGAGGAGACCTAGCAGTTGGACAATATAAGGATGGTGATGATTACGTATTTATTCCTGGTCCCTTTTACGGATTCATTTGTACCACCGCATGACGGAAGACTAAAGATAATATTTTTTTTAATAAAAGTTTACTAGCAATGTGGGTCACACATTACTAGTATTCTTGTTAACCCCTCGTGCTAAGCTAAATGCTTGTGTTACGAGTGGGTTCACGTCGGTAGTGCGATGGGTGGGGTTCAAACCCGCAACCACATGATCGCAAGTCCGACGCCCTAGCCATTAGGCTACCGACGCTTCAAATATTGATAGCTTCCTCATATTGATAGCTTCCTCTCTTCTAAATTGCCGTGCCCAGCAGGGTAACATCTACAATATAGAGTGTGGCATATGATCGTGTTATACGAATTCCTTGGCTATGGCCTATGACTTTAGGGCAAGGTAAGGGCCCGACATACCCTGCCGAGTCCCCAGGTGGCGTGCCATCCATGATGATGGCACGTGGCACGGCATGTCCAAGTATGTATTTATTTTATTTATTTTATATATATATGTATTGCAAAGTATATGCCGTGCCTGTGTATCTAGGAATGATAGAATGAGAAATGAAAAAACGTTGCGAACTGGAAATTGATGGAGGTACTAATAAGAATTTAAAGGAATATCCTAAGATGGTTAGAGCATGGGTAAAGAATGAATGGAACACGATTAACAAAAGGAATTTATAAGGCAAATGTCAGTGGCAGCGTCGGTGTAGAGTCGCTCTATAAGGGCAAACATACATACAGACTTGTGTTTGTATGTATGTTTGTATTTTCATGGATTGTTTTGAATAAATACCGAAAAATAAAAATATGTCCCATTAAAAATATTTTACTTTACAAGTTTCAGCTTCTTTTTGCGAAATAATACCTACTCACAACTTGAAATGGTTATAGGTAGGTAACTTGAAAATAGATAGTTTTTTTTTCTAAAGTTCTTTTCGTTATAGAGTATTAGTGCCTATGAAAGCTCGTGTCCCGTTTTCTTGAACACTGCATAGTAAAATTGTAAATAAAGAAGATACTCGTATTAAAGATAAAAATAATAATATGGGCATCAAGTCAAAGGTCTCGAGTTCGAATCCAAGGCACGCACCTCTGACTTTGAGGTCATATGAGTATTAATTATCATGCGCTTAAACGGTGAAGGAAAACATCGTGAGGATACCTGCATGCCTGAGGGGTTTTCTTGACGGCATGTGAATTCTGCCAACCCGCAGTAGGCTAGCGTGGTGGACTATAACCTAATCCCTCTTCTTCTGAGAGGAGACCCGTGCCCAGCAGTAGGACGATGTAATGGGTTGATGATGATAATAAAAAATAAAATTAATGTTATTAATTTTTGCTCGACTCCACGACAGACAGACAGAGACAGAGGTAGACATCACGTAAAAACGTAGAACGACGGTACTGCACGGTTTTAGTTGCATTGCTGGAAGTTTAACTTACCTAAAATCTAGCCAACTTGCAGTCGCAGTTGCATAAATCCTTTTGCAACAGGTAACAGCGACTAAGGAATTAATTTGTTAAACATTGATGAGAAGAAACTTAAAATATAAACATCAAAGTTGATGAAAGCCGCAGACAGAGCAAGACAATGATTGTGAGTATAGTTTCGTGATACAAAGTTATGTAAAAGTACATAACCATTGCTGTTCGAGTTCATAACATCAATATGAAATGTCTTCGAGAATTCCTAGTGTTTGTACCCTTTTACACCGCTTACATTGCGGCTTTACTACGGGGCAATGACTCACTCAATTCTCGTAATCAAATCACAACATTGCCTGTCTCTTTCGTTTTGCAAGCGAAAAAAGAGGTGCGCGATATATTTTTAAAAGAAAAATTGCGAGTGTGTGATGGTAACCCCGCCATGAGCGTGGCGATAGGCTGTTTAGCTTGTTACCTCAGCACAACTTTAGTTCGCGGACCGCTATTTCGTCGGCAGGTTGTGTGTTCGTTTACCTAATTTAAATACCTATACGACCTTATAACAACTTAGTGTTCGTTATACAGACTTTTATTCGTGTTATCAAGGAGATTTCTTGGTAAGCCATTGTTATTTTTCCATTAATTTGATAAGCGAAAACATACCGTACACCGATTAACGGTCCCCTCTCAAAGTTTCATGTGTAGGGGACGCGTTTGAAGATCTTTTTTAAATTGCGCCATTATTTCTTTTTTAAAAGGAATTTATAATGGCATCATCAGAACAGTCAAAACTTTTTGGAGAAACTGTGAATTTGTTTCGTGAGTTTAGCGGACTTATCTAATTAGATTCTTATTAGTAAGAGTAACCTAGTTTTACTCCAATCAGACTCAATTATATTTCTGAGTGATTAATGTGACACTATCACCTACGCATAATCCATTTTGGGATATGTAGAGTTGATAAAATTGCGATTTTTTCTGAACTGTGAAAAGCTAGTAGGTAGTATTATCTATAACAAGCGGCAATTTGGCAAACAAATTTAGCTTCACATTAAGAAGCTGGGACTTTAATTTATTCATCAGACGTTAATATAAAAAGTCTCAACGTTGTTATTTTAAAAAAAAGCAGCCTCTGGCATCAAAATGGTTGCGTGACTTGGAAAATAAAATCCAAGACGCTATCCACAGGTATGCGTACCCTTAAATTTAACTAATTCGGGTTTCTTCCATGAGTGAGTCACTAGCATGGAATCCTTTTGGCCAGTAACTTTATAGAGTTGATAAAATTTCTTCGAAAGCATTAATGGCTTGGTGGAATGCTAAGAATCTTCGTGATTTACTACCTTATCATGTTGTACCTGCTTACATGGTGTTTATATTTATTTACGGTAAATGCAGTTTATATAGTATAAGCCTCTTACAAAAATTGAGGACTTGAACTCTGCAAAATTTACAGTTTCGTTTAGGATTGGACTTTTGGAGACTACATTGGGAAAGTAGATAAGTACTTCATATTAAGTCACAAAACAATTCAAATATTCTTGAAGGCTTACATGATCATCATCACTCGCCTTTTATATTTTTTTTCTAAATATTTCTGTGCATCTGGAAAGGGGACAAGGAGACAATAAATTGACAACGAGAACACTTCGAAAGCGCGCTGTGTGGTGGACTCCTCATTTCTTCTTGTGGTTCGTGCTATATTGTTGGCAATAAAGGCCAGGATCTGTAGAGCGATTAAATCATAAGACGTAGACCTACCTACCTAGAAGTATGTTTAGTGTTGTCATTGTTTTAATCTTTGAGACCTAAACATACCGGCGAAACGGGGCTGAACTTGGTACATCTCTGCATAACCCTTCGGGGTATACAGGCGTGATGGTATCTAAATATATACGTAGGTACAGTATTTATTAAATTTAGTCCTAACGAAAGTTGGATTGTCTTAAAAAAAACAACAAAAATCTCTTAGCTTCATAGAAACTCGATCATGTGTTGTAGAGTTTCAGAAGGAAACTCTTTTGAAGCCATATTTAGTAAATGATCAGAATCATTTTGGATATAAAACATAAACATCATGCCTGTAGGTCCGTAGGGCTAGGCAGCGGTGTACTGCTGTACACCCATAAGTTGCCGGCAATTTTAAGTCCCAAATTTAATAAATAAAAAAAATATAGGGTGAGCTTATTAGTATTATCCGGGCACAAATCCAAACTCCGACCTCTTGCAATTTCATAGTGGGAAAACGTAATAACTATCTTCGGACCTGGGAATCAATCCCAGGATTTCGCGTTCAACAGCCTCGCTTGCGAGCACTAGACCAATATAGCATTCTGGATTTAAAAAAGTATTTAAATTGTTTAATTCTAATAATGTTGCTAGCAATCGCTATCAGGCGTCGAAGTCGGTAATAACCTAACACCGGATATTCGTAGATAGCTTAATTACCTTAATGAAGCTATTAGAGAGCTTAAAATGCATCACATAGTATTAATTTCATATCGTTCTAATGGACTAACATGATTATAGGTATTTTTGATTTGACTAAATCACACTGATAAAGCTTTGAAAAACCGAGGACTAAAATTACTTAAGTACCTACCACTTTTGGTAAATCACAATATGCGTGATGGTATGTTTGAAGTTGTTCGCAATTGGATGCGGAGTGGTTTAATGTTAAGATAAAAACTCAAAGCTAAGACAGTGTCTTGAATGTAAGGTAGGGCCTCGCATTCGTGCTTATCTTAATGATTTAGGGTTAATTTTGATATTTTTGCCCAAAAGTGGTTTTACCTGCGCGGCCGTTCGAAACAGCTACTCGTAATCGTAACTTCAGTCACCCACAGTTATTTCGTGGGAACTCTTGGAGTTCTCTAATGTGAATCTTATTGTAATTCCAGTGGCCTTTTAAGGTAAAGGCTAAAATACACGCGCAATAAGTACCCAACACGCTAGCGAGGAAAAACCCTAAATAATTATTGGGAAGATGAATCACATATTAATGAAGGCAATTTAATTATCCATTAAGTACGCACGAATTCCGCGAAAGTATTGTCAGAGGAGTATTCATGTATACAGAATAGAACAGTTCGCCAGTAAGTATAATAAGAAGTCTCTTGTAAAGAAATCAAATCTATTGCCATATTAACTGGCACAAATTTATAATTTTCTAAATACTTGTATTGCGAGTTCTCATCGGTAGTGCAATGGGTGGATTTCGATCCGGCAACCACATGATCGCAAGTCTACACCCTAGTCATTAGGCTACCGTCGCTTCATACATACTTTAAAAAAAGAAAAACCTGGCCCTGCCTGGGAATGGATTCAGAACGCAGCCAGTAACGTGGATACTTAGAAGTTTTTAAGATCTACCATTCACCAGTTCTTGAAAAACGCAGACATCAATCTCTTGTATAACATTTATTTTTGTGAAAGACGTAGTAATGTGTCATCAATAGCTGTTGTTGACATCGCCTTAAACTATATTAATACTATGCCGTAAGATAGCCAAGTTAGAATAGAAATTCAACATCACGAACTGTGATCTTAGTACATAGTTTATAGTTTGATTTATCGCCTCCGGTGTACCTAACGGGAAGAAGAAGGTTTGAAGGTACTGAGGTCGAATTTTTCCTTTACTCAAATATCTTAGACAACATTAACCCTGTATCGAGGAGACCAGCCATCATGTGACTTCGCTTTATAAACTTGCACTTGTGTAGGCAATGATCTTATGTAAGTGAATGTCACATGATTTATATATCCAATTTGAATACATGTTTATAGAAAAGGCAAATATTTTGTGAGATACAAATGGTTGACTCAGATTAAGTATACTGTGTGTCACGAACTGGGTATCGTCGTAATTCGTACTGAAGTAGGTATTTTCTGGAACGCTGTACGTAACCTTTTAAGGTCGTCAAGGAATCGTACCTATTCTAAAAGGGCGAGGTAATCACTATTTTATTGGATAATACTCATTAAAATTTGATCAGTAGAGTTTAGTGTTATTCGCATCAGATTTTGTAATATCTGAATAGTATTTTGTATGAGGAAACTTAGTTCCTCAGGTGATCACGGCGTTACCAAGGCGTTATCCAAGTTTTCCATACAAATAAATAATTAATATATATTTTGATAGCAGGTCGCTCACTTAACCAGCTACAGTTAAGATAGTAAAGATTATTGTTTTTATTGCATTTTTTTTATTTCTTTTAGTGTTTAAATTGTGGACATTACGATTCTATCGAGATTTATTTATATAATAATATTGTGGTAAAGTCCGAAAAATATACTCTTTTATTTCAAAAACATAACATATCATCACGCCTGTATTCCCCGAAGATTATGCAGAGGTGTATCTATGTACATCCACACTTCGCCGGTATGTTTGGGTCCCATGTAATAGCGAGCCTATTGCCAGTAACCGGGCACAAAGCCAGATTTCGAGTTGCTATTGAGAATGTCATATAAAAACCCGATAACAATGCTCGACCTGGAGCAGTTTTTTTATTTCATTCAGTCTTTTATTTCGGTGTCTATCTAATATCCGTGTAGGTGCCTAAGTATCGGAAATCAGTATACTTTTCTTTTCTTTTTCTGCCATTATCGTCCCACTGGCCACTGCAGAGCAAAGGCGTCCCTACTCTCCTGTATAGGTACTTACATTGAAATTGAATATTAAAACCTTTACTTACATTTCAGTAGTTAGTCAAGATTACAATTTTACATAACATAACATAACATACCATCATGTCTGTATTCCCCGAAGGGTTAGGCAGAGGTGTACTTAATGTACACCCACAGATCGCCGGTATGATTAGGTCCCATGTAATAGGGGGCGAGCCTATTGCCATTCACCGGGCATAAATCCAGACTCCGAGCTGCTACTGAGAATTTCATTGAAAAACTCAATAACACTTTGCTCGATCTGGGGATCGAACCCAGGACCTCTAGCGTAGCAGTCGCGATTGGGACCACTAGACCAACGAGGCAGTCTTCAGATTACAATTTTAACTTGGTACTTATAAATCCTTCCACGCATGTAAGTCGTACATTAAAACTTAACGATACGCAATTAAAACTAACTGGTATTGCAAGAATTTAGCATGAATCCCCTACTTCGAACCGAAACCATCATCTTGATAGGAAACTTGGTATTTACGACTGCTCGATCGTGTTGCCCGTAGAATTCTTCACATTTCTCCGTATGCGCATACTATATCGATGTAACTATGTTGTAAGAGGAACACTTACTTGTAAGCATTCCAACACGCTTGTTTTTCCGAAGGGTCGGATAGAGGTGTAGTTTAAGTCTTGTTTTTAGGTCTCTTACGGCGGTGCCTATTGCCATGTACCGGTAACCTGCAAGTTATGAATAAGTAGTTTTCTAAGAACAATTGGACTTGATTCAATATCGGATTTTTGCCTCATTAGTCTAGTGGTC
Source organism: Subacronicta megacephala (assembly GCA_958496365.1). Classification (NCBI taxonomy): domain Eukaryota; kingdom Metazoa; phylum Arthropoda; class Insecta; order Lepidoptera; family Noctuidae; genus Subacronicta; species Subacronicta megacephala. Next base: position 13,237,896 of record OY292527.1, read on the forward strand.
CTAAACGTGACTGCTACGCTAGAGGTCCTGTGTTCTTTTCCCAGGTCGCCAGGTCGAGCAGTGTAATTGGATCTTTCTATAAAATTCTCAGTAACGGTTCAGTTCGGAGGCTGGATTTGAGCCCGTTTGGTGGCAATAGGCTCGCTCCCTATTACATGGGACCTTAACATACTAGCAAACTATGGGTGTACATTAGTACAACTCTGTCTAATTCTTCAAAGAATACAGGCGTGATGGTATCTTTAAACAAAACCCATGCTTATGAAGCTTAATGTTCCAAAATTCCGAGTTACTTCAAGGAAGGAAAGAGTTACTAAGAAAAATCATAATCTTGCAACCAAGTGCCTCGCATTTCTGCAATCAGATACGGTACCACGATAAGGTTGGTTTAACATCGTATTTAAACCCCTAGTACTTGCATACTATGGTTTTATTCGACGTAGTTAATTGCAGAGGTATTTACACTTTTTTTTATTTGTTACATGCAGTTTGAAGCCCGTATTCCCCGAAATATAAGCACTGGTGTACTAATGTACACCCACACTTCGCCGGTATGTTTAGGTTTCATGTAATAGGGGGCAAGGCTATTGCCGTTTACCGAGCACAAATCCAGACTCCGAGCTGCTACTGAGAATTTCATAGAAAAACTAGCTGTAGGGCAGTTTATGTTTATATAATTGAAAGGGCCAATTCAAAACCCTTTTATATTCGATAGAGTACATAACGAAAGTGATCTTTTACCCTTATGAATTTCCGTATTGTTGCGATCTCTAACTCTAACTTTCAACAGTAAGGAAACAATTATAAACTACCAATTTAAAAAGAGAAATAAGTATGTATAAACTATGTACCATTATCAGTATCTTCCATTATTCATTACCTAAATTTGAAAGGGTTTTAACCCGTCAAGCGTCATATTGTAGACCCAATGCAAAATCTATTGTTTTAACTTAATGAGACCACTACGTGTGTCAGTGAACGATGTCTTGTGAATTAAACTAACATTAAAGAAAAAAAAACTAAAGTTATTAAAGTGAATATTGGACTGTTGGATTTAGCTTTAAAAAATCTGATTTGGCAACTCTACTGACAAAGATACCCTGCTACAATCTCTATTAGTCTTTACCCCAAGACGAAATTGCTTTTCTCGTGTTCAATTACCTATTAAAGTCATGTGTGCAAGTTCAAGCCATAAACTAGTAACCTGTCATTACTCGAGCTATTTAACAACATGTTCAACCTTCGCATGCTTGTGTTGTGGCTCGGTGCCCATTGGACCTTTTACACTTAGTTTTAGGTACAGTCAGCAATGAAAGTTGCTGAACACGATGAAATCTTCAAAACGCTTAAACATATTTATTATCCAAAACTTACTGACCCGAGATGTGGTAAGTAGTAAGTACGTGTTTCTACATATTGGACCTTCATTTTTTTACTAAGTGAATCTATTGAAAATTATTGTTGCTGTGTTGTTTTCAAAACTTGGCGGTGCTCAGCAACTTTTGTTGCTGACCGTACCTACCTACTTATGAGCCGAAACAATAAATTGTCATTTTCTAAAATTTTACCCTGATTTCTCTCTATAAATATGGTTTTGTTTTAGTTAATATGCTTTTATATCTTATTAAGCGCAGTGGTAGCCTAGTAATATGCCCATTGGAATGCCAAGCTAAAGGTCTCGAGTTCGAATCCAAGGCACGCACCTCTGACTTTCCGAAGTCATGAGCGTATTCATAATTAATTATCACGCGCTTATACGGTGAAGGAATTATCGTGAGGAAACCTGGATGCCTGACGGATTTTCTTGAAGGCGCGGCGTCTGAAGTCTGTCCACACGCAGTAGGTTAGCGTGGTGGACAATAGCATCCCTCTCGTTTTGAGAGAACAGTGCCCAGCAGTAGGACAATGTAATGGGTTGATGATGTACCTTTTATAAATGAGATATTTCTGTAAATAGATCCTTCAGAGACACTTTTATGAGTCAATGTTCTACATTTTCTTTTTTTAAACTAGATGGCGTTGGCATTTCCTATCGGCCGACCTCTGAGAGTAAACGCCGAAATAAACAGAGAATCAGTGAAATACTTGTTTTAACAATAACCTTGATATATTAATAGCTTTAATAATATCTATAACATTTTTAGTTTACTGTAACATTTCCTCTAGTAGACAATTAAAATATCTGAATAGGGGAAAGGGAGGCTATTTTAGTTATTTTGATATACTATTGAAACTATTGGTACCTATATAAGTACTAATTTCTGATGCTTCCGCTAATATTAGATATTGAAATAAAATTATTTAAATACATAAGTACATAAACTTACTAAATTACACATACTTATACAGAATATTTATAATACTACTTTTAGGGTTTATTTTTACGCGGTATATTGACATTATGCCTGAGATAATTATGTTATTTCCTCAATATAAGAAAAATACTACCTATACAATACGAAAATAGATAGTTAAGTACTTAATTACTCTGTAGGGACTTAGAACCTGTGCAACGTCTTGTTAGAGCACAACTCTAACAAGACGTTGCACAGGTTCTTTTAGGGTGGTCTTTCTAGAGGATATAGTGCTCCCCTCCGTATGCTGATATCCATCAAGGAGTTTTAGTAATAGTAGTGCCTGCTGGCATGTCTACATGCCAGTATGAATGGGTCGCACGACCGGGGAAGTACTAACCTCCCGCAGAATATCGACGTCAAGTAGCAGTATGCATACTGTTGCGTTTCGTATGGTGACTGTGGAGCGCCGGAGGACCAATTTCTCCCTCAGTCCATTTCCTTCTCCTTTTCTCCTTCCCCTCCCGTTTCCTTAAATAGGCTCGGCTACGCATCTGCAACTCCTTTGGTTTTGCAGATGTCCATGGGCGACGATGACTACTTACCATCAGGTAGTTCGCCTGCTCGTTTGCCGAGTTATACCATAAAAAAAGGAGTTTTTACCGGTAGCCCCTTAAAAACTATCTCAAAAGGTAAATAAGCAGAAGAGTTTCTCAGTAGTGCTTCTACTTCTACACTTTTTGTAAAAAGTATATTTAGATTCCCAAGTCCCCTCCAATTCAATAGGAATCGCACTGTGAATTACTCAGTAGGTACATTACTATTCAACTCTGCCTAACCTTTCGAGTTATACAGCCGTGATTGTATCACTCTTCCAGATACCCTATGACTACGCATTCTAATTGAACACTTTAACAAACCTCGAAGGATGCCTTCCTCGTAACATACAGTTAACAATTTGTAATTTAATACTAGGATCTAATTAAAACTTCGCTAAAAATCTAGATCAAAATTTAGCGGAGCATGCAACGTTAATGATTTTATTAACTACAACGTGAATGGCAAATTGGCCTTGGTTTTCATATTTGCATAACTTTTTAACTACAAATTCATGTTCATTTCGCGTAGAGTCTACAATTAAGTGTATTAGATTTCAATATGGTAAATGATGGCAAGGTAATCGTGTTGAGTTAGGGCATGATCAAAACAGGATCAATAAAGATTCGTTTTAGCTCCTCATTACATCTAATGAATTATCAGGCCATTAAACGATTAACGAAATTTAAAAGTTCTATGTTAAATTTGTAGGAGTAGTGTCGCTGGCATGTCTACATGCCACACTTAGTGGGTTTGATACCCACGTACAGCAGTGTTACTTTTTTTTATAAAATACTGACTAAGAAATAAATGAAATGAAATTGGGATCAAAGATTTTGCATGAAAATATTCTGTATGCTCAATAACTGCCTCATTAGTCTAGTGGTTGTAAGCGCGACTGCTACGCTAGAGGTTTTGGGTTCGATTCCCAGGCCGGGTGAAGTGTTTTTGGGGTTTTCTATGAACTCCTCAGTAGCAGCTCTGATTTTGGATATGTGCTTGCTCAACGATAATAGGCTCGCATATTACATTGGACCTAAGCGAACAGTGGGTGTACATAAAGTACACCTCTGCCTAACCCTCCGGGGAATACAAGCGTGATGGTATGTTTTTTTAAATTTATCCTTGCCCTTTTGTATCTCTTTGCTAGTCTTCATGACATGTGTGACATTGAATAGTTTTCATTGTTCGTAATTATAAACATAATATATTATACATACTGACTACATTATGTAAATAATATATAATGTAGTATGTTTCAACACTAACGCAGAATTGACTCAGGTGTTCTTGCTGATATTAATAATTACTTAATTGATTTATTAGAACAACATGGTTAGGTCAAACTAAAGATAATGCAATGTACAGTTGTTAGGTGATTGCGTTCTAATTTTAATCTAATATAAACGTAGGTAAAGTATCTCAAAGGATAAGTGAACGACAGACATTACCGTTTATCGTAAATTGGGTTTAATTAGAGTTCGAATCCAAGGCACACTCTCTGACTTTTCGAAGTTATGTGCGTATTAATAATTAATGGTGAAGGAAAACGTCGTGAGGAAATCTGCATGCCTGAGAGATTTTCTTGACGGCGTGTGAAGTCTGCCAACCCGCAGTAGGCTAGCGTGGTGGACTACAGCCTAATTCTTCTCGTACTGAGAGAAGACCCCTGCCCAGCAGTGGGACAATGTAATGGGTTGATGATGAGGCCCCTATCTAATGACAAGGCCCCATGAAATTCCTAGAGACTTTTTCACGATACTTTGTTATGATTTTTTTATTTAACATTGATTGCAGCCAACGAATAGAGGGCCTTATTGTACTTATAAATAAAACACTGCAAATTAAAAAAAAACTAATCTTGTAGTTTATTTACACCAAAAGAAAACTATGATACGATAACCAGTGTCATTATCTACCTATTACTACATGCAATGTCGTGTGTCGATATTTTTTCTCGTCTATGTGCCGGTCAACTGGACCCGGTCGCCGTGACCCACAAATTTGGTAGCAGTCTAGCAGACCTACCACCAACTTAATCGATCCACTTTAGCAGTCTACATGGACCATTGAAGACCGTAGGTACAGGAAAAGGTAATCATGCAAGCATGGCTGCCTTGAGTGCGATCTTGTATTCGAATCCCACAATATGATCTTGAAATTAAAATTTAAAGTTGCAGCTTGTTATAGGGCAATAGGGTTGCCCCCTATTAGCTCTGCTTATCATGACTTTAGATGGATTTATAACAAAGCTAAATTAAGATTTGATACTAATGAATATAAAAATTTAGCTTGCAGTTTGTGATGCAAAACTCAAAAAGCAGTCGAAGCAGTTTTATATAACGTTTCGTTTCTTTAGAAGAATGTTTTTATAATATTTCTTATTCCGAACCTCTTACAGGAAATCATATAATGATTATACTGGGTCAAAATGAACTGTGACAGGGTTCAGCTAGTTTTATTATAAAGTTAGTTAAATTCAGACCACCATAAAACCTTTTTTCACATAACAGGTTTTTTTAAATTAAAAAAGGCAATGAAACCGAGTCTTTATATCTCATTACGCATCAGTAGGTCGCGATGCACCGGCTTATAAGGAAATATCCGACTTTAAAATGCAACAGATTTTTCCACTCAGCCCTTTGACCTTTGATTTTGCAATTGGGTTTATAAATAATTCAGATAGGTACCTAGTAGCCTACAAGGTGTATCCGAACAAAATATATGTATAAGTAAAATAAGCGGTTTTTCAACAAGGAAAACCAATTAAAAATAATCGGTGCTTCCGTCCGTTTCAAGTTAAGTGATAATTTGTTTTTAAAATGTTTTTTTTTATCGCTGTGAAATATAGTCGCGCTAAGAAAAAAAGGATGTAAGTATCCGAATTTATGACAGCATTAATACAATTTATGTGTTTAGCAACATTTTCGCATTTGTTTTTTTTTTGAGGTAGAACGTACGATGACTACAAGAATAAAAAAAAATATATATCTAAGGCATTAAAAAAAAACATTTTGAATGCGAATTTTGTTTGACCTCTAACGTAGCAGGTGCACAGGCAGTAAATAATATTTTCAAAACTGAATTCCAACCCCTCAAACCGCAAATCCGCACTTAAATTTTGATAACACTCAATTTCTCAAAAGAAAAAACAATTGATACCTACTTTTATGTTACATATCACAATAGAAGACAGTGGGCGAGTATATGGCACAAACAACATAACTCCTAAACCAACCGGTTAACCTTGCGGTGTAACTGACGGAATTTTTACGCACGCCATCTAGACTAAATTGTGCAATCGCTAAGTACATAAGAGGCGTGGCATTACTGTCTCTTCATAGGTCTGTTGACTTATCGTTAAATAATTTTTAATTTTCGAATTATGCAAGATTGACAGGTCTAAACATTGAACACTCTTGACGTTCTGTTTTTAAAATACAGCAAACGTACCTATACGACGTGAATGCCTTTTGTTCTACGAATAAATGCTTTTGTTAGCATTTGAGATGATAATTTCGGTATAAATATCAATTTGAATATGTATGTATAAATAAATAAAAATAGAAATCCTTCAAAAAGTTTAATATATTCGCAATCGGCGCGTATAATTTACATATTCTTTATTATTTTCTTGTGACGTTTAGACGTTTTTCATCATAGACTGGTTGGAACACACCATGAGGAGATGATGACTTTATAAAGCCTTTGAAAAATATATTTGGGGAATTTTTAAATATAGCCTGTATCAAAAAGAAATGAATGATTGATGATTGATGCCTACCCATGACTGTAAGAGTTTAAGTATTTGTACCACGAATTATGTAAGTACTTATAGCTTACTATATAGTATATTTAACGGGGACAACATACTACATAAGTATTTTTCAGACAGGAGGTAGTCTAAGTCCTTCCTCAAACTGAAATCTATCTCCTTTGCAAATTTTATCGAAATCTGATCTGCGGTTTAGGCTTAAAGAGGTAATATAGATAGACGGACATACTTTCGCATTAATGGATAATTGGTTATGTAATATATTATTGTAATCACTGCGGGCTCAATTTTAGCAAATGCGGGTCACCATTAGACTATTTACTCTTAAAATAGTGTTTTCCGAAATTGGATTACGTTTCGTTAGTTAATTGACATTAGTTACCCTGCAGTTAATTTATATACCGTCGGATCACGTCCTTATAAGCGGATATCTTTGCGGAAAAAACATTTGTTAGAAGGGTCTTCCTTGACTGCGTTAGATTAGAAATACCTAAGTAATTATCACCGTCGAGGCATTGTTCGATTTTTAATTACCGTCGTTGTAAGCGCAATAAAAAAAATAGAATTTAAAATGACAATCAGGATTCTTGTCAATGCTATTATAGTCAAAGAGTCAGGGAACAAATTCATCATGCTGATTTTAAAAGTAGGTAGAATACAAAACGTGGTTTTTCCTTATTTTTGATAATCCGATGAAATCTAGATCAAGGCAGTTCGGCTTGCTGTCTATAAATAAGCTTTGATACTGGTACTATTTATTGTTGTTTATGGTAATGGTTAGATTTATGTTTTGCGACAAGGTCGGGGAGGCACACGTAAAAACGAATATGTTGATATGAATTCTGTATTAGTATTTTTTTTGCAAAATGAGTCACCATAATATTTTAATTTGTCGTGGGAAACCAATTATAAAATTAGTAATACGAAATAAATCGAACAGTATTTTTATTCGGAAATGCGTGAAAAATATGGTTTGAATGTTTCGTTTCGGCTCTTGCCATAAGAAATTTATTGATGCATACAAAACTTGTTATTGAATATTCGAATACATTTACACATAATCGGAATGCAATGTAATACCTACTATAACTCAGTGTATTCTAGAATGATTTTATAAGCAATAACTTGAAAGACGGACAGATTTAACACTTAATATATATCATTTTACTGAAACGCTATTAAAACTTCAGCGAAAAAATGTGACAGTCGCAAAGACTAATAAACGGGGCATCCCGTTTTCGATGACATAATATCTTCATAAAAGGATAATACATAGAATGTTTTATGCAATATCTATACGTAGTCCATTTTTATACGAAAAATTAATGTTATACTTACGAACCTTGGAAACTACGATGCTCTTGATCCTTCTTCTAGAGTTCATGAGTTCGTCACTAGTTCTACAAAACTACATATTGTAGCTACTTAACATTATTTAGTTTGTTATAAGTTATTTTTTTAATTTCATTCTGTTTCATTAATAAACTTTCAACATATTTTGATGTCAACGATTCTATGAGATGATATTGTGTCGAGAAGGAATTTAATTTAAATATTATAATCGATTGATTCTAAGTTGTCTGTGACAGCTCTGTAAACAATATTATCACACAATTTGACATTTCTAAAGACCTGTCAGTATCGAGGGCACAATGTACTTATATACCACTATCTCTGTAGGTTGGTCACTGACATTGAATTGTGCCTACAATAATTGCTTAAGTCAAACTTAATTATAATTATTAAATGAGCGCTGTATTAATGAGAAATTACAAATTAACATGATTTTGCATGAAATTAACTATTATTACAGTTACCAAAAATACTAATTGCTAGAATTAAGCAATTAATTAAAAAAAACTCCGAATAACTCAAGTCTCTTAACTCTTCATTATTTAAGATTACTTTTCTGTGTGAGAGAATGACACCTCAAAAATAAAATGACGATCATTTTGACAACAGTTGTAATCAATTAATGAAAAATACAAATAATTAATAATTTAATGGTAGGTAAATGAGGTCAATGAAAATATACTAAACATTTCTTCATAGATATGAGAGAGGTAATTGTATTAAAAGAGTGTATATTTCTTCATGCAATTTGAAATAGGTAGTTAGTTTTATTCCCACGGCCCGCCATTCAGAGTACAATAACAGTAATACGATTAACGATATTGTTAAATAACGGGACCAGAGCTGCTACACTATATCGTGAGTCTATTTCATTCTTTTCATTCTGTGATTTAAAAAATCTAAGTGAATGAGTACAGGCTGACTGCCTCGTTAGTCTTGTGGTCCTGAGGTCCTTGGTTCGATCCCCATGTCGAGCAAAGTGTTATTGGATTTCTATGAAACTCTCAGTAGCAGCTCGGAGTCTGGATGTGTGCCCAGTTAATAACAATAGGCTCGCCCCCTATTACGTGGGACCTAAACATACCAGCGAAGTGTGTGTACAATTAGCACACCTCTGCCTCACCCTTCGGGGAATACAGGCGTGATAGTATGTTGTTGTTTATGACGACTAGATGTGTTTCGTTTTGAGAGTAGTGGTGATTGAATAATATACACATACATAACATACCATCACGCCTGTATTCCCCGAAGGGTTAGGTAGAGGTGTACTAATGTACACCCACATTTCGCCGGTATGTTTAGGTACCATGTAATAGGGGGCGAGCCTATTGCCTTTCAACGGGCACAAATCCAGACTCCGAGCTGCTACCAAGAATTTCATAGAAAAACTTAATAACACTTTGCTCGACCTGGGGATCGAACCCAGGACCTCTACCGTAGCAGTCGCGCTAAGGACCACTAGACTAATGAGGCAGTCAATGAATAATATATAAATGAAATAATAAATAATGTAGCTTAGGCAGCTGGGAGTGAATGAAGATCAAGGCCGAAGATCAAGCTCTGTGGCGTTCACTAAGAGATGCCTACCTGAGAATAGGCTGATGATGATGATCATAGAATGTTGACATTATGCTTAATTTTTATTATTTTTTAGCATTAAATATTGCGAAATTTTCACAAAGAAATGAATTTTCTAATTAAAGAAAATTTCTAGTGAAAGAAAAATTCGATCTCAGGCAGGGTTTGAACCTGCGTCTCTCTGGTTAAGTACACCAGACGCTTTGCCAACTAAGCTACCGAGACCTTCTGGTGTACTTAACCAGAGAGACGCAGGTTCAAACCCTGCCTGAGATCGAATTTTTCTTTCACTATAAATTTTCTTTAATTAGAAAATTCATGTTGACGTTATGTTAATATCATATCTTTAGAAAGCAAACCTACTGATGGATTTGTTATTGAGTCCGGCCGTAAGTCAACTCTCTGTTAGATACATGTCAACCAATGCCTCTACCATGTCTTACTCACGTGGTTGTTACGACACTCGAGAGGTCACCACTTGTAATAGGTCATCATGTCACATGTGGCTTATTTGTTTGTTTTATTACCTGCCATATGTTAGTAAAATTTTGTATTTTGCGTAAAATAACTGTAATATAATTTCTTGCTTTACCTATAAGAAACACTTTCAATAATTTTTTTTGAGGCCCATTCTTATATACAGATATAAGAATGGGCCTCATGTGTGAAGTGTTTATACCCAATCTTAGAAATGGTCTCCTAAAGTATAAAATTGTCGTTTTATTGTAATAGTGTATTTATTCGAATTGACATAGAACCTTCATGGTTTGAGATTTTTGAGGGAGTTCTTCTTTTTTGTAATTTCCTCAAAATAACTAGGTAAGTATTTATAGATAGCAAAAATGACTGAGAAAAGCAGAAAACTAGTTTTGGGTTCGCTTCCCAGGGCAAGCGAAGTGTTATTGAGTTATTATGAAATTCTAAGTAGTAGTTTGGAATTAGGAATTGGTGTCGGATAATGGCTATAGACTCGACATTACATTAGTTAGTACACCTCTGCCTAACCCTTCGGGGAATACAGGCGTAATGGTATGTTATGCCAATCATCCTAGCATTTTTCCCAGATGTCTAACCAGATGCGACTAAATATTAGTATTTACACGAAGCGACTGCCAACAAACCTTCGCTCCCCGAGGCACGGAGGGGTCTCGATGTGTTATGGATGGTCACCCATCCACAAACTGACCGCGGCAGACGCAGCTTAACCTTGTAATTCTGTTGATCAGCGCAGTTATAACTTAGCCACGAGCCAATGGTATGTTATGCCAACACTTGAGTATTTCAATCTCATATGCAAAGCTCTTTCTATTGATTCATGGTAAACAGTCAACTCTAGCGTTTTCCACGTGCAGTGAAATTTTATGTTGTGTGACGTCATCCGAGGCTCTAAATGAAACGAATGGTAAAACAAAGACATACAACCAGACGGACTGAGGTTTTGTGATGCAAAGTAATGTCGAACAATGATGTGTACACTCAAATAATGTCTCAATTGTCGTGATTGTGGTATGATGGGCTTCAAATGTTTTGATTTTGGAATGACGTGGCTATGGATGTATTATTATATCGGTTTGACACCGTATAAAATCATGGAATCACATCACATAACATCACGTATGTATCCCCCGAACAGTTAAGCAGAAGTTAAAGTTGTCCCCAAGTAGTTTTGCAGTGATGAATAATAATATAAAAAAAACTAGGTGTTAAGACAATTGGAGTCGTAAATTATTCGTATCCGCGGTATTGATGTATTTAGATGTAGGACATTATATAGGAAAAATCTTCTGTGGGCAGGATTCGAACCGCGTCTTCTGGTTAGGGACACCAGACGCTATATACTAAGTCACCACGAGTCCCACCCGGCAAGTCGAAATTTGCCTTCACATTTTTTAATTAACGTCTTTGAGGTGACGTCAGTGACATCTATTGGAATGCAAGTTTGCTTCTCAGCTAAAATAACTTTAATAATATTTGCATGGAAAATGCCAAAAAGATACATAATAATGTGATTTTACGCGGCAGTTCGGAACAGCTCACTTCAAATACGCAGCTATTTCGAACGAACTGTAGAATTCTGTACAAGGACTGAGTATCAACAGTATACCAACCTGATCATTCAAAGAAGTTCAATTATATTATCACAGTGGATGCGAATCGTCCACCGTCATTCATGACCACACGCAACTATAAACTCAACCCTTATTATAATAACTGTCATTATCCTTTGTGAGTATCAACAATGGCAATTATTATGCGCGCAGGCAGCATTGAATTCAAATATTTATAAGTTTCTATAAGTTCGTGTCATGGCGTGATTAGGTCCTATTCATAGTTTACATCCTCGGAGTGAGTTTGCTTAATATAAATAATGTGATGTTTGGGTAGGATATGGCCATTTGGGCATGTTTATTGTAAACATTCAACATTCAACAACCCTTCCCTTCCTGTACCTCGCTACGTTCTTGCATGGGAATTGAACCCAGGACCTCTAGCGTAGAAGTCGCGCTTGGCACCACTAGACTAATGGGATAGTTCTGCCTGCCCGATATATTTTACAATACCAAGAAAAGGAAACAGACTCCCAAAAAAATCCATTTCACACTCGTTACATAAGTCATTTAACCTTACGTCCAATACGCAAGTACTTCCTACATAACAAGGTCGGAGGAAAAATATGGCCTGACCTCTATCAAGGCCATCCTTTCAATTTGTCCACCGGCAAAGATTGATTGTAATTGAGTTAATAAGTTGTTTTTTACATGTAAGTACTTGGTGGTTAGTACCAAATGTGTTAGAGTTTAGCTGAGAACTGCATTACTGCTAACTAACACACTTTAATTCCCTGAAGGATTAGGCAGAAGACAAAAATAAAGTTTTAGATAGAGAAACCATCTTTAACAATATTTTACAGAGATAAGGAGATTAGGCGAGCCTATTGCCAAAATCCAAACTACAAGATGCTACTAAGAAGAACTTTGAACTCATTGTTGTAAATATATGTTTTCATTAAATATTACTTACTTGTATTAACGAGTGTAATGGAGCCTACCTAGGTACCTGGTGAGGCCCCTAAGCCCCTCAATAGGCTAGTGAACTAATATTTTTATAGTCCCATAAAAAAGTTAATTAAAAATAGAGCCGAATAACAAAAACAACAAAAATATTGGTTTAAAAATAAGGAAGTTATAAACATTTTCATCTTATGCTAGACAGAGAGCGCACTATATCTTCTTGTGACGTCACAATCCGATATGCCATACAATTTCTATCGTAACGCTCTTTTGCGGGAAAAGGACGGAACATTCCCTCTCAATCTTATTTATTAGTCGATGAAAATTATTGTTCAGTGTGTGTCTTATATTTCATTTAATTGTACAATAGTTCTATTATCTAAACGAATATTATAAAGAGGAAAGATTTGATTGTGTGTTTGTTTGCTTGCATTGAATTGGCTCTGCAAGTACTGGACCGATTTGAAAAATTCTTTCACCAATAGAAAGCTATATATTCTTGAGTGACATAGGCTATATCATATTATTCCGTAAAATGACAAGAAACGTATACTTACTCCACGCGGGCGAAGCTTAGAGCGTAAAGCTAGTTTTCAATAAATTCAACACCAGTCAACTCGTACATATATTGGTTATATATTATCTGTATTGACAAAAATGACAAGTACTTAATAATGTTTCCTGCGCAGAAAAAGGAAGCAGTGTATTATATATTTGACAACAAGTGACGTAATATGCGGGCAGTTTATATTATTACTCGTACCATTTAACAATACGAAGTGTTGTGCGTAACGACCAATCAGCGGGGAGATAAGAAAATAATGCGTACGCGCACTTTACTGCGCCTGTTACACCATAAATCATTTCAATTTGCATAATTACATTGAAATAAAACTACTTTTAATGGATTTTAAGGAGCCCATTAAAGGAGTGGATAAAAGTTGTAACTATATTGATCAATCTGTCCAATTGGTCCGTAAGGTTAAGCTGCACTTGCTACGGTCAGTCTATGGATGGATGGCCCTCGATATTAGTGACAATTCTTATTGGTTGTCAGAAAATGCTTGTATGCGCATACGACACCATCGGGTAACGGTGTTGTTATGTAGGGCTCACACCTACTAAAAACTCCGTTTGTGCATACGTCCGCTTTCATAGAGGGGCCGGGTGAACTACTTTAGCGACCCTTCTAGCGTAGCCCTGCACATAGGTCCCCTTCTTTTATGGTGATACCTAATCTAACAACCACATTATTACTGATATGAGACTGGAAGTTGACCCAAACATAGCTGTGAAAAGACTAGGATGAGAATCGCGGGAAATTGGCATCAATAATATAGAAAAGAATAGATGAACTGCTAGGGCCCAAAGATTGGTTTGATTCCTAGATCGACTTAAGAAAAGTATTATTGGATTGGATTTGATTGTGAAGTTCTCAGTAGCAACGCGAAGTTTAATTTATGCCCGGTTAATGGCAATAGGCTCGCCGCGTGTTACATGGAACCCAAAAGATGCCAAAAAATGAGGATGTACATAACCTGTCATAGTCTAATCATGCGGCAAATACATTAATTTGTTCTCAACCGGGGAGAAGCCTACTATCAAAAGACCCCTTCAAGTATTCCTTTTAGAGGAAGATTGCAATTTGAATTATAACTAAATAGCAGTTTTCTATCAATTCCAGATCTTTAAAATGGGGGGCTTAAAAACCCTTATCCTCCTACACCTGGTGTACTTCTGCGGGTGCATGGACCAGCTCCACATCGTGTACGAGTGGAAGCAGATAGATTACGAGTTCCCGAATCCTGAAGCCAGGATACAGGCCATACAGTCCAAGAACTTCATTCCAGAGAACAATATTCCGATGGGCCTAGAGATCTATGGAGACCGGATGTTCATAACTGTGCCGCGATGGAAGGCCGGAGTGCCTGCTAGTTTGAGCTACATCAATTTGAGAGGTAACTATTCTAATATACACTCGACAAAAAACGTATATACACAGACAGCTAGCGACATCTGTTGGCCAAAGATTGTGTAAATGTAACACGTTTGTTGTAGTAGTGTTCTCGCTGGCTACGCACGACCGGGGAAGTACTACCCTCCCACAGAATATCGACCTCCAGTAGCAGTTTGCATACTGTTGCGTTTCCTACTGTGAGTATGGAACTGGTACTGAAGGCCCTGAAGGAAGGATGAGGTTTTTCCTCACCTAAATAAAAAAGTGTCTTTAGCTGCCTATATACCGAACCCGAAATATTTATAACACAATCTAAGTCTAGACGCAGAACTAAAGATGTCTTTGACTATTTAAGCAGGATTCGGTGTAATATCTATTGTGTAGAAGCACAAAAATATTTAATTTTATACATATAATTATATATATTACAATGTGTCTTATTGGAAATGTAATATTCACTTATCGAGATAGATGTCGCTACGGAAGCGAGGGACCAAACTGTTAAAACTCTTGTTCATAATAATATTGGTGAGACAAAGGAACGCATTCATAAATACATTAGAGAGACGGGAGATCAAACGATAACATCCCAACAGAAAAGAGCCTTTGTTTCACAACTTGAGTAAAACGTAACGAGTTCAGAACATAATACGTATAACACTTTACTAAAGCTGTTGAGAAGTCTGTGAAAGATATAAAGGCTGACGAAGTAGTTTTATTAGCTATTATTTTAATTGCATTTAAAAATAATTGTTTAGCTTTCACTACATCACACGAAGTTTATTAGATTGTGTTATGTTAACTTTCAGTAATCTATCTTAGTAATATTATTAATGTTATGCATGTGAATGTTATGCAAACATACCGGTATTGTCTAAATGGTAGATAGAAATTATCACAAACACACAGACAAAAAATGCTTCTACTGAAAATTCTTTAGCAGAAATACTCAACTTTAAAAATACAGTGTTATTTCTAGATGTTACATAAGTTGTTAGTTTGATTTGCTTAGGTAGTACATGCATACAATAGTAATGAGATCTAAGTTGTTAATGTAACACATTTATGCTTGCAAATTAAGATTGCACGGAACAAGATGAGAATAAATTATTTACCTTGTATACATGCTGTACGTCATATATCAGTTGAAGTACAAAAATCACCGCTATTGCGACGGCATAGGGGTTAATGTGCAAACTGTCTTATTGTACGTTTGTATGCACAATAGGTTCTTAGTTGGGACACCTTCTACCTTATATAATGGGGTGAGGTACATCTCCAATATAATTTACCCTCAATACCATTGGTCGTCAATATGGGTTACAAGATTATTATCAGCTATCTATACCAGTTATCATACCTTTGCTGTTATTTGCAAGTAGTCAGAGTTTATTGATGTTGGTAAAACTTAAGATATCGGCGACGGTTCAACCATAGGCGAATAGATACCACTTTTCATGCATCATAATAAAATTCATATTATGAAACTGCTTTTGAGGAATTGCACACCCAGCTCTAAGACACTTTTCACTAGGCAAATCCTTTCCGCGCAATAAGTCTGGAGCACAAAACAGTTGCTTAGTAATTTTCTAATTCACATTAGAAAATTACTTTCTTCTTTAATTAGTTGCTTTCTTTCTTAATTATATTATGATTTATAATATGAATGATGATAAATTCCTAGCAGAATTGTAAGAAAAAAGGAAGGTTTATAGTTAAAGTTTAAAATCAAACTAGAAAAACAAATAACAAAAGGAAATTGTAATAAAAATATTACTCCATCTCCATTAGCATTACCTACCAATCCATTGTAAGCTGTCCAATGGTTTGATTGCTTAGGGAATTACCTTAATGGAAAATGGTTATTACCTGAATCGATTATCTGAATCAATTCACGTAATAAACATTATTTCATTCTTTGATAATAAGTGGGTCATTCAGTGAGTATTTTTATTATAGTTACTACGACGATTTGATCGTATGTATAAACATACGATTTAGTCAAGTACCAAATCCAAATCATAATTTCTTATGTATATTGTAACTTATCAGCGTCTCATCATTCTTCTATATTATTATTTGTCGCTCCACTCTGTCCCGGTATGACCCGTGTCCCGTAAAGAAGACAGGAGGAAACAGGTCAGGATAGGAGATGTCACATCCAGATATTTCCATCTTTATATAACCATTGAAAATGGTAATGATAATAATTATTTAACGTGTCTCATTATCGTTTCAGACAACTCAACGAGATCGCCGAAGCTAATACCGTATCCAAGTTGGGCAGCACATGCCATAGACTCCGACGGCAAACCACCAGAGATTATCTCTCCCTTCCGCGTCAGAGCAGATCGCTGCGGGCGCCTCTGGGTCCTCGACAACGGAAAAATGGGCAACCTGGAGAAAAACACAACGAAATACCCACCCTCAATCATCGTTTATGACTTGAAGAGTGATAACCTGATCAGGAAGTACGTTTTTCCCGAAGACCAGGTTAAAGAAGATTCTGGTTTCGCCAACATTGCTGTTGAAGATACAGACTGCGAGAATACATTTGCCTATTCTGCAGATTTAGGAAAGGCTGCAATTGTAGTGTACTCCTGGGAGAAGAATGAATCCTGGAGGATAACACACCATTATTTCCATCCTGATCCCCTAGCTTGCGATTTCAGCGTTAAAGGATTTAACTTTAGCTGGACTGATGCATTATTTGGCCTTGGACTGTCCGGCCCGAATGCTGACAATTATAGCACTCTTTACTTCCACCCAATGGCCAGCTACGACGAATTCTCCGTATCTACAGAATATTTGAGGAATCAGACGCTTGCTGAAGAGAATTTCAAAGCTTTTAAACTGTTGGGAAGCCGTGGTCCAAATGCTCAATCCAGCGTCTCTTTTGTCGACCAAAAAACGGGGGTACTGTTCTACTCTTTAGTGAACCTGAACGCAGTTGCATGTTGGAAGACGTCAAACAAAGAGTACTTGATGAAGAATCAAGGCAGGATCTACATGAACGAAGACACGATGGTATACCCGACTGATATAAAAGTTGATTACAATGATAACCTATGGATTCTTTCAAACAGGATGCCAATTTGGATGTATGGCAGTTTGGACCCTAATGAAGTTAACTTTAGGGTATTTTCTGCGCCTGTTGTAGACGCTATAAGCCACACAGCCTGCGACATTACGCCTAGATCGGACATTTTGGACAAATTCGTCAATAAAATCAAGAATGCCACAAACTCGATTGTTGCTAAGATTAAGCCGAATTCCGGCAGTTCAGCAGTCAGTCCTTTGTCGGTAATAAGCGCACTAATATTCAGTTGGATTATTGCCTTCACCGTTTAATGTGTTTTTTTTTTATTAAATTTGGAGTGTTAAGTGTTAGTGTCTCTTCAAATGCGTAGCTTTCGAACAAGTTTTGTTTTGAACGTCAGTTATACAGTAAAACTATTGGCACCATTTCTGAACGCTATTTAAAATGAGAAATCATTATTGCAATTTTCTGTACTTGCGTTAGCCCCCCGTTGGCTTTTTGAAGCGACGATTTCTAATATTTTTTTTACTCCATATTTAAGGGCCTACATATTATACATGGTTGTGAAATTAGAATGACTGGCGTCCAGAATGTTCGAGTGCTTGTGGCTTGTAGGTTAATGTGACAGGGGACTGATATGCCCAGTTTGTATGCTAGTCGAAAGCGTTAGTATTATAACCTACTTTATTATATTTAGGTGCATTTTTTGTACTTTTTAAAATATTTTAAAAACCAACATTCCCAAACTCGGCTAATGTGACTCCAAGTATCATTTGAAATATAAGTCTAGACTAGGCTACAGAAAAACCTTTTACACAGATTTCATTTCAATAAATGCTACTAAAGTAGCAATAGGTCGGCACGTAACCAAGACAGTGTTGGATGAATTTGTTAAGTGTATCAAAATAATACGAAATCTGCCCAGAAACGCCACAAATCTGAAAAAGGCTATCCTAACCCAATAGCTTCACTTTTCGTTTGTGTAGTGCGTGTATTGCAAGCTGAAAGCTAGGGTCTAGGACCAACTCTTTACTGAGTATTTAAAGCTAAAGCATAGTAAGCCATATCATGTTCTATCTTTAACATGGCCGAACCAATCAGACTACTCAATGCAATGCAAGGCTATAAGTGAGTGCTGGTATAGATTTCAGCCTTAGATTGTTTGGCTTAAAGTTTCGAATGCAATTTATCATCTGAATATATTTCTTTAATATGATTATTCCTATAGATAATTTATTGGTTGTGAGAAGGAGATGCCGCTATACAAGTTAAATAACACCATCCCTTTCTAACATCGACAAAATTATAGTAACACGGAGTATACGGTGTTACGGGCCCAGTACCTATCATCATCAAAATTTTAATGGGCCTATTGACCTTATGAATCATAATAGCGATTTAGAATGTAGTTCAGTCCCCTTATCCAGGGCAGTATTAGTATTAGTCATCATTTTTAATGTGTGAGAGAGACAGCGCTGTACACGCCAAGTAGCGCCATCTCTTTCATACATATGGCGCCACACAGCTGTGACGAGCACATACAGTAGCATAATGTATGTTACCTGCTGCTTTATTTATTGTGATTGCATATATTCGTACTTAGTTTGTGCCTATACGTGATATCAATTAAGCTAATAATAGAATAGAATGTGCACGAAACGTGTATTTTGTAAATATTAACTTTAATAAAAAATGCTAAAAGCTTTAATTATGAGTTTTTTTTTCTGCTAAGCATCCTTAACATAATTATCATTTCATAAAGGTTTCTCTGTTTAAATGTACGAAAAATCTTTAAAAAATAACAACATTATGTCATTTTGTTTCCTCCCAGCCTATATTGAATTTGTAACTTGTGCTGGAACTAGTTTCACAATTCTTTGAGCTAGACAAACTTTGGAAGGTTTTGGAAGGTTAAACCTTCGCTTCTGCAAGATTTTGACTTTGAGAGTTGGTTTCGAAAGATATTTCCTATTTGAGAGAAGAATAATAAAGCTATTTATATATTACGGCTAAAGGGAGGTGTGAACATGTTAAGGTTAAGGGAGGGAAGAATGTTTTATTAGACACCAAATAGGTTTTAGTGGAATAGTAACTCTCTGCAAAGCTCTCTGCTTATCTTTCCAAATTGTCTCCACACCTTGAATAAGTGACTCACAGTGACATCTGTAGTGATCCAGAGAAAAGTTTTTGTAAATAAGCTTCTGCTGCTACAATAGATGGCGCTGTAAGTATCGTTGAATATGTGAATATTTTTTATAAATAGGTTTATAGATTAAATTCTTACAGACTTGGTAATGTGGATTACACATTGGGAAAAAAGGAGAAGCCTATAGCATAGTTAATTTTGTGATATAAAAATAAATAGGTAAATAACATCACGCCTGTGTTCCACAAAGAGCTAAGGCAAAGGTTCGTCACAAATCAAAACATCGAGCTGCTTCTGAGAATTGCATAGAAAACCCAAAAGTAGTATATTCTCATCCTCAAAAATATATTTTATAATATATAGGTCAGGCAGACCTAAGAATCCAATACAAGACCTCTAGCGTAGCAGTCACATTTATGATCACTAGATTAATGAGGCAGTTATCTTGTGAATTTAGAATATTAAGGTTTATAAGATTTAAACGGTTATGGGTGGGTGTGCCTTCGACAATTTCAAAACATAGCTATTTTGTTTTCCGTAGGGTAGGTAATTATGATTTAATATGAAAATAAAAACCGGCCAAGTGCGAGTCGGACTCGCGCACGGAGGGTTCCGTATCATTACGATTTATGACGTATTAAAAAAAAACTATTTACTAGATCTCGTCCAAACCAATTTTCGGTGGGAGTTTACATGGTAATCTACATCATATATTTTTTTCAGTTTTATCGTTCTCTTATTTTAGAAGTTACAGGGGGGGGGGACACACATTTTACCACTTTGGAAGTGTTTCTCACGCAAACAATTCAGTTTAGAAAAAAATGATATTAGTAACCTCAATATCATTTTTGAAGACCTATCCACAGATACCCCACAAGTATGGGTTTGATGAAAAAAAAATATTTGAGTTTCAGTTCCAAGTATGGGGAACCCCCAAAATTTATTGTTTTTTTTTCTATTTTTGTGTTAAAATCTTAATGCGGTTCATAGAATACATCTACTTACCAAGTTTCAACAGCATAATTCTTATAGGTTAGGTCAACTACGCTGGCATAATGTGGATTGGCGCCGAAGAAACGTATACTACATGTCTCTCAAACCTTAGTTTTTCCCGATACTAAAAAAATCGGCCAAGTGCGAGTCGAACCGGCGTACTTAGGGTTCCGTGCCACTATCTATAAAAACGAAAAAAAAGTTACGTTTGTTGTATGGGAGCCCCGTTAAATATTTGTTTTATTCTGTTTTTTAGTATCTATTTGTTGTTATAGCGGCAACAGAAATACATCATCTGTGAAAATATTAACTGTCTATCACGGTTCATGAGATACAGCCTGGTGACAGACAGACAGAGAGACGGACAGCGGAGTCTTAGTAATAGGGTCCCGTTTTTGACATTTGGGTACGGAACCTTAAAAACCATCCGGTACATTTCGTAAAAGGAAGTGTGGACAAAAATACAATGGGTACTTGAAGAATAATCCCATTATTAGATACTTATATTATCAGGTAAAATTCAATAAGCACTATCTTTATTTATAATACTATTTACTGCGTTATAAATAACATAAATTCATGGCTACCATTATATCCACACATTAATGTACAGTGTACAGAAAAACGGTCGTATATAAGCAAAATGGAAAATCAGTAAATATACCGGACTTCAGAAAATGAGTGTTGATACAAAGGTATGATACTTTTATTCCTTTCCTGAAAAGCAAAAAGCTTTGTAGAGAAGTAGTTCATAGTCAGTACCTAATGAAGTTTGTTTAATAGGCTATACTAGTTCTATAAGAGAGTAATTGACTGTTGTTTAATTTATTCAAAATATTAGGCCTAATGTAAAAGATAATTAAATATAATGTATACTGAATAAATAATTTACATTTGCTAATTATGTGCATACGTGCATTTTAAGTTTTTGGTGGGGGTATTGAAATGCTACTTCTCACAAAATGATGTTAGTGTAGAATTTGTATGACATATCGGTTTGTGATGTCACAAACTGGTATTATACTTACGCTCTCTATGTAGCATAAAATGAGATTGCGTATAAATTCTTTATTTTTGATCTAATTTGCCACCGAGTGAAGACTTGGGACTAGCAGTAGGACAGTCATTGGGTTCATCATTATTGTTGTAATAACTTTTCTCAGGTAGAGGACCCGAAGTGGACGATCAGGCAGAAATGTGCTGAATGCATCAGGGGTCCTAATTTGATAAGGACGGTGATAATTATTGTGTGTATCGGAGTAGTGGTTCAACAGGTAATTGCATTAATTATATTAATTATGATATTAAATTATTTAACGTCAAGAATTAAATGAATTTTGTTCTATATACAAAAATCCTCCAATCTGGATCTTGGAGAAAGATAGTCGTTTTAAGGCGCGAGGAAATCCGCAAGTAAATTTGCTGCAATTTTGTGACGTGCCAAGAGCAAGGCACAGGAGGGCCACCGGTGCGTTCTTTGGAGATCTCGGAGCCCCCCTCCTCATTGTGCTATGGATGACCGTGTGTTTTTAGTCGGTAGGAGTCCGCTTTTCCTTTTGAGAGGCGGAGGACATCCATGAGGATTTTTACACGAAAAACAAAAGTATACACTCCGGAGCCTCCGCCGGTAATTAATAAAAATGGAAAGCTGTTCGTTGGTAGTCGCATCATTTCACAAATGAAATGAAAATGAAACGATTTGCCTAATTTTGGAAAATGTTCGTAATAGTCCAAATGAAGATCTATGGATAAAAGCATTTTTATTTTTCTCCAAGGGACTTTTTTATGAACTTATAAATTCAAGATTTTTATATTTTGAATCAGCTTTATAGCAATGTGGTAACACATTACTAGCATCTTGTTAGCCCCTCGTGCTAAGCTAAATCTTATCGTCGGTAGTGCAATGGGTGGGTTTCAAACCGGTAACCATAATGATCGCAAGTCCCATATAGCCATTAGGCTACCGCCGCGTAATTCAAACAAAGCAGAATAATACCCGTCTACAATAATGTTCTTTTCAGATATCAGTGTGTATACAGAAACTGATAGACATCCCTATCACCACGTATACACATTTTGACTTCAACAAGACGATCATGTACCCCAGCGTGACTTTCTGCAGAGAACCGCCTTACAAATTTGATAAAATGCAGGTAGGTTGTTTTTTGTGCAAACTTGTGTGTAGAGGATGAAAGATAGCATGAAGAGCTCGAGGCTCTCGATTGATCTTCAAAGTTAAGCTTTGTTTCTAGTCCGTTTTCCGTCTCTCTTATGGTGCTCTCAATTCATAGACTGGAATGGAGAGCACCTTAAGCAAGACGGCTTAAGGCGCTCTCCGGTCTCACTTTCAGATGTCATAGAAACACCTATGATAATAGTTATGGTCGTCTAAAACGTTACTTCAGTGTCCTGAAATCAAGTATAGATAATCTGATCGCATCAAATCAAATCATATGTTTTTATTTCAAATAAGCTTTCACAAGCGTTTATGAAACGTTATTGACTCTAGTTGCACGGTTCCAAAAAGTTGATCCTATGGAGAAGAATCCGGCAAGAAACTCCATGGACACTCTTTTAAAATATATTGTTTTTACATAATTTAGATTAAATTATGTAAAAACAATAGTTTAGACTGGAACTAGAACCCCAACTTATCTAGGAGATGGCTAGTAGATGATGACACAGGATTTGGTGGAGCTATCCAGTTATATCTAAGTATATTAACATTTAGAAACTACCGTTATGAAACCCAAGGGTGAAGAGAACTTCTTTGTGGGCATCGAAGACAGTTTCATCTTTCCATAATTCCCAGGAATACGGCCTGTACGCCCACCCTCGGTACACTTCCACCTGGAGCGATTTCGACTTCGAGAACAACAGCCTGGACGAAGTGTGGGAGAATATCACTTACAACCAGAACGACTTCTTTGTGCAGTACGGTCTCAACGGATACACGGACAGTGAGATATTATCTAATAAACATGCTTTATGTGTCATCGTACGATTTGTAAGTACTGACTAAAAACCATATTTCCTTTGCCCTATAGTGGATTGTGATATTCGCAACGACCATAGCAGAAACTGATTTAAGCTTGCTATTAGACAGGTCAAGTCAAAGCTGCTATATATAGTAATTTCTTAAAAAGATAATTAATTCCAGGCATTACTCAAGAATCTAGAGTCTAGATCCTGATACGCAACCTGCGACCCGTTGGGTTTTTGTGGTTGTCCCATCTTGTGTTATTTCCTATTAGCCTTTAAACCATTTACCTTTTAAGGCTAAAGCGTCAACCTTGGGCGCTAAAATTTATTTTTTTCTTGAATGGAGTAAAATTTTAATTTCGCGCTCAAGACTGATCCTTTTTAATAATTTTTATGCGGCCCGCTACACCACGACTTACACGTGTTGGTGGCTCCTATGAAAAAAAGTTGAGTAGATTGTTGAAGTAACCTTCCATTACTTTAAAAGAAAGAAAGAAAATATAGGTATCACATCATATGCCATGCCATCCCACCTATTATATTCAATGGAACATAAAGTAAGAACGCTTCACAAGGGTAATATGTATATTTAATATGCATATTTTGTTTTAAAATTATTGGGGGTAAAAGTTTGTACAGATTTGAAAATTTGGTTGTTAACTAACTTGACAGACGTGGAAGTGACCCCAACAGTGGGTTTCGTCCAGGGTCGCTGCTTCACCGTATCTCCGAGGATCCTGAGCACCCATGCGACCAAGGCCTTGGGCTACTCGGTAACGCTGCAGCACACTGCTGAAGATATCGCCACCATCACCAGCTTGTACCCGCCTGGGTACCACGTATATATACATTACAGAAAGGAACCCTTCACAGGTATTTGTATATAGCAAAAAGGGTTAATATTGGAAATAAAAAAAAACTACTTTTTGCGGATTTTATCGCGTTATATTGATATTATTTAATTCCCTACGATTCGGATCCTTTGCAGTTTTACAGCATCCACGGTCACGGGTGGGCTGAGGTGTTGGTCATCCAATTTTTTAAAATACTTAAAAAACCTGCTTCATCAGTTCAGTGGTCCCAAGCGCGACTGCTACGTTAGAGATCCTGGGTTCGATTCCAGGGTAGAGCAAAATGTTATTGAGTTTTTCTATGAAATTCTCAGTAACAACAACAACAACAAGTTTGGTTTTATACCCGGCTAAAAGCAAAAGGCTCGCCCCATTTTACATGGGACCGAAACATACCGGGGAACCCTGAGGGGAAAACAGGCGTGATGGTATGATATGTAAGAAAAAAGGGTCACCAACTAACCAGAACCAATTAAACAGAAGACGCAGGTTCGAATCGTGCCCGCAGTCGTATTTTTTCATTATAATAAATAAGGTAATGATCACAAACTTGTCTAGTTTTTTTTATATTGCAGAGGTGACAGTATACAACGGTGGAATGGTGGACTCTCTGTACGTAAACGTGGGGGAGACCGTAGACGTGAAGCTGAAGGTAGACCAGTATCAGATGATCAGCAGCACCGAGGACCCCTGCATCAATTTGGCTAACTACAGTGCGAATGAGGTAACTTGTAATACCATAGACACTTTTGGTTCATCTCTACAAGACTTACTATTTGAAACTAGAATAAGAAATTATGACAGGGCGTGGTATTTAAAAAGATTTAATATGACCTTAGGCCAAAGTAACAATTAGCACAGTCAGGATTACACTAAGCAAATACACAATTACATATTACACGTAATGATCGGACAGAGATTCGATCTCATTATAACAATTACTAACAGTGCCTGACATTACGTCCGTCACACATATCCGTCGCCTCCGACACCCTGAGCAAAAGTGAGCGAGTTAACGTATCGGCTTGTCTTTTATACAAAACTGACGCAAATCACTTTTAGAATAGGCGGGTATGCCTAAAAACTTCATCAATCTCCTAATACTAGTTTTTGACATTCCAAAAATACTATTATAATATTATAGTACTTGAACAACATTGATTAAGGATTATTGAAAAGTTAGGTTAGTAATTTACATTTTCTTTCGTGTTGATTTAAACACGAAGGAAAAGAAATATATATCCACTTTGACTTCAACTTTGAAAGTAAAAGAAGGACTCACATTTTAGCATCTCTTGCACCTACGCGGATAACTCTTAGAATTAATATGTTTTTTATTTCATAAAGTCGATAAGTGTCCAAGTGCGGAGCTTATTACTTTTTCAAGACTGCAATAGGCCTCACTACAAATAAATTGGATATCAACTCTACCATTAGAGAAGTTGAAATAATTCTCGTGATTTTCTGCCACTTGATTAAATCCAGATAAAATAAATGTAGACCATTAAAAATAATCATACGATATTAATTACATAGATCGCACATGCAGTAGAAATTAATGGGTTAAACAAATTATTTCAATTTGCTGTTTACTAATTGGTCATTAGACGTTATATTCTAAACAGAGTTAAATATATACGTGTAACTGTGGTAGGTTTCTCGATTTTGTCCGTTAATGATCCGTCAGAGTATTAACGATGTTGATAACGGTTGTTTTGAAAACAACGTGCTGAAAATTTAGGCTATTTTAAAACTTATACGGCTTTTGGTAGTTACGACTGCAAGTAATTGAGGTGCAATATTGATATACTAAGTAATGGGCAAAATATCTCTGTATTACCGTTTAGGAATATTGAAATCTTTATTATTTACTAGTCGTCGGCCGCCGTTTCACTCACGTTTAAAAAAAAACGGCTAGGCTAGGTGGCGTACCAACATGAAACATGGCCCAGATTTTAAGTTAGACCTCCGGTAATACAATTGTGAAAAACTCATCTAAAGTCCTGGAGTCGTTTTTACGTGATGCGCGTACAAACATACAGACAGACAAAAATTCTAAAAACTCTTCTTCTATATACATACATACCATCACGCCTGTAATCCCCGAAGGGTTAGGCTGAGGTGTACTTAATGTACACCCACAGTTCGCCGGTATGTTTAGGTCCCATGTAATAGGGGGCGAGCCTATTGCCATTCACCGGGCACAAATCCAGACTCCGAGCTGCTACTGAGAATTTCATAGAAAAACCCAATAACACTTTGCTCGACCTGGGGATCGAACCCAAGACCTCTAGCGTAGCAGTCGCGATTGGGACCACTAGCTGTCTTCCCCCTATTAGTTTCTCTTCAATATATCTATGATGTAGTACAGTCGCCAGCACATCAGATTATAGATAATTGTCAAATTTCTCCAAATGATGTTCATGATTAAGTTCAAAATCAACTGATCAAATTTGACATTTTGTGGTTACTTGATGTGTTGGCGACCGTACATAGTTTTTTTTCTGTTAATGTAATTTATACTTTAATCAATGACATTAAGCTATATTTCTTTTTGTTAAAAGTGTACCACGAGGTTCGTGTGGGACCAGGTAATCAAGGAGGCAGGGTGCTCAGGGCCGTGGATGCAGAGCGACCTGCCCCGATGTGACAACTACACCAGCATGAGGAAACTCATCACTACCTATATGAAGTGAGCTTTATATGACAAACAATTTGAGAAATATCTTCATGACACAAATGTCATTGAGATACTATGAAGAGGTAAAGTTCGTGAGGTTGTAGGGGGTATCTATGGATCTACTGAGCCAATTTTGAAAATTCTTTTACCAATAAAAAGATGCATTATTCCTGAGGAACATAGGTTTTATATTATCCCGTAAAATTAAAAGAAACGTTAAGTCCACACGGGAAAAGCCGCGGGCGGAAAGTTAGTCATTTATAAGACGGGTCCAGTGAGGGTTTGGAAGGGATTCCCAGTAGCAGTCGGAGTCTGATGCTCATGTTTAATGGCCTAAGGATAGCCCCCTATTACATGGGACTTAAATATACCGGCGAACTGTGGGTGTACATTAGTATACCTTTGCCTTACCCTTCCAGGAATATAGGCGTGATGATATGCCTATGGTATGATTATGTTATGACTTAAAAAACGCTTGTACGAAAAATTGTACTTAACCTGCTTGTTACGTGACGGTATTGCTTTGTCTCCCTTTAGCACAAAGCTTGTAACTTGTGCAAAAATACTGCTCCCTTTTAAATATACTTACACTAACGCCTTTTCCCCACAGGGGTAGGCAGACACCATAGACTTCCACTTGCACATTTAAACACACGCGCCGGTTGCAAATTATTCGTACCTGACCTTTTTGCAGGACCTCACCGATAAGATCGGTGTATGTCCTTCTAGGGCGATCTGCCGTTGACATTCGCCTTATAAATTCCATTTGTTTATCTTCCTTTCAATTCCTCTCACTTCATCATCTTTCAGTCCGTAACGTTATCTTTATACACCAAATCATCTCTCCTTCTTGCAGCACATACGAGAACCACAATTGTGTCTCCTGCCCGCGTATCTGCAGCTCCTTCCTGTACACTGGCTTAGTGACCGACAGGCAGCGGTTCTACTTCTGGGACAGCGCTACCAGGCGGTGGTCTATGAGTAATGGAGCTGCAGCACTGCAGACGCATGTAAGGAAACAGGGTACCATCATCTAGACAAGTCTCATCATCTATTAGTAGAGAATAAATGATGAATGAGACTAATGAGACTGCCTCATTAGTCTAGTGGTCCTAATCGCGACTGCTACGCTAGAGGCCCTGGGTTCGATCCCCAGGTCGAGCAAAGTGTTATTGGGTTTTTCTATGAAATTCCCAGTAGCAGCTCGGAGTCTGGATTTGTTCCCGGTTAATGGCATTAGGCTCGCCCCCTATTACATCGGACCTAAACATACCGGCGAAATGTGGGTGTACATAAGTACACCTCTGCATAACCCTTCGGGGTATACAGGCGTGGTGGTATGTATGTATGTAAATGATGAATGGTAAATAGAATAGGATAGAATAGAATAGAAATGGAGCCTAGATATATTTGTATAGATACATTTTACTCATTTTACTGTTCCAATGCTGGGCACGGGTCTCCTCTTAGAATGCGAGGATTAGGCTTAGTCCACTACGCTGGCCTAAAGCGGGTTGACTAACTTCAAACGACGCGAAAATCCCTCCCAGCATGCAGCTCAATTCCTCCCTCAGTAGGTACCCTTCCTTCTACGTTTCTCTTCTCCCCCTCCATTTTCCTTAAAAACGCTCGGCATCGCATCTGCAACTCCTTCGGTATTTCAGATGCCCATGGGCGGTGGTGCTACTAACCATCAAGTGACTCACCTGCTCGTTTGCCGAGTTATCCTATAAAAACAAACTCAGAAAATCGTGATCTCTTTTAATATTCAGACATAGATTATGAATTAAATGTCTGCTTTGTACTCCAATTGGTAGATTCAGAACCAATTTGTGTAAATATAATCTTGCTCAATGTGACTGCGATGACACAGAGGACCCTATGTCACACCTGCTATTATGTCCCTTATGAACACCTGCACAAGTAAGGATCTCTAAGCGTTCACTTTTAATGCCATTGAGGCGACTTCATATAACTCGAAAATTGTTTACGTTAAGGAGAAAAAGGTATCAACTATGTGAGTGTCGCAACGTAGGGTAATGTCTGGGATGGCCTCTTGAGGAAACAGCCATAGCAGCTTCGATAGACAAGCATAGACCAGTCATAGTATTGCTCAACCATGTCACAGGAAGCTCAACAGACTTGCAACACTTTATCAATCAGTGAGCTATTTTCATAGGCTATTGTTAAATGTATTTTTATTCTGTATTTCCAGGTGTACCTCTACTTCAACAGCATGATGGTATCGGTGTACGAAGAGCGGTACAACTATGACTGGAACCTGTTTGTGTCAGACCTTGGTGGAAGCATCGTGAGTACAAAAAAAACTCATCTAAAATAGCGCGGTTTACAGTTTGCTCGAAATAACTGAGCTTTTTTGAAGTTACTCGTTCTGAACTGTCGCACAACTAAAATTGCTTAATCAGGTGTTTTTATAAATACAATGCTAAATAATTAAAGAACATAACATGACATACCATCACACCTGTATTCCCGGAAAAGTTAGGCAGAGGTGTGCCTTCTAATGTACACCCACATTTCACCGGTATGTTTAGGTCCGATGTAACGAGCCTATTGCCATTACCAAAGCGCAAATCCAGACTCCGAGCTGTTACTGAGAATTTTATAGAAAAACCCAATAACACTTTGCTCGATCTGGGGATCGAATCCAGGACCTCTGGCGTAGCAGTCGCTCTTAGGATAAAGAGGCAGTCAATAACCATTAAATAAATAATTAAATTAATAGAATAATTAAAGAAAATAATCACAAATGCGAAACATTTAAGAACCCAATTGTCTTTACGTCGACTCTTTCTTTTACCACTTGTTGACAACTTCAGACAAGCACAGTTATTTCGAACAAACTCTACCATAGTAAATAAATTGATTAAGCGTAGTTACGACCACTTGAATAAGATAATCATTATCATCTTCTACCCGGAAACATGTTCATTCAGGCCCGAAGAAATCTCTGCCAATCTAGATATTACACAAACATTCTGGTAAGTAAACCTGGTGAGATAAACACGAGGCCGTTGAGTATCTGGCAGCGTGCCACGATGAAGCGAAGACGATTTTGAGTTATTGGAGTAAGTTGATGATTTTCGCACTCCTGCAGTTATTTTTCCTCTTACCCGCAAAATATTACTAAAACTTTGAATGTGTGTGTACCACAAATTATGATGTACAGCAAGCACATGAGGTTATACAAAACTGTCTTTCTCCAAATGATTTAAAACCTTAAAAAGTTGATGATTAAGTTCAAAATCGACTGAGAAAATTTGTCATTTTGTGGTAACCTAAGGATTTATTTTTATGGGATATCTCGGCAAACGAGCAGGCGAGCTACCTGGCGATAAGTAGTCGTCGCCATCCATAGATATCTGCAATACCAAAGGGGTTGCAGATGCGTTGCCGAGCCTATTTAAGGGAATGGAAGGGGAAAGGGGAAAAGGACAAGGAATCGGATTGAGGGAGGAATGGTCAATTAAGATATGGGCTACCAAGTCGGCTATTGTTAACTTCGAATGAAGAAAACTGTTTCACCGTATTATGACTGTAACTGTACCTACTTTATAAAAATTAATACATAAAAATATGCAGTTCGTTGATAAGCACATTAACACACCACAACGTATATGCGTTGTTTTATCCAGGGCTTCCTCCTCGGCCTCTCCGTGATAGGACTGATGCAGATCTTCGGCAAGACCTGGCGTACGTTCGTTGAACCATTTCTCAGATGTAAGAAGAAGTCTACCTCTGTCGGCAGCGTCACTTCCGGGGCGACAGCCGATGCGGACACCATCAGGAGACAATACATTGAAAAATGGAACGAGAAGAACAAAACTGATAAACAGTAGATTTAAAATATCTGATCTGATTGTTACCTCATTACTTACTGCCGTTGCATAAAAATAGATAAATCTTTAAATAAAGAAATAATATATAAATATCGTTATAATAATAACCAAAAGCTAGAACAGTGGCGGATTAATGTAGTTACTCGTATATGATTGAATTGTCTAGCTAGTCGGCTGAAGCGAATTTTGTTGAGAGGAAAGTCGTAGATAGAGAGTTATGTAAACGAGGTGTAGCTACTAGTAATGTATAGTACCTAATCTTAAATATAATATAATTATATTCTGAGCATGTTATATATTTTTTTTGCTTGTTAAGAGGTAATAAATTTGCTCTTTAATGTCCCACATATGGGCACACTTTAGCTCAAACGAGATTAGGGTAAAGTCCACCACGCTAGCCTTTTTTGTAGTAAGGGAAAACCTGGTGGATCGTCTGCTACCTGGACTTAAAATTAAAAGCACACTTGCCTTCCCTAGCCCTATAGGGTTGGCCTTGGCATTTGTTGTAGATTCGATTTCCATCAGAGATAACTGTTTTTGTTTTGTAGAGACATTTGTTTCGAGTCTGGATGTCTAGTCCAGTGGTCCTAAGCGGCTCGGAGTCTAGATTTGTGCCCGGTTAGTGCCAATAGACTCGTCCCTTATTACATGGGACCTAAACATACCGGTGAAATGTGTGTGTACTTTAGTACACCTCTGCCTAACCCTTCGGTTAATACCGGGATGATGGTATGTCAATTGCATGATTGCAAAATACCCTGCGACACAGGAGTTGTTATTAATGTCATAGAAATGTTTTCCTCCGTGGGTGGACGCATTTTAGAATAAAATTCCTTAAGTCTATCATTCACATAGGCAACTTGTAAGACGAGATAAAATCGTAAATTCGCATCACCAGCTACTTTCATGTTACCCATGGGCATACTATTGACCATCAGATATCGCGTCTGTTCGTTTGCACACATTTCAGTACAAAAAGAGTTATCAGTTTTTTTTTGTTTATATAATATTCTAATCTATGAATATGCCATGGCGTTTACATACACTAAATAGCTGGGAATTATTTCTAAATATGACATATGTTGCCTCAAATGCGGTCAAAAGAGCATCTGGAAGCGGAACGACATGAAATCACATTGATAGTACTCAAGTAATATTAATTACATCACTCTAAAATAAAACAAATTGCTTTATATTTCAGACAGATGTCCACAATAGTGTTAGTATTGTATCGGGTTATATTAAAAAAACTGACATAATCGAGCAACTGTCAATTAGCTGTCTAATAACGAAGAAAATATACTTAATACAGACTCCAGATATTACGGTCATCGTCCATTGAAGAAGCAGAGAGGGCTGATCTGCGCCTGGAAGAAGGGAAGGGAGAACGTCTATGGTAGTCCCCTCTTGCACGTAGGTGGCTACTCCGCTGCCAGGTCTGCGGAAGAATGCTACAGCACTGCCGTAGCTCCGGCACTGAAGTTGTGACACCAAATGCGAAGGTTGGTTTTAGTCGGTAGCTCGGTTTTTTCAGAGCGGAGTCCGACACACCCCACTGGCACACCACCATGTGGATAGTCCATACAGCATTTCCAACCGCATCAACAAAAAAAACTAGATTTTTACCCTACGAGGCTAAAGTTTTCGGCTTCAAGACACAGTCGAACAAATTAATGAGTCGAAAGTTGAAATAGCCTTTTAAGGAAATAAGCATACCGGCTTTGATTAGACCAGTCGGTACTGACGGCACGCATGTATCACTCATTGTGTAGCTCGCCCATAATTTACACCTGACATACCACTTGTCATAACATATCTAAGAGCACATACCGACTGTCGTAATATGACGAGGAGTGCATGAGTGATGTCTATTTCAATCTAGTCACACTATGCTGCAATACTGCGACCGGCAGTCGGGTTGCGATGACAACGCTGGCGTGCCGCAAACGCCAACAATAGATGCCATTAATTAAATTAGATCTTAATCAGGTCTCAATTAGGTCCGTCTTCAGTTATATCTGTACTCAAATACTTTAGGCAGAAATGTATGTACAAACATATCAGCGAACTTCGCGTCGTTAGTCCTGGTAAATGGATTATAGAGTTCAGCAAATATCTTGCACAAAGATAAAAAGAGATGCCTAGCAAAATAAAGTGTGACAGTTTATACAATGAAGTTCTAGCCGTCCCTTTCATTTATATGACAATACAGAAGAAACTCTCTGGACTAAATAAAACTTAAACACTCGTTTAAGGAGGTAAGCTGACGATAAACAGTGCAAGGAATCTCTATTACATATATCGCAATTTGATTGCTATCTATTGTTCAAGTTAATAGCTCATTTGTATTTATTGTGAAATATCGGAGCTTATTAAACGCGTTATGTAAATATAGTAAAAGATTCCTCTCATTAACCCTTTTCAAAAACTCATCAATTTTTTTTCCAAAGTGAACCCACCATAGTCGCTGGCCGAACTCTTACCAGACTATCTTTATTATAGATAATGATGATTATTCAACAGTACATATTTTACTACCGTTCGTGAAGATGCGGTGTTTAGACGCGGCGGTATGCGAGGTTGCCTGCAACCATTGATTTAACTCGGTTACGTCAACACTAAACATTCGCGGCTCTAGGCTTTCACGTCATTGTAATATTTTATACGTTATGTAAGTATTTGGATACCGGTTTTGGCTTTTATACGAGGTGAACATATGATATATTAGCTAGGCAGAATCTAGAATAGGCAGGCGAAGCGTGAGGAAGGAAGGTTAGAGGAAAAGAGGCTTTTGCCATTTGATCATTTTATGGAACTAGATAGTCTAAGTTTAAAGGTACTGTATGCTTTCACAGTTATGTCAGTTTTGTGTAGATTTTCAACTTAATCAGCCTGAGTATCTAGTATTGCTCTGTAATACATGCTTCTGCGATTCCTATAAGCCGATATTAGTCTTACAATACAGCTACAAACATACACTCACGCCTTTTACCCATAGGGGTAGGCAGAAAGTACAGAATGACATTTGCTACGAGCCTACGTATCTATGAAATAGCCGTGGATGACGATGGTGAAAAAAAAATACCATGACGCCTGTATTCCCCGAGGCGTTAGGCAGAGGTGTACTTAATGTACTCTCACGTATGTAATAGGGATTACATGGAACCTTAACATACCGGCGAACTGTAGCTAGCTTTTGGGCTATTCACCGGGCACAAACCCAAACTCCGAGCTGCCCTTCGACTTGGGAATCGAACCCAAGACCGCTTAGTGTAAAAGTCGCGCTCAGTTCCGCAGTATGATGGATGGCTTATGGTATGAGACTAATTGGGACTTGTCAATATAGTCGGGAATATATTTACTTCTTGATCATGGCATTTAACAGTGCTTTGAAACATCGAGATTTCCCTCTAGGAATGCGATCAAACCCGGGAGTATAAACTAATGTTAGCAACAAGTGTCATGTTGAACCAGAATTGTAACTGTTGGCAAATGTCGAACAATAAATGCATTACAGGTGACGCATGCGCATGTGATGACATTATAGTACATAAGAGGAGCGATTTGCTCATTGTATTTTTTTTAATTACTGGACATAGAGATCAGAAGAAAGAAAAGAGTAGGACCCCCAGCTCCACTAAAAAGGTCACGATACTAGGACGGTTCCACTGGAGGGGGGGGGGGATATGTAGTTTTGATGACACGATGGTAAGTGATCTTTTTTCTTACCCATTTTATTGGTCTCAAGTCAGTATTTTTTTATCCGATTGTACCGAAATTAACATGATAAGTTGCTAGGCCAATCTGAAAATTGCCATAAAATTGGTCCTGCTGTTATGGAGTCTATAGAAAACACACAAACACAATTTTTGTCAGTTCAGTATCTACATGCCAGCATAAATGGTTCAGAACGACCGGGGAGGTACTACCCTTACAGTATGGATACTGTTGCGGTTAGTACGGTCAGTGTGGAGAGCCGGAGACCCAATTCCTCCCTCAGTCCCCTTCCGTCTCCTTTCTCTAATGATGGGCAGGTGTTTAACCTACTTGAGGTTTTATGTGAACATTTTTACTATTCTACATTATCTGTATATTCCAACATTCAAACAGTTATAAATAAATCAGGGTAAGGATCGCTTAAAAACCTCCCGCATGCCATAATAAATCTTATTACTATCAGCAGCAGGCCTTGCATTCTTAAGACAATGTTAAGAGAAAAGAGCCAGTTTACGGGGGCCGCTTGCTTATCTGCCTCAGTTAGTTTGCAAAGCATCTGCAACTCCATTGGTGTTGTAGATGATGTTTACGATCAAGTCCCTCGTCTGCTATTTTACAAGAAATCGCTCCGCTTATCCACTGAATCCGCTACCGCAGCCAGCGTAACTCACTCCCGATCGGTGTCAATGTTCTAAATTAGAGGCAGCTCATATATCTGATCAATCAGCGATTGAATATTACTTTATCGCTGGCTCTAATATAATATAATACTTTAGCGGCGATCGGTTGAATAAATATACGCGTTGACTGATTGCCATTGCAAAATTGTTGCAAGTGAACTAACATAAATAGAGATTATTTATAGTGGTAAAAAATCTAAAAGAAAAGAAAATAAAATCATTTGGACGAAATGGACAACATTTCGCCTCCTAATACATGGGTCTTTGACCTATTACTTGAATTACTTATTACCAACACAGCTCGCTGGTATGTTTGGACCAGCGAATTAACATACTTACATACTATCATATAATATCATCACGCCGATTCAGGCCTGTTTTGCCCCAAAATATATACACTCACCCAGTCGCGGTAAGAGTACCTTTAGGTTCCATGTAATTGAGGGTATAATAGAGGCTTATAATTTTTGCCCATAGTTTTGAATATTCAAAAAATACTGAAAAAATAATTCTTCCAGCCATATTGCAATACATAGCGTCCTGTTTTTAAGGAAGCTTCAGTTAGTCAAGTTTATCTCTTTCTACTACATTTTGTGTTTATTTTTGTGTTATAGTACACACTTACCCTACGATACACAATCAACAAATCATCCTAATTTTGTTGCACTCATCTCAGATGAACACAACAACCAAATCTTGCATCTCTTTCTTTCAAAGTCCATCAGCTGATGACTCCTGAGCCCTCGGAGGGCGAGGCGATCCCACGCAACGTAATGTGTCGACACGTAATCTACGAGCCTATGCAATGATTCACGGACGGTCTCGCCAAGCTATTTAAAGTACATTATATTTGACTGTAAACAAGGATTTGCTGTCGCTTGGCTATATTCTTGGCATTTGGAAGGAAAAACGCTATGGTCGTTTTTAAAAATGCGAACAAGCACAAGAGCCCCCTGATGGTAAACTTCAACTGCAGCCGTAATTATCACTTACGCATTGCCATCTTGGGATCTCTGTTGTGAAGTCACCATATTAGGTACAAGAGTGTCTGTTATTTGTCATTTAAATAAATTAATGGAACAAAAAATGGCGTTTCCATTTCATTTCATTTATTCCTAAACAAATTACATTTATGTGTCTTAATTTTAAATTCCTTGTTAAAATTCGTCAACCTGGTGTTTTCAATTATGTCTGGATGTTCTCTAACGCTCTTGCAGTTGGTTCCTCTATAACTGAGGATAGCGACTCCACTTCTTCCTGCTTTAATCGATTTGGAATCAGATAATGGTCACCAGATAGAGGGCTGGGATGATGTTAAATTCAGTCAACTTTATGCTCATCATCCTCTACGTTATTTTCCATCGATTTTGCTTGTTACTTTTTTGTCTAACTGTCTACATCCTTTCTGTACTATTCGAGGAAATACTAGAATGATAATAATTTATTATTATGTGACGTAAGTATATATTTTTTTGCATTAAACCATCACTTCTTTCAAAGACAGACATATTGTACATCAAAGATAGAAACTATAAAATAAGTCTTAACATTTATACAGTTGTTAAGGGGCGTATTTTTTCTTTATTCCTCTAAAGACATAAATCCACGGTTTACGAACATTTTATAGTTGCCTGGACGTTTACTAAAACAACTGTAACCACAGACGCGTCGATTTTATTGACTATTCCATCAATACGCATTCAATACTATTACACGTCATTTCAGTAACCTTTCTCATATAATTATACATACGCCTGTATTTCCCGAAGGATTAGGTAAGTATACTTATGTACCCACACTTCGCCGGTATGTTTAGGTCCCATATAAAAGGGGGCGAGCCTATTGCCATTAACCGGGTAAAATCCAGACTCCGAGCTGCGACAGAGAATTTCATAGAACATTTTCTATGTTCCTTTATAAGACCTACAATTTTCTAGTATATTATTTTGATGTATAAATATAAGTTTCTTATTTCAAGCCAGCTCTGTCAATTGAATTTAATTTTTGATAATAAAAAACATTTATTTTTTGGCATCCAGAAATAGTATACAAGTTAAAATAATTTTGAAATAGATGTTGCTTGAGAGAAACAGTCTTGAGAGATATATATCGTCTATACTGGAAGATTCCCTGCACAGTTCCTGGACCTAATTACCCATCCACCTCCTCCCGGCTCCACAAACAGGTCAGAGCAAAAACAACTAAATTTGGCAAGTGGCAGCCAATCCGTTTTTGTGGCAGTGGCACACGCAGTGACGTCATCGCCGGTAATTTTAGACGCACTGATTCACTGAGGGTCGGCGGCGCAGGAATTTGAGCATAACACATCTTTTTGAATGCGTATTACAAGGTGCCATGGGGATTAAACATGTTAAGATTTAAAATTTTGTTAGTAGTGTCACGCTGGATGTCTACATGCCAGCATGAATGGGTCGGCCTGACCCAGGATAGAATCTCTCCCACAGAATATCGATGTCAAGTAGCAGTATGCATACTTTTGCGTTTCGTACGGTGAGTGTGGAGCGCCGGATTCCCAATTCCTCACTCAGTCCCCTTCCTTCTCCTTTTTTCCTTCCTGTCCCTTTTTTCTTAAATAGTTTCTGCACCGCATCTGCAACTCTTTTGGTTTTGCAGATGTCCATGGTCGGCAATGACTACTTTCTATCAGGTAGCTCGCCTGCTCGTTTCTTCAGTTATCCCATAAGAAAAGAGCTACGGCTAAATAAAATAACGATCAGATCGATAATTGTTGGATGAACTCCTGTTCACATCTATCATGGTTATAGCGAATCTCATAATTCCTACGGAGGTGTCTAGGGCAAGAGAAGGAACGTGCAGTCATCAGTCGTTGCGAGTCCGACATACCCTGGGATGATCCACGAGGAGTTTTCGTACTATATAAAAGGTTATGTTAAGAATAACACGCTGTTGTGGTAGGGCCACGCTGTTCGCAGCATGAATGGGCCGGCTTGACCGGGGAAGTACCACACTCTCGCAGAAGACCGACGTCCGAGTAGTAGCGTTTCGTTACTGCGCTTCGTTCGGTGAGCGAGAGGGCTGGAGGCCCGATTCCTCCCTCAATCCCCTTCCTTCTCCTTTTCTCCTTCCCCTCCCTTTCTCTAAATAGGCTCGGCAACGCATCTGCAACTCCTTTGGTTTTGCAGATGTCCATGGGCGGCGATGACTACATACCATCAGGTAGATCGCCTGCTCGTTTGCCGAGTTATCCCATAAAAAAAAGAACAGACAATTTCAAGCTTTTTTTTTAGGTTTGTTCTTAAACTCGTGAGTCATCTAGGCGATTATAGGAACAGCACGACGTGAAACAGCTGAAGTTCCATATTATTAATTACGTAAACAACGCAAGTAGATACGTAGGTCTTTAATAAAAATATCTTATAAACCCAGAAACTGAATTAATAACAAAATATAAACCATTTTTATTGTTACAGCTTTTATTAATCCAGTGATGGTAATTATACCTTCTGAGCTGGAGATCCTGGGTTCAATTTATAGATGAAGCGGTGTTATTGGGTTTTGTGAAATTTTGAATAGAAGTTCAGTTTAGATTTGTGCCCGGTTACAGTAGGTTTGTCGGCCGCCCTGTATTACATAGGATCTAAATACACGCCATATATGTATGTATGTATGTATCCTTATCAAACTTTTTAAAATTACATTTTTAAACAAGGCCCCACAAAACCGTTATAGGTATATCAGTTAAACTTCTGCTTGACCCTTTGGAGAATACAAGCACGAATATTGTTGTTTATAAAAACAAATTTTCGTTTATCTTAAGAGTGGCAGTAACCGTATGTTTGCTTAGTTGTGTTTACAATAAATTATATTATACTATATTAAATGCACAACTTTTGAAAGTGTCAACATGCACAATATCGTCGAAGCAAAACTTATTATTTCAAAATTTCGACCATAATTTCTATCTTATGTTACATCTATAGTAGGGGCGGAGATAGTCACTCCAACCTTAGTATATCGATACGGCTCACTTAAAATGCTGACATTCGGCCGCAACTGTTTAGAATGTGCGCCAATTCTAACATAGGAAAATTTGGAGTACCACAATTAAATGTAAAGTACACATAATAACTTCAATTATAAAACAAAATAAAATTCATATCGAACAAGACACAAAACACCTGCCAACAAAAGCCGATATTCACAAAAATAACCCAATACATGTTCTTTCAATACATAAATACAATACATACATTAAATACACACATACATACGTGTGCATGTAACGTTACAGGAGCTGATAATTTCATACATTCTGAAACGCGTTACCTACTGGTGTTTGTGCTAAAAATATCAAACAAATACTCATATAGACGCGCTCGGCGTTACATTAAAAATAAATACCGGCCGAATCTGAAGTATAAACTGTGTTAGCTTTACGTTTTGGCTGCTCTGTGCCAAAATGAAGCACGATTAAGGTGGTTATTTAGCTCCTTGTTATATAGAAAACTTGTTTTCCGCCCACGGCTTCGCCCGTGTTTTTTTTTCGGACTTTTTTTGCTATAAACCTCACGGAGCCCGAGACCTTTCCAACGAATGCAAAACCGTGGAAATCGGTTCGTGCGTTCTGGCGTTATAGCGTCAGGAAGGAAAACCCGCCTTATTTTTATATTGTAGGTAAGATCGGACTAAGGAATCAAGTGGTCTCATACAATCTTTGCCCCTCTTTTTCATCCCGTTAGGGGTAGAATTTTGGAATATCCTTTCTTATGGGATACTTAAGTCATACAACGAATATACCCTCCAAGTTTCAGGTCTCTACGATCCGCGGTTTGCGTTAATCCGTCAGTCAGTCAGTCAGTCAATTAGGTCAAAGCATTTTATATGTACCTATAGATAACATAGCAGCAGTGATAGCCTAGTGATATGACCATTGGAATGCCAAGTCAAAGGTCTCGAGTTCGAATCCAAGGCACGCACCTCTGACTTTTCGAAGTCATGTGCGTATTAATAATTAATTATCACGTGCTTAAACGGTGAAGGAAAACGTCGTGAGGAAA
This sequence comes from Subacronicta megacephala, assembly GCA_958496365.1. NCBI lineage: Eukaryota > Metazoa > Arthropoda > Insecta > Lepidoptera > Noctuidae > Subacronicta > Subacronicta megacephala. The sequence continues at coordinate 13,278,449 of OY292527.1, forward strand.
CCTGCATGCCCGAAAGATTTTCTTGACGGCGTGTGAAGTCTGCCAACCCGCAGTAGGCTAGCGTGGTGGACTATAGCCTAATCCCTCTCGTACTGAGAGGAGACCCGTGCTCAGCAGTGGGACAATGTAATGGGTTGATGATGATGATAGATAACATAATAACTACCTTCTTTGTCATACGTACACACAGCTACACATCAAGCTATACAAATCCAGTTTAGACTGACCTCCCATTGTTAACGCTTTCCGTACAATTCAAAGCCAGCTCAAACTGGATGTGTAGGTAGGTATAGCTTGATGTGTAGCCGTGCGTACCGCAAAATGATGTTTTTCTTCACCGTTTAAAGCGAGTGATATCTAATGAATTATTTAATAAGCATGATCGACATGATTACGAAAAGTCAGAAGTGCGTACTTTGGTTTTGAACTCGCGACCTACGACTTGGCAGTCCAATGGTCATCAATAAACTATCTATCACTGGTTATGAAATGAATTAACATTCATATAAAAGAGACTTCATTCGTTTTGGTTGTTGCGAAATAGTTGGGTGTTCTTCGGAGTAATGTTGAAAATATATTGTACGGAGGAGAACATGACTTTAAAATACAGTTTTTACAGTATGCTGTGATGCAGAGCCGACCTAAAACGCGTAAAATATTACGTAGCATATCTTTCAACAGCGCTGAGTCTTATTTTAGCCCAATTCAGTCGGGCTTACGAGGCAATAGATAGTTTTAGTGTTCCGGTCCAAAAATTAGCAGAATAGATCACAAATGAATTATGATGGAAATAACTTGTTGGAAACCGTGAAGGGATTATTATTATCGACGAAAACGGTTAAATTATGACTATTATTTATTTACCTTAAATACTTAATTCTTTATTGAAAGTGTAGGTAAATTGTAGGTTTATTCTATTCTTATTGATATCTCATAATTTTTACAGAGTAGGACTGTCAAGATTTTTATCAAGAATGTAATATTTATATATTATAACAGCCAACAGGCCTGCCCCATATATACAAGACCTAAACATACCGGCAAAATGTGGGTGTACATTAGTACTCCTCTGCTAAACTCTATTAACATAGATATAGATTCCAGTCACAATGCTACACATAGGCCTTCACCCAGATTGATATCATCCAGATCCATATATTCGACTACCATATCTAGCGCGTGACAATAATATACTAGACTAACTATGCCAGATAGAACCGAACGTAAGAGGGAGCATAACGTTTTTAGTTATGTGACGATTTTTTACAAGGCAACTCGTACCTGAAGCCAGTGAGAGAACTTTCCAAAAAAAAGTCGCTTTATCATTGTTTTCTTCAAGTTGTTACGACTTTGCTGGCTCGTTTGTCTTGGTATGGGAACGATGATGATGAGGAGGGATGAAACGCATCGGACTTAAAGAGTTCTCAATATGAATGTCCTCCGCATTCTTTGGTCTCCCTATAGGGAACATGCTGCACTGACATGGTGGAAATATGATGGAAATGGGATTAAATGATGAAATGACGACCAACAGGAATGAATGTAAGAAGGAAGAAGAAGAAAAGGGTAGAAGATGATGATGGTAGAACTCTGCTAGTAGAGTTCGTCTGATATGGTAGAAACGTATTGAAGTAATTATGAAATGTGTTTACTATTGCCAATATATTATTAGGTATATGTTCTAATTATTATTGATAGGTAGCGCCACTTATCACGTCGTGTGCGCATTAATTGCAACACGCATCTGTCGCGAGCCAAGCATTCTTTTCACTGAAGCCCGATTAATCAACCCTGCTCACCACACAGGTATTAAGGTGTGAAGAAATCTGTCAGATACTTTGTGCCAGTACAGTTCAGTCTTTGTAGGCAGAGATGGATATTATACTCACAAATAAAAAACAATTCCAACAGATTTTGTTTATGGGATAAAGGGCAAACAAGCAGACAGATCGCTTGATTGTGAAGCGATTACCGCCGCCCAGCGACACCCGCAACACCAGAGAAGTGGAAAGTACGTTGCCAGCCTTTTAAAAGGGTTTGGGCCTCCAGTATCCTCACTCACTCGACGAAACACAACGTAAGCGTTGTTTCACGCCGGTTTTCTGTGAGGCCGCGGTATCACTCCGGTCGAACCGGACCATTCGTACGGAAGCATGGTTCTCCCACGGTGAATTTTCTAATACTTGGAATTGCAGTTAAAGACCTTTGGCAAATGCTTCATCTCGTTGATTAACGCGCAAATTATGTATGAACATCCACTAATTAATTTATAAATGTAATGGACGCGAAATGCATTCTAGGAGTACACAAATCAGTAAATATTCCAAGAAAATTATTGCTTGGATTACCCTTAGATATTCTGGATGATTAGTGGAGGTCAATATATATTTTAACAAATTCTGTTTTCGGTGTCCGGCTTTTTTTTTCTAACAATTTCGTATGACTGAATAGGAGAACAGAACAAAAAATACAGTCAGTTGACTATTTTTTTTTTTATTTATAGTATAGTTGTCAAACTTCTTGCCATAAAAAGAGCCGATTAACAAAATCGAAATTGGTTCAAAAATAAGGAAGTTATTAACATTGTAATTTTATGCTAGACAGAGACCGTGCTATTTCGGCTTGTGACGTCACAATCCAATATGCCATACAATTGCTATACTAACATCACCAAACACTTTCACGGTTATATCTTAGAACTTTATAAGTCAATTAAAATATCTTTTTTTTTCAGTATAACAACGTAACATAAAGAGGATAATACGGCCTCTAAAATCCCGGAATATTGATAATCACGATTATATCCCGGGATTTAAAAATCACGTATTAGGTATTTATTGAATTTTATTTATAGTTACAAATTATTAATTTGATTAATCATTAAACATTTTAAAGATTCTGTGCTAACATTGCGTCAAAGGCTTTGTTTTGTTTTAAGTAGGTTAAATAAAATTCTTTAGTAGAATGTAGAATATAATAAAGTCTAATTAATATTTTGTGATTTTTAAATCCCGAAAATAAAACGTCATTACCTATAAATTATTCCGGGACTTTGTATTATCCACTCTATTGAAATAAAACTACTTTTTACGGATTTTATTCGCGTTATATTGATATTTTTAAATTCCCGACGTTTCGGATCCTTTACAGCATCCATGGTCACGGGTGGTCATTTTTTTATTTCAATGTCTAATATTCGCGTAAGTGTTAGAAACCAGTATGTTATCCACTCTATGTTAATTACCTTCTCGAAGATAACGTAAATATACTCTTCCTATACCGATAACATCTGGTCATCAACTACATACCATAACGCCTGTGTTCCCTGAAGGGTTAGGCAGAGGTGTACCTAATGTTACACCCACATTTCGCCGGTATGTTTAGGTCCCATGTAATAGGGGGCGAGCCTATTGCCATTACCAGGGCACAAATCCAGCTCGACGGGGGATCGAATCCAGGATCCCTAGCGCAGTCGCGCTAAGGACCACTAGAATAATGAAGCAGTCTAAACGTCATCATCTAATTACCTAATTTAATCCAGTGTTTGACATGTTAATTTGAAGCTAGTTACTAAGGCATGACGTACAATCACGAACACCGATATGTACACAGTCAGTAAAATTCAACAACGATTTTCTCTGAAACTATTGATTAAAATAATTATGAGATGTGCTGACGGAACCTTTTAACACATACTTCACTGATTTGTTCAATATTTCGACATTTTAATAGATACTGTAGAAGAAAATTTTGAATTTCAGTAATTAACTTAATGTGTACATATTTTTGCTCGTGACTGTACGTGTACAGTCGCCAGCACATCAGGTTATACAAAAGTGTCAAATTTCTCCAAATGATTTTAAACCTTAAATGGTTCATCATTAAGTTCAAAATCAACTGAGAAAAATTTACATTAACTTGTAACTTGGTGTACTGGCGCACGTACAATTATATTGACAGTCCTACATTTGAGTTTATTTAAATAGCAAAAGATATTCACACCTCGCATTTCTATTTCAGTATGATGTTTTTAAGTCCTGTTAACTCGGAGAATTCCCTAAATACTAGAATCCGGGTTCAACAAAAGGCATTCGCTTACTTTCCTATAATGTATCTAGTAACTATATTTTTCTTTTCCATCCTTAAAGAAGTCGAAACTAATATTATTTATTTTATCTTTTATTTGGACTCATTGTGTTCTGCCTACCCCTGTTGAACAAAGACATGAGTGTATGTATGTAAACTAATATTATTACCCTAAATACTGGATTCCGGGTTCAACAAAAGGCATTCGTTTACTTTTCTATAATGTATCTGTTACCTATATTTTTCTTTTCCATCCATAAAAAGTAAATTGAAAGTCGAAACTAATATTATTTATTTTATTTTTGATTTGGACTCATTGTGTTCTGCCTACCCCTGTGGGAAAAAGACATGAGTGTATGTATGTATGTAAACTAATATTATTTTTGAAATAAGCTGTGACTGTCATATTAGTCTATTGGTCCAACGGCAACGTTAGAGGTCCTGGGTTAGGTTCCTAGGTCGAGCAAAGTGTCATTGAGTGTTTTCTATGAAATAAACACAGAAGAATTTCGGAGTCGGGCCGGCTAATGGCAATAGGATCGCCTATTATTATATGGGACCTAAACATACCAGCGAAGCGTGAGTGTATGTTAGCACACCTCTGCTTAGACTTATTAAATCATACGTTAGGCCAGACCTACTAAGCACCTCCAGTCGGGGGCCACGGACGAATGTGCAGTTCCCGTAGCCCCCGACACAGGTGCGAGAGGGAACACCGAGGTTAGTTTCCCCGGGCGAGGGACATCCATGAGGATTTCCACCCTAGTAAACAAAAAAGGTGAAGAAGCACCTCGCACCTCTCTATTGATAACCAAAGATCAAACACGTGGTAAAACATGATAACTCTCACTTCTCTATATCTCTATCTGTTCTTTCCTAGTCATGAGACACATACGACCTTATTTACCCTGATCCCACGAATGACGTCACTGGTAAAATGTGGAACATTCCAGACGTTTTCGATATTGTTGGATACACTTTATAATGACGTTTGACGATACATGATTAGATTAAAAGTATGCAAGAGACAACATCAACTGAATTTCAGCTTTTACACCAGTAGTTAAAAGCCAAATTCATGCGGCTTACATTTTTCGAGTACCTGCCAAGACCAATTATGTTTTATTTAGGTATGTTAAGGTTTAAATTTGTGTAGCAGTGTCGTTACCTGTTATTAAGAATAGAATTGGCAGGGAGCAGGTTGTGAGGTGGTTATAAGATCGCTGACGTTGCTTGGCCAGCTCTGACTCACTCTTTGACAAGTCAGCTAACTAGACCTGTCTTCTGTAAGAGACCTCATTCGTATTGCTTCAGAATTTAATTTATTGTGATTAAGAAAGATATGATAATTAATTGTGATATGCGAAAATGTAATTTAATTCGCGTCTAATAAGGTGTCTTGTTTTATAAATCAAACTGTAGTAATAGAGTTCAAAATTGGTGTCTATCATAATTATTCCTTATATGGTCATGCATACTCGTATTCGCCGAATACTAGGCAGGTGGAGTCTCAAAGACGGATCCTCTCCGACGATTAAAATTAAACAAGGAGCTGAGATTCTCGAACCGTACTACTAACAGGCAACGTTAGATAGAATTATCAGGAGGTTAGATCTCCAGAAATACAACTGTAAAAACCGAATCCAATTCCATGCAGTAGTTTTTGCGTTATGCCCGTGAAAAACCAAAAATAGTTTCGTTCATGAGAATAATAATACAAAAAAAAAAAGAAGAATTCATTTTTTCGATCAATATTATTTTTATTTTATGCTAGCTGAGCCCGCGGTTTTACTCGTGTTTTAAAAGGATTTACTTACTTTTAACATACACTAAATTTTAAGTAAGATCTTCAGCTATACAACTGTCGAAACCTTATCCAATTCCATGCAGTAGCAGTAGTAGTAGCTTTAGCATGGTTCGTGTACAAATATACAGACAAAAATTCTGAAAAAATATTGTTTTGAACAATCTGTTGCTCTAATAAAGACCCCCTTTATTTTTTCTTCAATATCTATAAAGAATAGACATCGGCCTCTTACAATTTTATTATATTTATGGAAGTTTTGCCGCAGAACATTTCAAAACCCATTGTTTTCAGTTTTCATTTAGCAAATTGTCCCAGCTTGTTTCACGACAGCTGCCAACATTCTCAGTAAATACGTTATTGTGCTGGCATTACTGTTACTCGCTGTCTTGTCATTGATATGCATAATGACTTGCTTATGCTGTCTCCTAATAGGGTAGGCAGACATGCAATCAGTACATGCTGCCACCACCGACGACGTTAACCAGATCACTTGTTCACTGCAATTTGCAGTTTTCCTTTGCTCATTTGCGATAGACTTCGACGTAAAGGTCCATCCAGTCAGACCTGAAAAACTCAGGTATTTTTTCAGTACTTTGTATATGTAAAATGTAGACATACTCTTAAAAAGAAATTATTAAACTACGTGCACTAAGGAAACAAAAGTATTCTCACTTTGATAGAACTAAACTGTATGTACCTACGTATGAAAAATATTGTAAGCATTTTTATTTAAAAGAGTATTTATTGATAGGACTTGGATTTGGAACCGTGCAATTAGTTTTGAATCCAATCTTCCAGATCTAATTATAAAATATTTAATTTGATTCAAGTTCAAATGTTTTTATTTCAAATACGCCTTTACAAGCATTTATGAAACTGATTAAATTGATTTGATTGATGGAACCATTATTAACTTTCTAATTTCTGAATATTCCAGTTCCCAGCATTGGAACAGTACATATTAAACAATCTTATCACAGAAGCATTATTTATTCTGGATAAGGAATGTAAATCAAGTTGAAGTTAATCAAACATCTTGCAAATACTGTAAAATAAGCATGCATTTTTCATCCAAAACATGTTTCCAGAAGTCATGTTCAGTTAAGATGTATCCAAAATGTTTTTCTTCGAAAGGGAACATCTAAACGTGATGTATGTACCCTCAGACGCGTCCGGAGCGACCTCAATAAATACTGTGCTTCCGTGTTCACTCTGCCAACGTTTTGCATAAAAACTAAACGTTTCTCGAGAATATGGAAATAGATTGATGATTAATCATTGTATGGGTTTTTGCCTTCCTCATTAGTCTAGTGCTCTAAGCGCAACTGCTACGCTAGATGTCATGGGTTCGATTCCTACATCGAGCAAAGTGTTATTGAGTTTTTCAATAAAATTCACAGTAGCAGGTCGGAGTTTGAATTGGTGCCATATTAATAGCAATAAACTCACTCCTAATTATATGATATATGTATATTATATATATATAGATTATACAAAATTAACCACAGGCCCGTGCCGAATTTAAAAAGGTGATAAAAAGTAAAAAAAAATGCATCGTGGGTCGCACTCGCACATAACTAGTATTTTTGCTAACCCCTAGAGGTAAATGCTTGTGTTTCGAATGGGTTGCACGTCAGTAGCGCAATGGTAGGGTTTCGAACCGGCAACCAAATGATCGCAAGTCCGACGCCTAAGCCGTTAGGCTCCCGGCTCTTTATTCGCCGCTGATTCTGAAGATTACCCTCAACATATAAACAAACAAACAGAATCCCCCTCACTCTTCATAAGAATGTCCTGTATATGTAACATCTGTAAGCTGTATATGTAAGCCTATATTCGCCGAAGGGTTAGACAGAAGTATCCTGTTGTATATCCACAGTTCACCGGTATGTTTCTCTCATACCTATAATAGGGCTGACCCTATAGCCATTGATCGGGCACTAACACAAATTGTACTGCTACCGAGAATTTCCCAAAAAACGCCTAATAACACTTTACTCGCCCTGAGGCATGATAATTTTGTCTAAATTAAACGCTTTGCAATACCAGAAAGTCAAATTCATAGTTACTATTTTGTTTGTCTATTACTATTTATAACTCAGGAACGTTATATCAGCTGATCGTGTAGTATTTTGAAAAACTTGTGTAATTTTCGTAACTTTTAAAATATTATGTCACTTGTATGTTTTGTTTATTTTATCGATACTTGGGTAATTAAACTATATTTAAGAAATATATTTTTTTACTTTTTTATTAGCTTTAGTGTCTAGTTAAAAACATATATAATGATTATTATTAATAGTGCATATAATACAAGCCTAAAATTCAAGTCACAATACACATTTATACAAAATTACAACAGTTTTTGCAACACGTATCCGATTCATAGTTGAAACATCATAGCAACGGCGAGGCGCCTCAGTTAGTGACAATCGTAGAACAAACGAAACGCGATCTAAATCAGTCGTGTGCCCTGACGGCTATTTCAGCTGTTCTAAAAATATAACGACAAAGATCGCGCTGCGATGTGGGTCGAGATACCTTTTTCTTTCGATCCACAATCCGCACGTGCGCACCTTGCATAATTCAAGCGCCGAATGAAATTTTAACGGATATTTTAATAAAATGACAGTTACTATTTTGAATTAGGAATTTGATAGAACCGTTGTTGTTTTCGAATGTGATTTCCATTTTTAAACTTTTCTGTGTGTTTGTGAGGTGTATGGAAGGAGTGATTTTTTATTGTGTTTATTCGTAGGTGCCTGTGACAAATAGGTAAACGTATTAATTAATTGGTCATGTTATGCTGTCATTTATCTTGTGTAAGGTTTGTTTGAAATAGCCATTAATTTATGTGTGAAAAGGACGAAAGAGTATCTTGTCGTAACGTAGGTATGTATGATGAATATAATATTATAATGAAGTTTGATAATATTTCGCATATCTGTTTTAGAAGAGATGATTGATACTTAGTTTATGTTCTAATTTAAGAAATTAGCAAGGTTTATTCTTGATCATGAAGGTCAATAATTTACTAGCAAGTAGGTATTTAATTTTCCATAAATACGTGAGTTTATTAGACATATTTTTTTAAGAAAATCACCTAATTTTAGAGTTATACGACAACGATAGCTATTAAAATGCTTTTTTAAACATAAATACAAGTTGAGTTTCAAGTATTTCAGTAGGTAGGTATATGTAAAAAGTAGTGACAAGGTGAAGTTTGCGTATTTAATAAATTAAAGATTAAACTATGACAGACAGACGGACCGGCAGACGGATATTACGATTATAATCTTATGAAATGTCTTATGAAACTTCAAAAACGATGTCTGAGAACGACTCACGTTGCGTCCTCAAGGTTTCGAATGCTATTTTTATCTAGATATCTATGAATATGGCTTAAAAGCCATCTTTAGGTTATTCAAGGCAGCAAAAAGGATAAATATATTTAATTAAATTTATTATTATTATTTTATAGTGGTACATACTTAAATATCTGTAATATATAAGTAAGTATTTTTTTTATGTTATATGTTATATAAGTATGTGTATTCGCCGGGAGGGGATGCCCTAGAAAGACATACCTACACCAATCTTATTGGTGAGGTCCTATAACGGAGTCAAGTCAGCACGTGTGTATGACAAGATGTATGAATGTTGACGAAGCAAAAGATGAATGTTTTGTCGAGGAAATTCTCAGTAGCAGCTCGTAGTTTGGATTTGTGCCTGCTTACCAAAAGGCTTTCTCCGCGTTACACGGGACCAAAAAAAAATATCGGTGAACACAATGTTCATTAGTACACCTGTGACGTGATGGTATGTTATTGTTAAGTAGTAAGCGGCACTTACTCCATAAGATAGCGAGTTTGAGGGATTTTAAGATTTTTTATGATTTAAAGAAATGTTTGTACCTAGGTATCATCATCATGATGCACGAAAACAAGGAGGAAGAAAGTGAAGACGTAGACTCTTACAACAGGACATTTTATATATCTAGGTATATTTTGGCGACGGTGGAAGATTAAAAAAAATGTTACTAACCCAATAAATGTCGGTTGTCGACAAAATAACAATTAATGTCGACTCAGCAACAATAAAATTGCTGGCAAAACAACAATTAGATTTTTCCGTTAAACAGAAATAACACGGGCGGCTACTGAGCATTCTTGGCAACATAGAATGAATTTCAATACACAAGGAACATTCGACGTCAATCATAAGAATTAATGCTTTTGTTGCTGACCAAATCGAGGACTTTCTTAAAAAAAGGCCGATTAAAAGAAACCTTAACCGACAAACAGTGAGACAGAGCATAAAGTGTAGGTAACAGGATCGTGGCAAGTGGAAATCTTCATTCTCTGCATTATCTGCCTACCTCTATGAGGGACAGGCGTGAAAATATCTATACAGTACAGTCGCCAGCAGGTCAAGGTATACAAAACTGTCAAATTTCTCCAAATGATTTTAAACCTTAAATTGTTGAAGTTAAAGTTCAAAATCAATCGAGAAAATTTGACATTTTGTGGTAACTTGATGTGCGGCTAGCACATCACCACCGTACTAGTCTACATCATCACCTTTTAGCTAATTATCCAATTACAGGTTGGTTTTCAGCCTCGCTAGATGCCGCTGATTATCAGTATTTTACACAAAGCGAATGCCATCAGTTTTCCGTTGCCAGTCATTTTCACACCCCGAGGCACATTTTACATACAAACAACAAAACAATCAAGTATTATTATTTAAAATATTTTCCAAATAATTTCGGCTGTTCACCAAAAAAAAAAAATGTATCATGCCTGTCTTGTCCCAAAGGAATGATTTTCTTGACGTACGAATATTAAAACCAATATACTGTTATATGTGATTAAATCTGTGATAGACACACTTAAAAGAACTGAATATCATGTGTTTTTAATTAACTTTGACGAGGACATTAATCAATAGTAAGTGTTTTAAAGTAATCGATTTGTATTAAGCCTTCGTCACTGCAACAATACAAAATACTGCCGGAATGAGAACTGCTATTTTCTGTCAAGCTCGTTTACGTGGCCGCATTGCTAAACGCCGTCCGTATCGTATACAATGTAGTTTTATACCGCTATCAAGCTGCACTGTGCTAAGATTGTCGCCACAAAGCATGTGGAATTGATGTAAACATAGAAATTTGCCAGGCGTAGAATTCAGGGCCATCATCTTTAATTCAGGGGTAATAGCACTTGAAAATTGACAACGTTAGTGCTGGAAAAATACGACTGCGGGCAGGATTCGAACCTCCGTCTTCTGGTTAAGTACAACAGATGCTTTGACCGCTAAGCCATCGTGAGTCCCACCCGCCGGGTCGAAATTTGCCTTCACATTTTTTTAATCGTAGTCGTAATAATGTTTGCATGGAAAATGCCTAAAAAATACAAAAAGATAACGTTAGTGCTGTTTTGTTTCAGGCGTTCTTTTCTAATGAGTAATATATAAAATTTCCCATACCATTGCCCCTGTTTTCACCATGGAATTAGATAAAAGCGTACCAATATCCAACACAGATCGCCGCAACTGATAAGTTTTCAGCTTTCATGAAATAAAGGGCAAGCCTATTGCCATTAACTGAGCACAAACCGCAACCCCGAGCTGCTCTTGAGAATTTCCTAGAAAACCTAATAACACTTTGTTCAATCCAGGAATCGAACTTAAGCGTAGCAGGCGCGCTTGGGACCACTGGATTATTGACGCATACTTCAATTCATATTATTGGAACTACAAAATTTACCTCCATTAGTTTCAAAGCAATACACCTGTAAGAGATATCCTTAAGCTATTTGCAGTACAAACGCTAAACAGTTCGTGCTCAAGTGGCTCAAACGGGACGATTAAATACGAATAACCATTGCACCTTAACTGAGGAGTAGAGACGGCCTGGCGACGAGCCAGACACGACCCGCGATGTGTCATACACAGACAAAGATTAGGGATTATAGAATGGTCAATTATGACCGTAATAACAGTACGTAATAAGTCAAGGATTAATTAGAATGTTATTGGAGAGGTGAAGACAAAGAAGATTGGATTGTATGCTAATTTACAAGGTGCTCCTCGGATTTTTTTAAAGTCTTTGAATAAAACCCAATGTCGGGCAAGGTTTCCAGAAGCCGAAATTAGAATTGTTGACTGCAAGACCATATCAAAAGATTTAATCATCAGCCTATAATTGTCACTGACCTCTCCGTAAACGTCACAGAGCCCAATTGGATTAAGAAAGCCGAAGATCAGGCTCTGTGGCGTGTTTAATTTATCTATACATATTATACTATACATTTTAATTCATCATCATCATCATTAGCCTTTAATAGTCCACTGCTGAACATAGGACGTCTTCTATCGTGCGCCATTTCACCCTGTCCTCCGCTTTTCGCATCCAGCTTCTGCAAGCAACCTATAAATAATACATATTAATCTATACTTATATAGAAATTAATCCCTATTTCCCTTTGTCATGACAACTTGAGAACGACAATACCGATTTCATTTATCTTTTTTAAGTTTTTGTTTCTGTAGAAGGTTCTTACGGATACAAAAAATTAAATAATTGCGCCGAAAATTGGTATTATGTTATATTATAAAAAAATAACTACTATAAAAATCTTAATTGATAATTGTCGTACGGCGATGCTACGGTGCTACGGCGTAGCTCCGTAGCTTCGTAGAGGTCCCGACATAGCCTACGAATGGACACGCTCACTTTGGTTTTAAACAACTTTTTTATCTAATCTATGTCCAAAACATTTCAATAAATACAGAAATTATTATATAATGTCAAGATTTCCCGTTTATACCGGTGACGTGTTTTATCTAATGCCACGAAATGAACATATTTCAGCCAAGTTGCACAGTAATGACAGACCGCCGCCACGATCGAGTTGATTTTAATGAGTAATCGAGTTAATTGCATTCAATGTGTACCAATTTTATTGGTGTTTTTACATTTCAATCAAATTTAAAATCGATGTTCGTTTTATGATTTGTTGAATGATCTATTTGATTAAGAAATTATTGGTAAAGTTTTATGTTATTTTAAATCAGAATTATATTTTTGACTTGGTTTGAGCTTGTTTTTGTGTTAGGTTAATAATATTTATAGAGGTTCCGGATTTTAATCTGCTATCTCAGGAGAATACCAGTATAATATGGGGTGGGCATGGACTACTAGATGGAGTGATGATTTGTGAAAGGTTGCTGGCAGAAGCTGGATGCAAAAGTGGAGGACAGGGTGAAATGACGCGCACTAGGGGAGGCCTACGTCCAGCAGTTGACTAATATAGGCTGATGATGATGATGGATGGTAATCCCAAGGAAATCATTGCTTATAATAATATGGCATGTAGTATTCACAAATACGCTGTGGCTCATTTCATTTTAGAGAGCGGAAAATCCTTGTGAATCATCCTTTACGCGATGGAGCATGTATGTTGTTGACTCTTACTAACTAAAAAGTGAACCATATGGCCGATGTTAGGCCATGGGTCAGGGATCTACCGGGCTTATAATAGTAATATGGTTGGAGACCATTTATATTATTAAAAGTCACTGCAGGGCAAAGACCTCCCTGCCATCCTTCCATTCGTCACATCTTAATTCACTAACGCACGTAGTTGCCTCATGAGGGCAAAACAATAGATTCTGCATTATGTCTACAGTATGGGCTTGACGGGATAAATCTTTTTTCTTGAATAGGAGTACAATAATATTCATTGTGCCAATGTGGTGTCTAGGTCTTATAAGGCGGTAGATTATACATAGATAGAATATTGTTTATCAAAACAAGCTGAAAACAATTTTTCAAGTCATAGAATATTATAATGGGCAGTCTTATCGCTAAAATCAATCAAATCAAATCAAATCAAAATCAAATGTTTTTATTTCAAATAAGCTTTCACAAGCGTTTATGAAACGTTATTGACTCTAGTTGCACGGTTCCAAAAAGTTGATCCCATGGAGAAGAATCCGGCAAGAAACTCCATAGACACTCTTTTAAAATATATTGTTTTAACATAATTTGCTGGTACATTATGCCGATAACAGGATATGAGTGCATTGGAGGTTTATGTCATAATTAGCCTGAAGTCTGGACTAAAATTACAAGAAGGTTCTCAGCAGATGAGAACGCAATGTCAAACTAAAACAGATACACTATGTGTAAGAATACACATCATCAAAAATATGAACTCGGATAACTATAATCTACTTAGACATAAATGGCTACGATGTACTCACATTTACAGTTCCTGTTTATATAAAGTGGTAAACAATATACAAGATAATTGAGAGTGAATAAAGTAACCTCAGGTTGCCAGGGAGACCACAAGTGCACCCGTATTTTCAATCTCATACAAACAACGTTTACACAAATAAAAGAAAGAGATTTGACGTGAAATGAAGTCTTCTCATTGAAACCAGGTAATTCCATGAAGCTAAAGACATAAAGTGAATAATTTCAACACATTTTCGTGAAACGATATTTTTACTTTTTACGACACGTTAATGACTGCATCTAAAGACCCGTGCTATATTGCAGTTTTCATTGTGACCAAATTAAACTTAATTGCATAAACTAACCTGAATTTCTGACATTGCCCTTTTAGTACGGTCATTTGTTAGTTTTGTACCTGAAGAGTTTTACGGGATACGCCAAAACAATTGATTTTACAAAAAAAAATGTCAGTAGGTACATAAGCTGTAGGAATTTTCTTTTTAGTTTAATTATGTATTACATGTTTTTAACGTAAAATGAGTCGGAAAAGAAATATTGTCAAAAACTGGTGGGCCCATTTTTCCAATTACCGTATTGGAAAAAAGGCACCACCAGTTTTTGTCTCTCAAAGTTGAAATTCGAAAAGAGAACATCGAAATCTATAAAATTACCCATTTTCAACCTCCCGGAAAACTTTCCACGGAACCTCGTTTTTCTGAACGAAATACGTAAGAGGTATTGCATTCGTTATAGACAAAATTGAGCTGTTAGTATATATCGACTAGCGGATTACTTACCCTATATCTCTCATCACTTTTCGCCAGAGAAGGTAAGACGTCATTACCAAACGCAAATTCCAGCGCCATTGACGTATTAAACCCGCCGTCTTATCCTACAAGGATAAAGCTCGCCGCACACTAAATCCGTTTGCACAACAATCAAAAAATAACAATCTCGTGCACGTCACTTGCATCGCTCGCTTGCCGTTTCATGTCCGAATGACTCATGTTTATTTTGCTCCTCAAGCTATTAATATGCAGTTAATATTTACTCTATGGAATTAATACTGCATCTCGATAGGGATGGGTATATTTATATAATTCAGAAATGTATATAATGTAGTTTGCCTAGTTTGAAACCAAAATATTTTTTTTACTATGAATGAATGAATGAATGAATGAATAATTTTATTTCAGACAGGAGTCCATAGGGTTAGTAACAATTTTAACTTAAATTCTAGTAATAGTCTAGTCTAGTTAGTTAGTTCTAGTCTAGTAATACTATATCCGTCATTCACTAATTTGAGGCTAATGCCTTTATCTTACTACTTACTCTACTACGTCTCAAAATATAAAAAATTGCTTCATTAATCTAGTGGTCCTAAGCGCGACTACAACACTAGAGGTATTGGATAAAGGGTATTTCTATGAGATGCTCAGTAGCAGCTAGGAGTTTGGATATGTGCCCGGAGAATGGCAAAAGGCTCGCCCCCTATTACATGGGACCTAAACATACCGGCGACCAGTATGTCTACATTAAGTACACCTCTGCCAGCCCTTCAGGGAATACAGACGTGATAATTATGTATTATTATATTCTTTATTGTACACCACATAAAAAAAACATGACAATAAACTTAATACAAAAAAAAAAGTACAATTGGCGGCCTTATCGCAATTTGCGATGCAGTATGTATCTATGATTTAATACAAAAACTATACAATAAACAATTTAAAAGGTAGCAAGTATAAAAAAACTAAATTGTAATGAAGACTTTGCATATAAGTGTAATAATTTCGGTGCGTACTACGGACAAATAAAATACGCATGGTTTTATACCTATTTCTGCTTCTTACTGTGTGCGAGATTTATGTAAAGACGAAAAGAAAAACTCTTAATGCTTCAATGTATAAGAAAAGATTTTATGTATTTGTAAAGTGCATTCGCTTCAAAACAATCTGTAATATTGTGTAACGACTGCAGCTGTGTAAGATGTAAGAATTAAAGTATGTGTCACCAGTATTATTAGTATTATATTCAGCGCAGATATTTATGGCGACGTCTTACTGGAATGTTTGAATGAAAACTCACACACTTACCAGACTTGTAAATGAATCTGAAATGAATGCTAGTGAAACAATTTGTAGAAGAAATTGAATTTAAGAATATATCTAGAAGTTTGGGTCTTTAATTCAGTTTATATTAAATTTTCCGAAAAAAATATAGTGTGGAGCTTCAAGAAAATATCTCCGTCTCAATACAGTATTGTAAATTAAATAATAATAATCATCATCATCATATCAGGCATACGTTCAGCAGTGGACGGTAGGCTGATATGATGATGATGATGATTATTATTTCATTTTCCCCCAAAGGGCGCCAACTATCCCGGAATTGGGCATCGCATCCATCCGCTGCCAGCCACCTTCTGCGAATTGTCGGTCCATCGAGATGCAGGGCGTCCCACACTAATTAATTAATTAATCAATATGTATGGAAAAGTAATTATTTTCGAGTAAAAAAATATTCTTATTCTTATTCTATCCGTTGTTTGTAACTCGCATTCTAAAGGACTTTTTGAGACAAAGGTAGGTAGCCGAATATCCTTTCCCAACATTCAATCTATCCCTATACCAACATTTTCAAACTTGGCTAAGCGATTTAGTCGTGAATACTTAACAAATAAACAGACCGACAGACAGAGTTACTTCCATTTAAAATATTAGTATTGATTTGTGTAGTTTTAATGATGAATGGCATTGGTATTTACAGTCGTGTTGGATGCTTGTAATAAATATCTTCCTGCATTAGGTATATTCATACCATTGTATGAATTCTCTGCATACAGTATGCACAGAATTCGAAGTCAATTGCTGGTCGCTGTTCGTCGCCCCCTTTGGCCATAACTAGGTACATATTGAAGTCAATATTTTATCGCTGCCAGATTGCAAGTCATTTGTGCATCAACACCATATTAATCGATCAAAGTTGTGCCCAATCTTGGTTTATTATATTACTATTTTCATTTCCATTATAATAGGTTGATCTTGGTAGTGAATTATGTAGAGAGAGATAAACCCATTTCCAATTTTTGCGTTGCGCAATAAAGATATTTCGGTTATAAATAATATCAAGCTTGTGTTACTGTAGGGTTAAGCAGACGTGAACTGAAGTACACTCACATCGCTGGTATGTTTTAGCTCCCATTTGTTATTAGGGGGCGAAACTATTGCCGATTGACCGAGCAGTAATCTTCAAGCTCGTATTGAGAATTAGGTCTGCAAAGAAACACAAATTACACTGTGCGACCTGGTAATGGACCCCAGAACCCCTATTTCCCCCCAGACAGCGAGCGAATTTTTTTGGAATTACTTAAGCTTACTTGTTTTCTAAGCTGTGAGCTCCAAATAAATATATCACCGCTTAGTTCTTTCAAGATATCGGATGGCCTCAGATTCCATTGTTATACTTATTATAAGTAGGTACATCCTCATTCAGAATACAAAATTCACTGCAAAACGCTATGAAATATTAAGTAGGTACTCGACTAATCGTATATTTTTGTCACAGTATACTAGATGGAGCATCAGATGTGAATTACAAGCAATGATATCTGACGTGTTATGACACGCTCGCTCTTAATGAAAATATTATCAACACGTGTTACACTACTACTCAACGGGAAGTACAATTTCACTAACTTATCTAGTTTTTAACATACCATCACGCCTGTATTCCCCAAAGAGTTAGACAGAGGTTTACTAATTGTACACCCACAGTTTGCCGGTATATTTAGGTCCCATTAATTAGGCACAATTCCAAACTCCGAGCTGCTACTGAAAATTTCATAGAAAAACCCAATAACACTTTGCTCGACCTGGGGATTAAACCCAGGACCTCTAGCGTTGCAGTCTTCGGGGAATACAGGCGTGATGGTATGTTAGTAAAACTGCTGGGAAAATGAGAATTTATAACAAAGTCGAAGACCCAAGATGACGCGCGAGTCATAGCGTCCTTAGCCTAGGACCCGCCATCAGACGGACCCTATGGTTGTTAGCCATCATAGTCGTATAAAACACTCGATACGTCAAACAGTTCTTTAATCAGTAGAGGTGTGTCGTGGGCGGAGATTCACTGATAGTCATTAGTTTTAATTGAGCATTACAATCGAGCCGGCGCGGGCGCATAGCATTCTGTTTGTATTTATTGGCAGAGAATTGCGAAAGCTTTTTCTGTCATTCTAATCTTATCAGCTGGGAACCTGATCGTTATTACCTTGTTTTTTTATGAAATAAACGAGCAGGCGAGCTACCTGATGGTAAGTAGTCATCGCCGCCCAAACCAAAGGAGCTGCAGAGGCGTCACCGAGCCTATTTAAGGAAAAGGGAGGGTAGAGAGAAAAGGAGAAGGAACGGGACTGAGGGAGGAATTGAGCCTCCGGCGCTCCATATTTACGGTACGAAACGCAACAGTATGCATACTGCTACTAGACGTCTCTTGGTTGGTATGGTGTAGCGGGCTATTTTCCGCAACTCCACGACTAAGCGCGTATTTTGCGTGTGGGTGGGAAGATGTTAGGGTCATTCGAACCACCCCAACTCCTCGAGAAAGGCCGACAAGCGTCCAATGTTGTCTACGACCTCTTGGAGAGTGCTCGGGTTGCCGAGGTACTTTGCCTTGTATGGGGCGACACCAGGACAGTGCAGGAGCACGTGGGCTGTGTCGTCGACCCCCAGGCAGGCCCTGCATAGGGGGCTGTCTGTGATATCTATATCAGACATATCTTTGTTGATACTTTATGGTTATATGGATAAGGTATGTTATTACCTTAAAGTTATGTTAGTTATAGTACCTAATCGAATAATCTTTACTCAGAATTGATGTTTAACGTCTATAGATCTATTTTTTTGTGGGCAGATCTAATTTGTTGTTTTGTGCGGGAAAACATAGAGGAAAACATTATGTTCCCAGAAATGAAACAAACCTACCGGTGAAGTAGGGGTGTACAATGATACCTACACATTTACCTAACCCTTCATAGAGTAAATGCGTGATATTTACAATTAATTTGGGTATATGATGAGATTAAAAAGGTTATTAACCTCATTACACACATTTTTTTACAATACTTACTATGGCAATATTTTCTACGATATCCCTATATAGGTATGCCTATGGTTGTGCTTTCAGAAACTTCAAGTAATAAAAACAAAACCAAATATTTTCCAGCCAGAAAATCGGCACAATGAACTCTCCTACCACCATATCCAAACCATGTTATTAAATGGTAAATAGGGAAACTACTTATGTAGTAGTTACTAACAGTAGACTAAACTAACTATGTTGGATGCACGTCCGCTGCAGCGATACAAAACTAGGACACACAAACAAACACACTGATTGATTCCGTATAAGTGATTTAGTTGGAAAAAGTCTATTTTTAATAAAGTAGGTCTCTATTTATATTCGTTTTAGTCAAAATATTTGTATGCGTTAACCAATATCTGTTTTAGTCTACAAATAAGCAAGTTTTATCTTTAAATCTAAGTTATAAATATTTTTTAGAATAAAACGACTACTTATCTAAACTACTTCTACTACTAAACTAACTACAGGATGGTACTGTGGGGATCGTGGTGGAGTTTCGATTAAAACTTGAAAATAGAATTTAAATAAGATACCATCATGTTTTTATTCCCCGAAAGGTTAGGAAGAGGTACTAATGTACACTTACTCTCCGCCGGTACGTTTGGGTCCCATGTCATAGGGATCGAGCCTATTGCCACGAACCGGGCACAATCCAGACTCCGAGCTGCTACAGAGGATTTCATAGAAAAATAACACTCAATAACTCAACTCAATCAATCGATCAACTCAATAACACTGCTCTCCCTGGGAATCGAACCCAAGACCTGTAGCGTAGCAGTTGCGCTAAGGACCACTAGGCTAACGAGGCAGTTAGATCAGATTTTAAATACTCAGTTTAAGTTTATTCTCATAACAGGGGGGAAGCCCAATATGATTTCCTTCTGACGGAACGTCTAGAAACATTCTAGTTCTTTAAACTATCAATACTAATAATACCTTTGATTTTCACTCTTCTAGCCATTATTATATTATAGTAATGAGGTTGTATCTACAGCACATATCTGAATTGTTAAGCCTGATTCACGAAAGGATTTGAAATCTAAAAACTCACACAAACCAGTGTGATCGTAATCTTACCCATCTCACCTGAGAGGAAACTTTAACCCAAAGTGGGACAAGTATACGTATAAGTATAGAAAGCCTATACAATGTAAAAAAACATGTAAAATATATATAAAAAATATGTAAAAAAACGACTTGTAAAAGTGTCTTAAAAGATCTATTTACAGAAATAAATATCATTTCATTTCATTTCATTTCATTTCAATGCGAGATCAGCTTAAACTGGTTTTGTATGGGTTGACCTGTAGCCGTGTGTACTTTCCCACAGAATGTCGAGTTCAAGTAGCATTGTGTATACCGTTGCCAAAGCCTTTTCTCCTACCCGTCCCTTCTCCTTGGCTCAGCATCGCATCTGCAACTCCTTTGGTATTGCAGACGTTTATGGGCACCATCAGATGGCTGGCCTGCTCGTTTGACGAGATATCCCATAAAAAAAATGCGTTCGCTAGTCGATTCCTTAACTATTTTCCGACCGCATTAAAGATATATTCATGTTAAATTTTCAGGTCTCTGGTCCCCGTATGACAATACGGGGCTAGCCCAAACCAAAACATCGACCTACAGCTGAGAATTTCATAGAAAAAACAGTAACTTTATTCAACCCTGAAATCAAATCCAAGACCCTCTTTTTTACCAACCGTGCCTGTAACTATTAGACCAACGAGGCAGTTATATCCGAAATACGATAATTTTGATACTAACTTAAATAAAAAAACCATTCTCTTTGGAACTTCGGGATAAAAAGTATTTAAAAGTCTTATATAGAAATGCAACGTTGTGAAAAACTTCTGTTTCGAGTTTTGAAGACAGTAACATGCGGAACCTACATTTTATGTAAAAAAGATAGAACCAACACAATAATTATTCATTAGATAGATAGATAAATCTTTATTTGCTACAAACTAGACACATGAGAGTGAAGAATACTTACAGTAAAAATGAGGAGAAAAATTTACATTAGGAGAAATAATAACAAAAACAAATTCTGTCGTACTTGTCGTCGAAAGTGTCATACCTTGCTTGCAGTAAGTGGTACCTAATTATTGGTATATGCTATACGAATGCAAACCCGCAGTTCACCGGTATTTTTTAGGTCTTGAAGGATAAGCCTACTGCCAATAAATGGACTCAAATCCGAACGAAAAAATAATTACGACGGAGAATTATATCGTAGTGACTCTTTTTAATAAAAAAATATGTAATCCCCGGCTTGCCCGTACGATAACCATCTGACCCTCGGCAGGTCGGTCTATCTCACGTCTCAATTCTCATGGCCATCTTTCATGATCCCGTGACGTCAGAAGCTTGTCCATCTCCACTTGCTTCCCAACATAATTGATTACGCGAGATGACATTGATTTTATTGGATTTCGGTATTTACGATGTATTAATTGGAAATATGTTTGTGTTCGATAATAATAATTATTGTTGTGTATAGACGCAATTTTTTCATAATTATCTCAAATATATAGTAAGTATTTGGTTTTTATCTGACAAAAATCACAGACCTAAAAAATAATTCCTCCCATTAACAATACTGATAAAATATTAATAAAATTGCGTTAATCCACTTAGCTTGATAATGGATAATTACCTGTTCCATCAATCAATTCCAATGTTTATATCAATATAGTACTCACTAAAACCAATATAACACAGGTCTGTTTTCAATTACCGGTCAGCTGCTGGATCGCTGTAATAAACGTAAAACATAGCATTCATTAACAAAATTAAATTAAATATTTTTATTAGTATATTTCGCCGACGCCGGGAGCGCGACTCAGCGCGCGTTCCCGCCCAAGTGAAAGCTAAGCTCGTCTGAAAGTGTAGCTGTGGCCCAGGCTGGCATCCGCCTAAAATGGGGTGATCGCGCGCGATGGTATCGTATTCCGCGTATAAAAAGCAGCGGAGCACCCCGCCGCCGGTCAGAACGGCTTCTAACGTGAGTAACGACGCACGCGCCGCGTACACGCGCGACTATTCGTGGAGTGCATAACCGTAGTGGCATCGCGAGTGCCTGCAGTGGTGCAAGGAGGTTCTAGTGACGTAGCGGATGCTCGACAGCTGATTTATCGCGTGCATTGGATTTATTGTGCAGTGGTAGACGTGCTTTATGGTGCTTGGTTTGTGGTTCACTTGACACGCTTGGATATTTGATGGTTTATTGAAATTAGTGCACTTATTGGTAATTTGAAATTCATTTTATGATACCAGTTACATTTGGAAAGTTAATTGACTGATAATTTAATAAATACAGTTTATACAAATGAATGGTACAATTATTTAAAAAAGTGAAATAAATAAATGATTTGTTCTATTTGTTGCCCTGAATCGATAAATAGATTGAATAATTTTGGAAATTAAATGAAAAAGAAAGTAGTTAAGTAATTAATGATTAAACTATCTTGTATGTAGCATTGATGCACAACACGGTCGATGAGATTGACATAAGTGATTAACTGAAAACAGAAATCAATCAATAGAATGTCATATCTGATAACGCAATCGATATCAATGATCCAACAGGTGTTGTGAACAGTGACCCATCAACCATCACCATAAAAGACAATAAACAATCCACTGACGGATAAATCGGTTGGCGTGCCTCCAGGCTCGCATTCCTCCGTGACGTAACATCCGCGAAGGGCCGTACGGTGTAAGCTAATAAAAAACGCGAGCATAAAAGTCGGCGTTACGCAAACTAGCTAGCTGGCACCGTTCCCGCGCCGGCCACTACTCGGGTTACAGCCACAAATAGCCGCACGCGTCTCTCGGTCGCTTTATCTCCGTCGATAAAGTCGTGTCGGTTCACTAACGTGCCGCGTGTGTTGCAGGAAGGCTCCAGGGCAACGTTCTCGTGTCTCGACTAGCCCAAAAGTCTCGTTAGCCCTCCGAAAATGCCGAAGCCAGTAGTCCAAGAGGGCGAGGACCCCGATCCGACTCCGTACCTGTTCGTTTCTCTGGAACAGAAGCGTATCGACCAGAGCAAGCCGTACGATGGCAAAAAGGCATGCTGGGTGCCTGACGAAAAGGAGGGCTTCTTGCAGGGAGAGATCAAGGCCACCAAGGGTGAGCTGGTGACCGTCATCCTGCCTGGTGGCGAGGTAATTATACCGTTTTGTATATCAAGAGTTACAATATAGAAATTATGCATTCTAAGTGAACTTAGATCTGAACATGCGACATTGGACGTTTTTCACCCATGAGTGAACTTCATTCATGATCAAGGATTCTATCTTCGGAATAATGAAGCAGTCGTAATATTTTTTATCACTATTGAACTTTAAGGATTATGAGGCTTCATTTTATGACCTACTTTAGTGAATCCATATTTTCCGGGAAGTCAAATAATTTTTAATGGATAATATATTATCCCTAATGGATTATCCCTATAATTTATTGCAAGGAGTATCCCTTAAAGATAAAAATATTCCTTAAAGAAGTAGAAGACTATAAAATTGTATTTTATTCTTAATGATGACTAAACATTGCATTAAATGAGCAGGAAAAGACGTTAAAAAAGGAACTCCTCTCACAAGTAAACCCGCCGAAATTCGAGAAAGTCGAGGACATGGCTGACTTGACTTATC
Organism: Subacronicta megacephala; assembly: GCA_958496365.1. Taxonomy (NCBI): domain Eukaryota; kingdom Metazoa; phylum Arthropoda; class Insecta; order Lepidoptera; family Noctuidae; genus Subacronicta; species Subacronicta megacephala. The sequence continues at coordinate 13,302,387 of OY292527.1, forward strand.
TTAACGAGGCTGCTGTACTCCACAACCTCCGACAACGATACTATGCGAAACTCATCTATGTAAGTAGGCGCTTCTAGCGCCTTTACCATTACTTTATACTAATTTAAACATTTATCCCACAGACCAAAGACTTCAAGAAAGATCTTGTTGGTCAAGTCAACCCACCTAAGTACGAGAAATGCGAGGACATGTCAAACTTGACATACCTCAACGACGCTTCTGTTTTGTATAACTTGAAGCAGAGATATTACCATAAGCTTATTTACGTAAGTCGAGGGAGCGGTCAAGAGTTCCGGCCTTGCAGTGTGCATGCACCTCACCTCTCCTATCTTTCATCACTGTAGACACATTTCTCGATAGTATTGGATTGATACCAAGTTTTAAAGTGCGATAGATGTCCATGAACGGCGCAATTAATCTTGGATTGATGTCTCAATTTGGTATATTAATAGCAGTTGCAGCATGCCAGCTGTTGCTATTTCAGTACGTTTTATTTAGCATCTCGATATTTCTGTCCTGATAGAAAGTTTTTCAAGTCGTTCGACGCTATTATTTTTGCGTCAAAATTTTACTATTGCACAATCAATAAATGATTTAACGTCATATAATAATATGTACGTAAATAACAAGTAATTATTAAAGTGAAATATTCACTTTCTCTTTGTAAAATAGTTTCACATAAAACTACAATGTTATGACAAAAAAGACTGTTGAAGCATCCCAAAATAGATTGTTTGTAAAATAATTTCGGCAGCTTCCGCTATAGTTTTATAAACTTTATATCTATCTACAATAGAGTTCTTTATCGAAGAAAATGTGTCTACAAATCCGATATTTTATCCATTTTGTAACTAAATACTTCCTGGACCGGCTTGTCTCGGGCAAGTCGGTGCAAAAGGACTTGAAGGCGTCCGGAGGATCTTCTTTTGGTTGTTTTTCTACATTTTAGTGTATCTATTCCTAGAATAGATTACATTGGTGTCTAGAATAGTTTTGTGTTGTGTTTATACTTCCGCGTTTATGACGTTGGAAGTCGTGGTTCTATCTTTCTATACGTAGAGCAAAAAGGTATCATTACTGTACCCCAGCTCTGCCCTTTTTTCATTATTTGTATTACAGGACTTAATGACGTCTACTTAACGAAACTTGTTAGCTTTAGAATCGGCAGGATTCCCTATAAAAATACCTATAAAGTGTTTTACATTATGTAGCGAGCTAAAAAGATATAAAACCCATCTATAGAGAATCCTGTTCCGTTCAAGGTTTTTTTAAAACTAAGACGTAAAGTACTTGTACAGTACCCGTCTCTGTTTTTGTGTTTTCTTAGATTTAGCTTTGTTTTTCCGTGCAATCATGTCATACGCTATCCTTTCTACTGGTAATTATAATCTCCTTATAACCGTATTCCTTATTTTTCCTGATTTTAATCATTACGATTTTCATTCTGATATTGATCAGAATATTTTGTTCCATCTTCTTCAGACAGATTTATTTAGTATGATTCCTCAATATATTGTTTCTATCATGAAACATACTGTTAAAAAATGCCGCAAGTCCAATCAAACTTTTCTGCATTCCTTAGCACCTACTTTCCCTTACCAAACTCAGCCTCATCAGCGCATTAATCTCTATTAACAATATATCTAATCTTGCAATGATCACCACAGACGTACTCGGGTCTCTTCTGTGTGGCTATCAACCCTTACAAGAGATTCCCCGTGTACACCACACGATGTGCCAAGCTTTACCGTGGCAAGCGTCGTTCGGAGGTGCCCCCCCACATCTTCGCCATTTCCGACGGTGCCTACGTCAACATGTTGACCAACCACGAGAATCAATCTATGTTGATTACGTAAGTATCATTTGTTTTTCGATAAAAAGATAATAGAGTAGATATAATATAGGAGAACTTAAAAACATGATTAAAAAGGATTTCTCAAAGTAATTCTAAAAAAAAATTATTTAAACTACAAAAAAGGATGGTAAAATTGCTAAATATCATAGAATTCACCAGAGCCGGTGTTTTTAAGGCCAACCTCTTTACCGCGAAATTCCACTCCGGCCACTTAAAATAAGAAAAACCCTTTAACATCAACAGCGGTGAGTCTGGTGCCGGAAAGACTGAGAACACGAAGAAGGTAATTGCGTACTTCGCCACCGTCGGTGCCTCCCAGAAGAAGGACCCCTCCCTCGAGAAGAAGGGCTCCCTTGAGGACCAGGTCGTACAGACTAACCCTGTACTTGAAGCCTTCGGTAACGCCAAGACCGTCCGTAACGACAACTCGTCTCGTTTCGTAAGTATACAAAACTGTATGTCTTTATCTTATATAACCGTATGAATTGAAGCAATACTAGGTCTTTTAAAAACATCAAAAATTTTTTTACTACTTTAGCGTCAAAATACCTCCCCCTCACCTTACATATTCTGTTAAAATTAATTATAATAACATAACATACCGTCACGCCTGTATTCCCCAAAGGATTAGGCAGAGGTGTACTTAATGTACACCCACAGTTCGCTCGACCACACTTTGCTTGACCTGGGGATGTTTAATGTTTAACAATCATAATGTTTCTTCCTCCTCCTCCAGGGTAAATTCATCCGTATCCACTTTGGACCCTCCGGTAAACTGGCTGGTGCTGATATCGAGACCTGTAAGTACTTCTCACTAAGGACTTTGATCCTGCGATCCAGTCTTCGTGTTGATGGTTGGTGTTAATACTCTTGTTTCTGCTAGATCTGCTCGAGAAGGCCCGTGTCATCTCCCAGCAGGCCCTTGAGCGTTCTTACCACATCTTCTACCAGATGATGTCTGGTTCCGTCAATGGTCTTAAAGGTGCGTATGGATTCTTGGTGCAGGAACCAACTAAAGTTCAGTGACGGGACCTTCTGTTTTTAATTTTAATGGATTAACAATTTTGTGATCGATTTTTTCAAAACAAAGTTTGTTAAGAAATAATGTTATGTTTACATTGCCTTTGATGAACATTTGAACCAGTACGTAAATATTTATAAAAGTAAAATGGAAGGTCTTACAACACTCCTTGATATTGAAACTTATAAAGTTGTAAGAACATCTTTAAACTAGATCTTTTAAATACGTTATTTTGTAATAAGTAATTTTTTTTTATCATTTTAAAACAGATGATAAGTTAATCTAAATTGAATATTTCATGATTTGAAAATATAATTTACGAGGTAATTTTCAGATCTAATACCAGACGATACAAAATGTATTAAGTTTTTTTAGCAATTTAGAGAATCCTGATCCGGCAACACAAGTACACACACATGTTGACAACGAATACGTGGGTTGAACAACGTGTATATTCCACATATATGTTATGTTAATCAATTTGTTATTCCAAATTTAGAAATGTGTTTGCTGTCAAACGACGTATATGACTATAACATCGTCTCGCAAGGAAAGACTACCATCCCAAATGTAGATGATGGCGAGGAGTGTACTTTGACCGACGTAAGTCCGGCCTCTGAAGAACAGAAGGTCGTTAGAGCGTGCCCTGTGTGAACGACCAGCCACCGGCTCGCACGTAACCGACTGGTGGCTGGTGTATCTCGCTGTTTACTTACCACGAGATACCTACCTCTGTTTAGTTTGAATATAGTTTAGTTTCCACACAAAAGACCGTGTAGTGAACCTTCCTATTCTAGTATATAGATCGACACCTTTCACTTATGACTATGATTGGTGTCATTTTAGCCATGTGTTTGCTATCCAACAACGTCAACGACTACAACATCGTGTCGCAAGGCAAGACTAGTATCCCTGGCGTTGATGACGGCGAGGAAATGAGGCTTACCGACGTGAGTCCAGAAATTGACAGCTGGATAAACTCATTCTATCTTTCAAAACTCGTTCTCATCTATCGCAGTGCTGCTTGCTTTGCTTACTACTGAATTGAAGCTCGGTTGTCGCATGTGTACGTCAGATGTTTTGGTGTTTACAGAAATAACGATGCTAAGCAACCGCATCTCGGACTATCCCTTCATAAGTCAAGGGAAGACACGTATACCTGGAGTCAACGACGCGGAAGAGTGCGATCTAACGATCGTAAGTCTTGAACCTGCGCATGGAGCGTGCGTCTTGATGCAGATATCCGTGTATTGAGTCTATGAGATATATGGTGACCCCTCCGATTCCACAACGAAAGACGCATTACATTTGTAACTCATTTAACTGTGGATGTCTATCTACACAGAACACTAAAGATTGATATTCATGACCAAGAAGTTTCATCTTGGGAACAATATAGTCTTTTATTATTACCCTTCAGGGTCTTGTGTTGCGTAGTCGCCAGTCGGTCATCATCCCAAAATTTCTGACATACACATGCTGCCCGCTCCCTGCAAGAGTTCAAAAGGGCTTTATGCACAGGTTTTTATTTGTCACCGTTACACAGCATATCCGATCCAGCACAAGCACAACCACACGAACTAATATTTATAAAGACATGACAGGGACGGTTAGGTTGACGACAAAATTTGGCAATTCCCGACAAAGTTTTAGCATTTTAGCGGTGTTAATAATCATTTTATATTTTAATCGGCAGAAATGTGTCTGTTATCCAACGACATATACGATTACAATTGCGTGGCTCAGGGTAAGATTACTATCCCCAACATCGATGACGGCGAGGAATTGCAGTTGACGGACGTAAGTGGAATGAGAATAGAGAAGGAAATGATCCTCTTGGAGTAGCCACGAGACGCACAATAGATCTGTATCAAGATAATACAGAGATACATTTAAAAGCAAAAGTTTACCATTAACATTGACGTTAATGGAAGATAAATTAATAGTTTATCTATTCCGATCCTCTACATTTTGAAACTGCACATGATGTGCATCCAAATTGTGTAGTATCTAGTAGTATTTCAGTCCTTTGCAAAAAATACAAATTCGGTTACCTGTGCACCAGCCCCTAGTACCATGAACTTTTTATCACTTGCCTAATTTAGCTAACGCTTCCCCTTTTACTTTATTAACCTTTTAATGTTGGTAAGTACTTCGCTGTTTATTCTTTTTCATCACTTTCACTATCTTTATGATTTGGCCCCTCTCTTACGAAATTAAATTAAATTTCCTCCATAAAAATAATTTAATCTATAAATTTTGCTCTTCGATCAATATAATATTTTCTGTTCCAAAATTTAATATTTCTGTACCATTATTTTCCATAATATATTTCCATTATTTCTATCAGCTTGTTTATGGTTGCCAAAAAAAAAGCCATTTTACTGAATGCTAATACATATTTTATAATACAGCAAGCTATGGATGTCCTGGGTTTCACCCAAGAAGAGAAGGACAACGTATACAAGATCACCGCCGCTGTCATGCACATGGGTCGCATGCAGTTCAAGCAGAGGGGTCGCGAGGAACAGGCTGAGGCCGACGGCACTGAGGTCAGTATTGCTAAAACGTTATATAGTATATTATTATATTAACGTTGTTTGTCTGAGTGTAATCATTTTAACTTACATAAGTACAAAAAAAAACAGTTTTGGAAAAAAAAAACAGATTTAAAATATAAAACTTTTGCGCCGGACATTAGTATGATTTTTTTCTTTATCAGGATTGGCTTAACTAGAACCCTCGTATACCATTATAAATTTTGTAATTAATAATTGTTTCTCCTTTTACAGGATGGTGACAAGGTTGCCAAGCTCCTTGGCGTTGAAATGCAAGACCTGTACAAGAACTTGTTGAAGCCCCGCATCAAGGTCGGAAACGAGTTCGTCACCCAGGGTCGTAACAAGGACCAGGTCACCAACTCCGTCGGTGCTCTCTGCAAGGGCATGTTCGATCGTCTCTTCAAGTGGCTCGTGAAGAAGTGTAACGAGACTCTAGACACCAAGCAGAAGAGGCAGCACTTCATCGGTGTACTGGATATTGCTGGTTTCGAGATCTTCGACGTGAGTATCATAACTTGAGCCTGCCTGAAAGGCAAGGCTAAATGTTAGTAAAATAAAATTTCACGAAATCGGTATAGATTATAGTGATAAATATAAAACTACATACTTTTAAGTATAGAACATAAGAACGAAGAAACAGAAATCTAAATTTGGAAATTTCGTAAGGTATTAATGCTGATTTATTTCATAGTTCAATGGGTTTGAGCAACTTTGCATTAACTTCACAAATGAGAAACTCCAACAATTCTTCAACCATCACATGTTTGTATTGGAGCAAGAAGAATATACTAAAGAAGGCATTCACTGGGAGTTCATTGACTTTGGAATGGACTTGCTCGCCTGCATAGATCTCATTGAAAAGGTACACCGAGTGTGCATCATCCTCGGTTGGGCTCTGTTGTTATTCTATGTTGTGTTAAGTTTTCAGCTATACGGCCCTCGCTCGCATTAGCGATTAGTTTAGTAAAATGCTTAAATTGTGTGTGTGTGTAATTCGCCCCTTCGTCATGTTAAAAGTACAACGGTTTCGAGCAACTCTGCATTAACTTCACCAATGAGAAGCTGCAGCAGTTCTTTAACCACCACATGTTCGTTCTCGAACAAGAAGAGTACAAGAAAGAGGGTATCAACTGGGCCTTCATCGATTTCGGAATGGACTTGCTCGCTTGTATCGATCTTATCGAAAAGGTAATAGTACTCGAGTCTCGTCGACACGCCTGTCGGTGCTGGGAGCTACTAGACGGGATTACGTTTAAGATTAACAATCCAAGCCATGCAAGATCAAATTGGCGGTACTCTCTTCATCGCGGCCTGATCCTTCATTTACCTTCGACCGGGTCCACCATCACGTCATACAACAACTACGGAATGTGATCCGTAGCGTTTTACCTGAACCCTTACTTAACCCTCCACATTACTTATCTCCCTGCAGTTCAACGGTTTTGAACAACTCTGCATTAACTTCACCAACGAGAAACTTCAGCAGTTCTTTAACCATCACATGTTCGTTCTCGAGCAAGAAGAGTACCAGCGCGAAGGCATCGAATGGACTTTCATTGACTTTGGCATGGATCTGCAAAACTGCATTGACCTTATTGAAAAGGTAGTTGGCGTCAACGCAACAATGAACGCTTGCTCACGCCACAAGGGTACTCGAATAAACATGGCGAAATTCTTAATTGGTCAAACCATTTCTATAAAGTAATCAAAAGAATATTTATCGTCTGGGTGTTATTCGAGCGTCCCTATCAATGCTGTTTGCTCTTTGTGGGTTTTCTGTGTGTCTTCTATTGTGTGTATTTTCTTTTCTAGTTTTGATGTTACAACCCTAAAATCTTCAGGAACACATGAACACAACTCTTACAAATAATTAGTAAAAAATAACTAATAACAGAATTTCGATACTTTTTTCCATGTCACCTCGCGATCCAGATGAACGGGTTTAATCAGCTCTGTGTTAATTTTACCAACGAAAAATTGCAACAATACTTTAACCATTTCATGTTCGTCCTAGAACAAGAGGAATATGAAAGAGAAGGGATCCAATGGACCTTCATAGATTTTGGTATGGACCTTCAAGCGACCATTGACTTATTAGAGAAGGTATTAGAGATTATAATGTATAGCTTGAGGATGTAGGGCCGCGAAAGCTTCAAGCTGGTCACCGCCTGCAAGTATAAACTGCTGGCTGTTCCCCCGTACCGCCGTATTACTAGGCAGAGATATGACAGTATCCGCTTGTACCATACACGCAAATGAATATGCAAGCGATGCTATTGCAAAACTTATGAAATACTTAATTTGCATCTAGCTACCGCGTCCCAAATAAATCTAAATACACCGCTCTCAGGATCGCACGCGTAACGTAGTTATTCAAAAGTATACTGCTATAACAATATAGTAATTTTATTAATGCAAGAAAGACAACAATACAATCTAATAATTTAAATAGTACGTTGATAAATTAATTGCCTGTAATTAAGGATGTTATTATTTAATCTGCACATATTTGCGCGTATTTCGCACACAAAATATTGGGATAGAGCTTTTTACCACAATACACTTTATACAACATGCACCGTAATTAGTCCACTAAATTCAACACTATTATAATTATAACCTTCTTTGCATACTGCTTAGTAAATAACATAAACTATTAATTTATAAGCTTTAGATGTCTCATTTTATATTTTGTCTTTTTTATTGTGAAAGCAATTTAAAGTAATGTGTTTTGTTTAACCTACTTTCTCCCCGTAAAGTTACAGAGATGAGACATTTCTTCGCGTGACCCGTGCATCCTTCGTGTTCTAATCTCCTTGGTACGCTTACAGCCCATGGGTATCCTCTCCATCCTTGAGGAAGAGTCTATGTTCCCCAAAGCCACCGATCTGACCTTCGTTGAGAAGTTGAACAACAACCACTTGGGCAAGTCTGCTCCTTACCTGAAGCCGAAGCCCCCCAAGCCCGGTTGCCAGGCCGCTCACTTCGCCATTGGTCACTACGCCGGTAACGTAAGTATCAAAAACACATCTTCGGCGTAACGTCTTTGGGAGTCACCATATGCCTTTGCCTCTATTCCCGCTCTAACGGCTTCAACTTCACGAAACAGGTCGGCTACAACATCACTGGATGGCTTGAGAAGAACAAGGACCCCCTCAACGACACCGTCGTTGACCAGTTCAAGAAGGGTCAGAACAAACTGCTTGTTGAGATCTTTGCTGACCATCCTGGTCAGTCTGGTGATGCTGGTGGTGGCGGCGGTGGCAAGGGTACGTAATTTTTCAATACTTGATAAATGATATGAAATATAAAATGAATAATTACTTTATATTTGACTTAGAACAATATTTTTTCAAGGCGACAGGTACTATGAGCTCTTATTTACATTCCAATACACTTATCATCTTTATCACTATAAATCAAAATGTCATCGACACCAATACCAAGATTTATACTTCAGCTCTTGGTCCATTAAACTTCACTATTTCTACATCATATACACCATCTATCTGGAACTTAAACTGACTCTACGTATCAGTGGTTAGTTCTGCAGCTTTATCTCTACTCTGACACTTATTTCCAATGAAATAGGCGCTGGTGGCAAGCGCGCTAAGGGTTCTGCCTTCCAGACCGTATCATCACTCTACAGGGTAATCCGGATCATACATAAAATCACCGAGATTTGCTTCTGTCTCCTACGTGGCTTAATTGTCTTCGTCTGTCTATACGCTTGAGACTGGCTCCCGTTCTGGGGAATCATTAGTAATAATATTATTGATACTTTAATTTTTCATTTCCCGACGGTAGCCAGTCTGGTATGCTTTCACTTAATCATGTCTGTCTATGTCTATAAATCTAAGCTCATGTCGCAGCATCCACACAAATGTATTGTCTTCGAGTACTGTAGTGTGATAAGTGCCGTCATTGTGATTGTCTGGGTTCTAATTAGTCAGTAATAGTTGCTTGTTAATGTACATTCATAGGCGGTCGCGGTAAGAAGGGCGGTGGTTTCGCTACTGTGTCCTCCGCTTACAAGGTATTTGAATATTTCAAATTAATGAGTTGTTTTTTTTTTCATCTGTTTTTATCACCTCGCCGAGGCAGAAGACTACCTGGATGTAGATCTGCTTCGAATTTTGAGTTTATTGTAGTTGGATACCTCTAGATTGGCTGAAGGTAATTTAGAATCACCTCATTACTACGTATACATGTATTTTCACTGTATAATACATGTTACTTGGTACTTATAATCCACCATCATTCATATAAAAGGGACGATACTCAAACTATGTCCTAAAATATGTTCGCAGCTGCAAAGTAGTTATTAAAAAAATATACTATGCTACATTTGCCGCTAAATGCAAAACTAACGTTTATGTTGTGTTTTTTATGTTTTAACCTAAATGTTTTATGTTTATCCATTTTTACATCAATATATATACTTCATTTTTCATATTACATATGTGTGTCGCTTTTAATGTGTCTAAGATAATTTCTTTGTATCGACTGATTAGAGAAATTATCTTAAATTTTATTGGAAAAAAAATCCATCTTGCAACCTTTGAGTGTAAATTTTTTGTTGTAATTTCAAATCTTACTGGCATGAATATGATTACTTATAAATGCTGTATTTTTAGGAACAACTTAACAACCTGATGAATACCCTGAGGTCTACTCAGCCTCACTTCGTACGTTGTATTATCCCCAACGAGTTGAAGCAGGCTGGTAAGTACTCAATAAATTTCTTCTATTTTGAAAAAGAAAATGTGTTCTATAATTTGCAGTATCATAATCTGATATTGTAATTGATCTTAGACATTTCTCTATCTTTACGAAAAATTTAAGCTTTATCTTCAGCGGTATGTGTAACTTTGTCGCGCAGGTCTCATCGACTCTCACCTTGTGATGCACCAGCTGACCTGTAACGGTGTGTTGGAAGGCATCCGTATTTGCCGTAAAGGTTTCCCCAACAGGATGGTCTACCCTGACTTCAAGCTCCGGTAAGATTCCAAACTCATGAAATCTGCACAAATCTATTTCGGTTCTTAAGTGCCCATTCCGCAAATATTTATGATATCTGGAGTCATCAACTTTATTTTATTTTTATATTATATGAGTTGAGATTAGATTTATTATGACATGTTCATAATTTTGTTTGGTGAGTCTAAACAAAATTCTTTGGATTCTGGTATATTCGACACGATTTTATTCTGGTACTGCAGCTGACTGGCAGTTGACGTCATCAGACATTCGTGCAACCATGACTAATGAACATCTAAAATTATTTTGATGACTCCCCACTCACACAAGTTATATTTTTGAATCAAGGTGTGATGTTATATTAATACATGAGCGACTCATGTTTTTTACCTATAAATTGAAATAACAACTATTATTTAATGAACAGTTACATGATTCTTGCGCCCGTCGCCATGACAGCAGAAAAAGATCCCAAAGAGGCCGCTAGGAAGTGTTTGGAGGAAGTGGGTCTCGACCCCGAAAGCTATCGTATTGGCCACACAAAGGCAAGGCAGATATAGACACCATACTAGAATGGCGACAGCATGGTTTAGTTTACCAGTATTTTTGAAAATCTATAAGAAAATAGATTCGTTTTAGTTCCTACAGTACATGGTTTGCCTCCTACCGAGTATGTATCATACCTAGTTGTCATTAATGGTATGCACCTGTAGTTATCACTTCCGATATAAATACTGTTATTGAAACCCTTTTTTTGTGACCCCTACATGAGGAATTTTCCTGAATTTCGTTTTGGAAACTTCTGACTGCCCCCTTCCATCCATGTTGCCCCCGAAGATACCAAGGACGTTGTATCTATGTATTGGTATACCTGTGAACATGTTATCAGTACATTCCCTCATTGTGTGCCATATATTTTGATAATGTAGCTACAAGATCCTGGCCCCTCAAGCTGTGGAAAAGGAATCCGATCCTAAGAAAATCGCTCAAGTCATCCTGGAGGCTACTGGTTTGGACGTCGAGTCCTACCGTCTGGGTCACACCAAGGCATGTCTTTGTACCCCTGAAAGTAGTTAGCAGTTTGAGAGCAGCGGTCCAAAACCCCAAAACACCCGGATCGCTAAACTTAATATGCTTTGTCGAATTCAACACCTTATGAGACTGGTGTCATAATTTGACCTTACACCTTTACATGCTCACCTCCGGAGTCCAAGCTACTTAGACTCTTGTTTGTGTTCCCCTATCCTTACCTTACACGTACATCAAAACACTGCTGTCATACTGTATGTACTCCTATAACGCAGATACAAAATTCTGTGCCCGAACCTCATCAAAGAGCCAATTACACCTGAGGCTGCTACCAAGAAAATCCTCGAACAGACAGGATTGGATTCGGAGTCTTTCAGGCTTGGAAGGACGAAGGTAGACTTCCAGCATGCCACACACAGCCTACACAAACTAACGTTTCCTCTTTATCCTCATCGCATGACGCAGTAACTAAAATAGCTATATCTTCTGTTCTATCGTTCTATATTGTGTGTTTCAAAAAATACTGTTTTTTGTGAATCCTTCTTTGACAATTTAAAATGTGAAAATAACTAACACTATTTGTGTCTTATTATATTTACCTATAAACTTTAGACTACTTTGACAACTTATTATTAATTTCACAAGAAACATCTTGAGTACCTTCTCAGGTAAATTCTAATATAATAATATTCAATTAATCCAATATACCTAAATGTTTAACCGTCTTTCCACGATGCAAACCTTCCCCTAACACTTGCCATGTACGAGCAGGTATTCTTCCGCGCCGGTGTCCTGGGTCAGATGGAAGAGTTGCGTGACGACAGGCTGTCCAAGATCGTCTCGTGGCTCCAGGCCTACATCCGTGGTTACCTGTCCCGTAAGGAGTACAAGAAGCTGCAGGAACAGAGGTAGGCATATTTCACATTGACACAGGACATAGCGCCAAATTTGGAAATGTATGACATTTCATAATTATTTTTATTTACAAAGGTTGGCTCTCCAAGTTGTCCAGCGCAACTTGCGCAAGTACCTGCAACTTCGTACCTGGCCCTGGTGGAAAATGTGGCAGAAGGTCAAGCCCCTCCTCAACGTCACCCGCGTCGAGGATGAGCTCGCGGTAAGCATCAATCATCTGTCATCACTTTATAAACTTGATGATACACTCAACTATACGCGGATATAGGACGCGTGATTCAGGGTAACATAAATAGCACGGACCGCGCCCACCTGTCGGTTACGTGACACCACAGCAGGTGCTGCGGCCATTTCTGGATTCCGGCCCCCTCCGCACGCCTTTTCTCCTTACTCACAATGTTAGAGTGCGTGGGCGATATTCCACCCGCTGGAGAACTCCAGCGGCGCTCAGTAGCGGAGTGGTCGGCGGCGCGCGCACCACCTACCCTACCATATACTTACGAACGAATCGAACACATTGCATTCCTATTTATTTTTTATTGATGTTTTAATTAATAATAATAATAATTTATCAATAAACAATGGCGGCCGCGGTTCATTTATCGGAATGGAACGGGGAGACTAAAAGTGCCGACGATTTACAGAAACTTGAGGAGAAGGCCCAGAAGGCCCAAGAGGCTTTCGAGAAGGAAGAGAAGCTCCGCAAGGAGCTCGAGGGCCTCAACGCCAAGCTCCTCGAGGAGAAGACCGCTCTGCTTGCCTCCATTGAGGGCAAGGAGGGTAACCTCTCCGAGGTCCAGGAGCGCGCTGCCAAGCTCAACGCGCAGAAGGCCGACCTCGAGACCCAACTCAGGGTGAGTACTAACAATTATATATATTACTAATTGTAACCTAAAAGAGTCAAGTGTACTTATCGTTAATTAAAATTAAAAGCAGTGATAAACAAGGAAGTGGATATTTCGAAATTTGTTGCTGGAACTGAAATAGCAATTAGTATTTAGGTCGTGAAGTGTTAACGCGATGAAAATCTACTGCTAATTAATCTAATTAAAATGAATTCAGTCTCCTGCGGTTGATAAACATCACTCATAACGTTACAAACCAAATATGTCCCAAGTGTTATACAGTGTTGCGAATGAACTCACCGTCGGTTTGCTTGACGCGTTTCTTTAAATAAACTCTAGTTTTGTTTATACGGGAAATAGTTCGATCGTGTTTAAAATAACTGCACGTCTGCACCCTACAGAATTTTATTGCGAAACTTTAATTGCCTCAGTCTTAGACGTGTTGATTGATGTGAAACAGACGCGTACGGTAATAATTAGGTATAACAAACACCATATGATTCACAAAACTGACTTTAACTTTGTATTGTAGGACACCCAAGACCGCCTCACCCAGGAGGAAGATGCCCGCAACCAGCTCTTCCAGGCTAAGAAGAAGTTGGAGCAGGAAGTCTCCGGCCTGAAGAAGGATGTTGAGGACTTGGAACTCTCCGTCCAGAAGTCTGAGCAGGACAAGGCCACCAAGGACCACCAGATCCGCAACTTGAACGATGAGATCGCCCACCAGGATGAGCTCATCAACAAGTTGAACAAGGAGAAGAAACTCCAGGGTGAATCCACCCAGAAGACATCCGAGGAGCTCCAGGCCGCCGAAGACAAGGTCAACCACCTCAACAAGGTCAAGCAGAAGCTCGAGCAGACCCTCGACGAGCTTGAGGACTCTCTGGAGCGCGAGAAGAAACTGCGCGCCGACGTCGAGAAGCAGAGGAGGAAGGTGGAAGGCGACCTCAAGCTCACGCAGGAGGCCGTCACCGACCTCGAGCGCAACAAGAAGGAGCTCGAGCAGACCATCCAGCGCAAGGACAAGGAGATCTCGTCCCTCACCGCCAAGCTCGAGGACGAGCAGTCGCTTGTCAGCAAGCTGCAGAAACAGATCAAGGAACTGCAAGGCCGCATCGAAGAGCTCGAGGAGGAGGTCGAATCCGAACGCCAGGCTCGCGCTAAGGCCGAGAAGCAGCGTGCCGACCTCGCCCGCGAGCTCGAGGAGCTGGGTGAGCGCCTTGAGGAAGCCGGCGGTGCCACCTCCGCTCAGATCGAGCTGAACAAGAAGCGCGAGGCTGAGCTGAGCAAGCTGCGTCGCGACCTCGAGGAGGCCAACATCCAGCACGAGTCTACCCTCGCCAACCTCCGCAAGAAGCACAACGATGCCGTCTCGGAGATGGGTGAGCAGCTCGACCAGCTCAACAAGCTCAAGGCCAAGTGAGTATTTTTGATTATCTATAAAAATAGTAATAGCCAAAAAAATAAAAGTAATGTATCACCGCCTCCGCGTGAGTCATAAACATCGGACATGTGGAATTGATAGATTGATGTCCGAATTAAATATAGAAGTTACATTTACTGAACTGTCATGCAACATTCAGGGCTGAGCATGACCGTGCGTCTTGCTACAACGAGCTTAACAACACACGCGCGGCGGTTGATCAAGTAGCCAGAGAGAAGGTAACATGTCGTCCGTAGAGGCATGTGTACCGCCTGGGGTGAACCCTGCATGGAACCTTACCCGGAACGAACCACATTACACAACATCACATCATTGTGATTCTTTTACGATCGAATTTCTGTCATTCTACAGCCGTGTTCAAGTACGGTTATCGCAGATTACTAAAATATTTTTGTCGTTATTTATCTATCCAGGGCTGAGAAAGAGCGCTCTCAGTACTTTAGCGAAGTCAATGACCTTCGTGCCGGACTCGACCACTTGTCCAACGAAAAGGTACAAAGGATGAAAAGAAAATTTTCTTGGCCTACTCCATTACAGGGCTTCGCTTTGCAGCTTATTAAATACTACGAAGATTAAATGTCAAACACAACACATCAAAACACATAATCCATCCCATGACAATGAAACTCATCTTAATAAACTAATAATTTCATTTGATTAGGTGTAGCATGGAAGCTAAAACCGCCTCGTCGTTTGAGTGACCTCCCAATATAACAATAACATCCCAAAAAAATTAATCAACGAGATAACAAATGCATGAATGCATAAAAAAATTACTTTAATTACATTCTAGTATAAAAAAATTTGAATGAACACTAACCTTCAGAGATTTGAAATTTCACTAATCCATATAGAGAATCAGTTTTTATAATAAACTTAAAATGAATGAAAATGTATGTTTTTCCTTAACAATTTATATAAGCATAACAAACAGAAAAATCATTTAACTAGTTACACTTTTAAAAGAAAATAAATTAACATGCCTTGTTATCATATACATATTCTGTAACACATATTTCCATTCAGGCTGCCCAAGAGAAGATCGTCAAGCAGCTACAGCACCAGCTCAACGAGGTCCAGGGTAAGGCTGATGAGGCCAACCGCACCCTCAACGACCTGGATGCCGCCAAGAAGAAGCTGTCCATCGAGAACTCCGACCTGCTCCGCCAACTGGAGGAGGCCGAGTCTCAGGTGTCTCAGCTCTCCAAGATCAAGGTGTCCCTCACCACCCAGCTCGAGGACACCAAGAGGCTCGCCGACGAGGAGGCCAGGGTATGTAATCATCCTAAAGAAACTTTTATTTATTTCTAAGTACTTTAATTTGAACAAGAACTCACTGTATCATTTTTTTCACAGGAACGCGCCACCCTTCTTGGCAAGTTCCGCAACCTCGAGCACGACCTGGACAACATCCGCGAACAGGTCGAGGAAGAGGCTGAAGGCAAGGCTGACCTGCAACGCCAGCTTTCCAAGGCAAACGCCGAGTCTCAGCTCTGGCGCTCCAAGTACGAGTCCGAGGGAGTTGCCCGCTCCGAGGAACTCGAAGAGGCCAAGCGCAAGCTCCAGGCCCGCCTCGCCGAAGCCGAGGAGACCATTGAGTCCCTCAACCAGAAGGTTGTCGCTCTCGAGAAGACCAAGCAGCGCCTCGCCACCGAGGTCGAGGACCTGCAACTCGAGGTCGACCGTGCCACCGCCATCGCCAACGCTGCCGAGAAGAAGCAGAAGGCCTTCGACAAGATCATCGGCGAATGGAAGCTCAAGGTTGACGACCTCGCCGCCGAGCTTGATGCAAGCCAGAAGGAGTGCCGCAACTACTCCACCGAACTGTTCCGCCTTAAGGGTGCCTACGAGGAAGGCCAGGAACAACTCGAGGCTGTCCGCCGCGAGAACAAGAACCTCGCTGACGAAGTCAAGGATCTGCTTGACCAGATCGGTGAAGGTGGCCGCAACATCCACGAGATTGAGAAGGCCAGGAAGCGCCTTGAGGCTGAGAAGGACGAGCTCCAGGCCGCCCTTGAGGAGGCTGAAGCTGCTCTTGAACAAGAGGAGAACAAGGTCCTGCGCGCTCAGCTCGAGCTGTCCCAGGTCAGACAGGAGATCGACAGGCGTATCCAGGAGAAGGAGGAGGAATTCGAGAACACCCGCAAGAACCACCAGCGTGCCCTCGACTCCATGCAGGCTTCCCTCGAAGCCGAGGCTAAGGGCAAGGCTGAGGCCCTGCGCATGAAGAAGAAGCTTGAGGCTGACATCAACGAGCTTGAAATCGCTCTTGACCACGCCAACAAGGCTAACGCTGAGGCCCAGAAGAACATCAAGCGCTACCAGGCCCAGATCAAGGACCTCCAGACCGCCCTGGAAGAGGAACAGCGTGCCCGCGACGATGCCCGCGAACAGCTCGGCATCTCCGAACGCCGTGCCAACGCCCTCCAGAACGAACTCGAGGAATCCCGTACCCTCCTGGAACAGGCCGACCGCGCCCGTCGCCAAGCCGAACAGGAACTCGGCGACGCTCACGAGCAGCTCAACGAGCTGTCCGCCCAGAGCGCCTCCCTGTCCGCTGCTAAGAGGAAACTCGAGTCCGAGCTGCAGACCCTGCACTCCGACCTCGACGAGCTCCTCAACGAGGCCAAGAACTCAGAGGAGAAGGCCAAGAAGGCCATGGTTGACGCTGCCCGTCTCGCCGACGAGCTGCGCGCCGAACAGGACCACGCTCAGACCCAGGAGAAACTCCGCAAGGCTCTTGAACAACAGATCAAGGAACTGCAAGTCAGGCTGGATGAGGCTGAAGCCAACGCCCTTAAGGGAGGCAAGAAGGCCATCCAGAAGCTCGAACAGAGGGTCAGGGAGCTCGAGAACGAGCTTGACGGTGAACAGAGGAGACACGCCGACGCCCAGAAGAACCTGCGCAAGTCCGAGAGGCGCATCAAGGAGCTCACCTTCCAGGCCGAAGAAGACCGCAAGAACCACGAGCGCATGCAGGATCTGGTCGACAAACTGCAACAGAAGATCAAGACCTACAAGAGGCAGATCGAAGAGGCCGAAGAAATCGCCGCCCTTAACTTGGCTAAGTTCCGCAAGGCACAGCAGGAGTTGGAGGAAGCTGAAGAAAGGGCAGACCTTGCCGAGCAGGCCATCAGCAAATTCCGTGGCAAGGGACGTGCGGGTTCCGCCGCGAGAGGAGTCAGTCCGGCGGTGAGTTTTCTCCACTAGCTTCCTATCAAATCTTCGACCGCCATTTAAGATATTAAGCTGCGTTCTCTGATTCAGGCGTCCGTTAAAGGGCGTATCTAAATCAGCACTGGAGTAATATGTAAGTTGGCAATACTTTGCACGCCACCTACAGCACCATGATCAGTGCAGCTCCTTTCTGTAGAAATAGATCCTGTGGAAATTGACCCCATATATTTATATTACCCCATATATTGCATCTGTGACTCCCGGGCATGTAGAGTACCCAGGTCCTGCATGGAAGTTGTTTTTGTTGGTAATTTTGAGTAATATTCTAATGTATGTTTTCCTCCACAGCCCCAGCGCCCGCGTCCCGCCTTCGCTGACGGTTTCGGTACCTTCCCACCTAGGTTCGACCTGGCGCCCGAAGATTTCTAAACGTTCCACTACAGAAACAAAAACGGACTGTACAGATTTTTCGTTGAAATGTAACTAATTTTTTTTTATACATAGCAGTTGAAAGTTACGAATGCGTGAAACGAAAAACTGTAAAAAAAAAATTTTGTAAGCCAAACAAAAAAATATACACTTTAGTGATCTAATCTTTTTACGGAAGGCTATTTTGTAACTTGTTGATATTTATTTATATTATTTATTACCGTGGAGTATGTATCGAGAGTGCGAGGCCCCGAGAGATGCGCGTGTGGTGTATGTGCGCATGTTCATACGAGACACGCCCCCCACCCCCGCACCGCCGCCAGCGCGCGCGCACCTCTCGCTTGCTTCATTTTGACATCTAATAAAGCGATATCGTTGTCATAAAATACTAATATTGCGGTTTTATTTACATAAATCCTTAATATAGATATAAAGAAAGATAAACCCAATATTATATATTCCATTAGTAAACTGAGTCATTCATGTAAGGAAAATGATGTTCTATATCATTTAAAAGGACAAAAAGTCATACCCTTCTTTACGACGATAAAAAATGTAAACACTTTCACAGTGACACCATACGTAGAAACAAAAAAGGATACTCAATTTCACACGCAATTTCACATATATACATACAAGTATGTCCCGTGGGCACTTAACCCGGAAACTGAGAATGATCATACCATTATCATTACACTTGAATTTCCCGAAAGTTCTGTCAGATGTGTATTAATATCACCACAGTTCGCCGTTATGTTTTAGGTTCATGCAATAAGTTCAATCATTTTTTATCCAAACAAAGGGCTTCAAAAATAAATCAGTTGATGTGCATTTGCCAGACGAGGAGCGAAATAAGATTCTTTTAAATTCAAATCCCTTAGTCTCAGTCGCCTAGATCATAGGTCCATAACATGTTATAAAAATGGAAAATTACTAACAACCACACATCGAGCTATACACATCTAGTTTAAGCTGAGCTCTCATTCTACGGACAGCCTATACAGTGCGAGATCTGCTTAAACTGGGCATCTATAGGTTAACCTGTAGCCGTGTGTACAATGCAATCTTCAAGGATATTATATAAAACGCACAAAATGAAAATACTTTAACTTTTATTCGTTTCCATTAAAATAATTATATAAAAATATAACAAGAACATCTTACATTTATTTACACAAATACTGAGGTACTGGGTGTTGTTAACAATGTTCTGTTTCACAGCCTTACTTAAAAAATATAAATTAAAGTGGAACAAACCACTGCCTTCTGCTTAACCTTGTTAAGCCAAATATAACAGAGTGTCTGCTATAGACAAATTCAAAATGATTTTTCTAATTAAATTAGCAATTATACAACATTTCGATATTAAAAAGTACCTAAAGATTTTTTTTGGAAATGGCATGATCGTGAAGATCATCCTTATCCTCATAATCATTCACAAATCATTATCAGTATTTCAATAAAACCATGACGATATCATTGAGATCTTCAGTCAATAAAACTGCAAGTTAATTTAACAGTCGAAACTATGTGATTTCTAATACATGTTCGGGTGATTCGGATGTAAGATTGCTAATTCGCAACTCTAAAAGAATACTGCAATCACTTTAATTGAATAATTTGTTTCACTATCTAAAAAAGTGTCTCCAATATACTCCAAAACCCTCTAGCAGCAGAGGCACTATTCGCTGACGGCACATCACTAACTTCGTGCACATAATCCATACTACAGAAGTCCAGGTTGGCGGTGGTAAACGGCTGGAATTTGCTTTGGAATTGGTCCCAGGTGCAGCCCTCAAGGGGACAGACGGGAGTCTCCTTCTCATTTATGAAGATCTGGACGCGGTAAGACTGGTTTCCGGATTCGTTGCAACTAAAAATATGGAATATAAAAGTATTTATTTGATCAGTGTCACCTTAGGATCTAAGCAAAATCTAAGCTATTTTGCTCTTTTATAGTAGATCTATAACACAAGCAAAATAATTTAAATGTAATGTAACATATTGGAAAAGACAAAACAATTGGCCTCTTACTTGAATAGAGACAAGAATTTGGAGCAAACCCTATAAAAAACGCCCCTTTACCCTTACGCACATTGAACTCTAGGATTATTTTAAGTCATTAAATTTGAAATCGATTATCATTCAGAAGTTATATTATTAGACTTTATATTGATACTCGTAAAAACGAATAAAGATAAGTAAAGATAGGCAGCACGCATAAACAGTAAACGACAACTCTTCATTGAGTGACAAGTGCGTGTTTAGATTACTAATATCGATAAATATGTACCAGATAAACATGATATTTATGACATAATTCATTGGATCAACGATAGTGACAAGCAATATGACTAATAAGATTCAGATTAGGTCGTCGGCGCGATATATTTTGTTATCAAAATGTCAATCAATCTCTCAATTGCCTATAGATTTTACCTTTCGATAATTTAACTGCAATGTCTTTTCGGCTTTCATGATCATCAAAAAGATGGACTACATTATCAGACCTTCACAAATGTTCCTTTTTAAGCATACTGTGGCAATGGACAGCGGGAGTTTGCAAAGGAAAAAATAAAACTCATCGCAAGTATTTCAGCTGCAGTCAAGTAACATAGTTTTCCTAACGCAGAATAATCAGTAATCTGCCCGGTGGCAAGACCTTTTATTCCTTTTACTCCATCAAGACGCGAAATCTTTGAAATGACTGACTGGGTGGACTCTCCAAGTGAGCCCACAAGATTCTAGCAAGATTGCTTTGCATTATTATTAAGAAAACCAACCTGTTCAGCACAGCAATAACATTGACAGAGAAGGCACCGATATAACTGGTCCTCCACACCCTGTCTGGGTCCATCACCAAGGCCTGAAGAGGACTGCTCTCTTTGTACAAGCCCATGGCACAGAAGACCATTTCCATCATCGTGTCATGCGTGAAGTAGGAGACCACCTTCCTACCACTACCCTGGACGAAAGCTTCGAAGTTGTCGTACAAGTCCTTAAGGGGTAAGCGGCCGAGGTTCTCGTTCACCTGATAACGACAGAACATAGTTTAATTAGTTCCTAATACTGAGGAATCAAAGTTGGCTGCATCTTAGATGATAAGGCTGATCTTAACAAATGTTTTTTCAACTTTGATACAGCCGGATCTATTAATACATTGCATCTCTTTGTTATCCCACTCGTAACACAAGTATTAAGAAAGATATAATATTTTTATTGAAAGAAAAATTAGGCCTCAGGCAGGGTTTGAACCAACGTTTAGCAACGGAGGTTAACTAGAATACTAGTAATGTGCGACCCACATTGCTAGTAGGTAAGCTTTTGAACAAAATAACTTTTAGCTCTTTTTCTTGGCATTCTCATGGATCCTGTTTTTAATTGAAGAAGCCTGCAATTAGATATACCGTTGGCCGTTTTTGGCACACCTATGGAAATTTTGATTTTACCCATTATTTCGAATTTCCACAATTCACCATTCTGTTATCAGTCCTAAGCATGCCTTAGCATATGCAAACTTTTTAATACCGAAATCAGTACCATATCAAATCAAACTTACCCATGATCCGTATCCGTTTCTGTGGTAGTGCCTGACGTCATCGTAGTACTCCAGCTGGACCAGGTCCTGATCCGTGAAGGCGGAGCACCAGGGGCACTTCAGATCAGGGGTCCATGAGCGATGGAACCGGCACATCTCGTAGATTGAGAAGACATTTGCTGCTGATAGCTGGGTGGAGATTCCCAGGCGCTGTTGCACTGCGTTTTGGATCTATAGGAATAATATAGATAAGTCAAGTATGAATCAGAATAAAGCAGATTGAGTGGTTAATTTCATCGTCAGTAAAAAAAAATATCATCAACTCCCTTCACTTCATTAGACAATTGAGGGCAAATTTATACGGAATAACCCAATATTGCCATTATTAATCATGTCTATATGTTTTTAATCTTTATAACTTACAGCAACATACGCCGGCGAAACAAAATAAGTATCCAACTCATACGCCAGGGTTTGTCCACCTTTCACATCCAGTTGATAGCGATCGCAGTTCTCGTACGGCTGCAGAGATACACATCAATTAGTAAATATACACAAAATGTTTGGCATCTCTCCCAGGTCAACGCTCTACGAGTGAACGAACTTTTTCTGGATGTCACCATATTAAAAAATAAATATCTACTAAAAATCTCCTTTTGTGTCAAAGACATTTATTGCTCAAACTGTGTACAAACGATGGCGTTATACGAAATATTATAATAATAGTCTCAACAGCCTACCCAATCGGGTGTAGCAATTATAATAATAACTAATATATATATTAATGTTCTTATTTATTCACAAAGTATTCGTTCAAATTATAAAACACATTTTTAGTTTGTCATTTTTAGTTTGTTTTTTTTTTAAAGCATTTTTAAACAATTTACCGTCCAGTTCTTTAAGTCCTACAGGTAAGTGATTGAACACTCGTATTGCTGTGATGTAGGTGCTTTTATAGTAGATCATATTGTTTATTTGTGGTATATTTAGGTTATATTTATATGTCATCTACATCCTACTGAAAACACCGTAGATAGTTCATCTGATTTTATTTATTTTATTATTTCTGGGCAAATTATTATTCATCATACTAATACATAAAAATGAAAGAAGAAGATTGGAGCTAAGTCATGCAAAGCTCTGATTACAGTAGTATGATGATTATTGACTTTAGCGTCCAAGTTTTTCGGCCAATGTGTGTGTCGGTAAGAAACTCGCAAAGCGATTGTAGAATTGTATTACAGGTATAGAATTCGTATGGCAAGCACAGTTCGATGTCACAACGTACCTACTTTAGGCCGTTTTCTATCTACCATGAAATTTAAATGCTTATAACTTCCTTATTTACGCACCAATTTTTTTTTTTGCTCGGATCTATTTAAAGTCACGATTTTTTATGAGACCAAAAAAATATTCAGTCTATTAGCCTATTGTATTGGCGTAAATGCTCGCGCCAACGTTAGCAGCTAACCGGGGCGTATTGAATAGTTCGGTAAGGTTGGAGCCAACATTGGCGCGATGTTTGTGGAATGGAGTACCTACCCTGATAACGTCATCCCTTTCCCGCGGTCCATCAATAGTCACGTTCTGGTATACTGTGTCAGTAATCCCGTGCGCGAACGCAGCACAGCTAGTGACAGTCCTCTGCTCATTGGTAGGCCTGAAGTAGAACTGATCAGCGGTACCCTGGAGCAAGTGAGGGTACTTCTCCCGGATTCTCTTGCCGATGTCGTACAACTCTTCATAACCAGTTCCTGTGAGGAAGGATTGGGACACCTCGAGAGTCGCATTCCATGTCCATGCTTTGAAGTTTTCGATGTCCTTAAATAGAAAAAGTATTTATGATAATTGACAGCACGTTTGGTGCAGTTGCCGAGCAATAACCTTCTGAGCCACGGGTTTTGGTCTCGATACTTGCAATGAGATTTTTTTTATGACCCAAGGTTTTCGTGTTTTCGTGATTGAGTATATGAAATTTTGTGTTTTTAAACGCATCCGCGATGCAGGAGAAAATCCTAACATGAGCAAACAATTTTTTTATTCAAGAAAAAATAATGGTTGATTCAATCAAGGTTATTGTAAAAAGCCAGCGAAATTATTATTTTTCTTGGTATTTTGTAAATTATTCGGCTATAACACATTCTAGGTAGGTAGGTGCATGATGGTTGAAATTGCGACATCAACAATAATTTATTCACGATTGAGTACAAAAGTCTTTGCTTAAAATTTCTATCGTAGGAGATTTAGGTCTAAATTGTCATTTTTGGCCGACTCCACTATCTTACACCAAAATCTTCGATGACAACGATTTTCAAACAAAAGTTTTTTTACTAAATTGTGAATAAGTTATGCAATTGCAGTCGCAATTTTTACTGCCATGTACTTAGGATGTGTTATATCCGAAAAAAATGCGAAAAAAACAAGAAAAATCGCGCCCAACCCCGAAGCTTTAGCTTAAACTAGAAGTAAGTGAAGATGATCTATCACACCAGTTCTAAATACAATACCTGGGAACAGAGCTGGCTGGTACCGGCGTCGTAGCTGGCGATGATCTGATCCGTCAGCTGTGCCACCTCTCGCATGCCCACTGTGACGCTGGTGCCAGGATTCCTGTTACCATGGCGGTTGAGGGTCCACACCGACACCGCCTGACAGTCTACGAAGAAATTAAAATTATTATAGAAACAAGGAAATCATTTTTTATGTTTCGGTGTGTCATCATCATCATCAGCCCGTATTCTTCCACCGCTGGATGCAGGCCTCTTTAAGTGAACGAAATCTTTAGCTCTTTTCAGGTAGGTGTGTAGGTACCTACCTCGACTAAATAGCTAATCTTTTTTTTATGGGATTACTCGGCAACCGAACAGGTGCCACATACGCAACTACCAGGTAGTAAGAAGTCATCGCCGCCCATAGACATCCGCAATACCAAAGAGTTGCAGATGCGCTGCCGGGCCTATTAAGGGAAAAGGGAAGGAAGGGGACTGAGGGAGGAATCGGCCCTCCCTGGTAATCCGATAAAAGTTGGCAGAGGTAGCTTGAAACATGTCGAGATGGAATGACAACTCCCTCCCATAGCCCCAGCTAAAAGTGGCGAGTCGACATACCCGTGTGGATTTACACGGTAAGTCAGCCACCGTGGGTGAAATCCGACACGCTCGTCACTTTTCCTGGGTGGCGGAAGACCCTAAAGATTTCTACACGACAAAAAAAAATAGTTTTCAGAACAGGAAAATTGTACTGTGGCACCTGTCTTATCGTTAAATATAAATGATATATTTTTAGACTTTATAGATAATATCGTGTAGATTTTATAATTTTATTGACACACTGATTATTTGTTTATTGCCTACATACCTTTTACATAGAAGGAGATCCATTTAACAAAAATACATTTTACCGGCTTGTTCCACGCAGGAATCGAACTCACAAAAACAACTAATGTTCAATATTATCTTCAATTGTTTGCAAACAAAAACCAAGGGTAATTGGAATCGAATCACAACAAATCTATTACAAGCTAAGTTCTTTTTAATGTCCTCATGATAAATTAACTTTTTATTCAAAATTATTTTGTGCTTTAAGACATCATTTACTGTTTGTTTATTTAAAAAAAAAACAGTAACTTTTGCACTCATAGACAGCGCTTTACACCAAATTTATTTCATTTATTTTTAATTTACAAAGTAGAGTAAAGTAAATAAATTAGTAATTGGTTTTCCTAAAACCAATTATTTACATTAATTTAAATAGAAACGGAAATTTTATATTTTATGATTTAAATACAACA
Source organism: Subacronicta megacephala (assembly GCA_958496365.1). Classification (NCBI taxonomy): domain Eukaryota; kingdom Metazoa; phylum Arthropoda; class Insecta; order Lepidoptera; family Noctuidae; genus Subacronicta; species Subacronicta megacephala. The sequence continues at coordinate 13,327,971 of OY292527.1, forward strand.
GAGCTAAGCTACGCATCCTAATTGCAATTTAAGCATCACATAAATGCTGTATTTTGATAGTAAAAAATCATAATCGAGTGATTACCGAAGTGACAAGAAAATATGGTAGATGCGTCACACAGTTGTAAGTAGATAAAGATTCGTTCACACGTATGCACATAATATCACGAACAGAACGGTCGTTCTCCGTCTTCATAGTATGAATATATGTGTGTCAGTGCCTCATCAGTCAAGTGATCCTAAGCGCGGGAGGTGCTATAATAGATATATAGTCCAATATAGGGTTTGATTCCCGGATCGAGCATTTTTGGGCTTGTATTTGTGTAGTATTTAGGCATCGGTATCCAGCATTTTGTATACAGTGCTCAACTCAGCAACGATTAACCAACCGAGATTAACCACGTAACTCCGAAATTAACTATGTATTCGGTTCTATTTCCGTCAAATTACGTGAGCAAATAGTAACTAAAATCAGAACAGTCAAGTTGAAGACGGAACAAGTTAGGACAAAGGCGCGATAATGTTATGGTAAACTGTTATACGAAATAGCTCATCATATGTGCAAGTGCACAAAGACAAACAAAATTCCCACGATAAAAAAATGTGGTGACACAGTTGCGACACTATAGCGCACAAACGTGCCTCAATGTGAACACAGCTTTACACACGTACGAGTATTTGTATTTACACAATCTTCTTGAAACACAACAATTGTGGGAACGACACATTTGTCCTAACGTTAGCTTCTATTATTATAATCACAATATGGCCGTCGTAATTTCTTATCGGTGTGTGTAGCATAAGCATAATTGGCCTATAATGTTACCACAGGTGGGACACAGTCCTCCTCTAGGTAAGAGGAAGTGGGACATAATTCAACATGCGTGGTTTTCTTTTCCTATATACACCTAGATTAGATACATCGCATAGTTTGTGTTTCGATGATACGATGACAATACTGGGAATCTTTTATTTTTAATATTGGCTTAAGGCTAATCATGACATTATTAACCAATGTCCTTCAATGTCCCCACAGTGAATAATGTTACACCTTTTATTTTAAAAGAGTGTCCATTGAGTTTCTTGCCGGATTCTTCTCCATAGGATCATTTTTTTGGAACCGTGTAACTAGAGTCATAACGCTTCATAACTGCTTGTAAAAGCTTATTTCAAATAAAAACATTTAAACTTGAACTGTACCTACATATCTAGATGAAACTAAATATCGCCATTTGATATAATTTTGCACACTTTTGTTGCACGTAATATTCGTATAACGTTTTTACTACGCACTAGACCATTCTGAAGGACCTCACTAATAACATACCATCACGGCTGTATTTCCTATTTCGCTCATATATTTTCATTTCATAGTTCGCTCGCTCGGAGAGTCTATTGCTTTTAACCGACCACGAAATCCAAACTTAGAGCAGTTACTCATAAATTAATAAAAAAAACTCAATATCACTCGATTTGGGAATCAATTCCAGGACCTTTGTCGTATCTGGTCCGGATAGTACCTACCACTAGACTAATAACTTGGGCCTCACCAATAAAATATGGCTATGTCAATCTCGTCACTATTGCGCATTGTTTCAAGATGCCTAATATGGGACCTAAAATAGCTACCTATAATGAATCATAACGTAATGTATTTTTTTTTTATGTGATGACTCGGCAAACGAGCAGGTGAGGCTCCTGATGGTAATGGTGGATGGTGGTCGCCGCCTATGGAAATCTGCAATATCCAGTATATATTAATATGAGTTGCAGATGCGTTGCCGAGCCTATTTAAGGAAAAGGGAGTGAAAGGAGAAAAGGAGAAGGAAAGGGACTGAGGGAGGAATGGGGCCTCCGGCGTTCCACAATCACCGTACAACACGCAACAGTATGCATACTGCTACTTGACGTCGATATTCTGTGGGAAGTAGTACTTCCCCGGTCATGCCGACCTTTTCATGCCCAGACATGCCTCTGCTATTGACAAGCGATGGCTATACTCCCTGAAGAGTTTTTTTTTATTATTATTATTTTTTTAAATGCAGAGGTTACTGCTAGCGACGCAACGGCCTGTTAAGCGCCGCGGTAGAGTACTCAGCTACTGCTTTAGGGGACGCGGGTTCTATTCCCACATGCATGTTTAGGTATAGATAGGTGTTAATTGCATGTGTTATTACTGTAGTTATTAGGATGAGCTTATAAATACAAATAACCCTGTTATATCTAACGACTGCATTTTTTTTCGTTTATCGTAGGTTATTTACATAAGATATCATCACGCCTGCATTCCCCTAGTCTCTGGTTAGCCTATTGCTATTAAACGGGCACAACTCCAATCTTCCTACTGCTACTAAGATTTCTTATAAAATTGCAATAACACGCCAGAAATAGGTACTCATCAGATGCACTTGACTTATAAATAAGGTGTTTCCTCACAGAATAAAACAATTGTGAATAGAGTATAAGGTCCCAATTTGAATTGCAATTCAAATAATGCGTTAGAACTGCATCCAAAATATCAATAATATTATGAAAGAAACTGCCTCTGGCTAATTAAATTAAATAAACTGCCTCGTTAGTCTATGTCGTAAGCGCGAGTTTTATGCCAGAAGTCTTGGATTCGATTCTCAAGTCGAGTAAAGTTGGGTTTTTCTATGAAATTCTCAGTTTCCGGAGTTTGAACCCAGGTAATGGCAATAGGTTCGACCACTACCTATTAGATGGGACATATCCATATAGGCGAACTGTGGGCAAAGGATAGGTTCACCTACGCCTCACCCTTCGTGTACATGTGATGGTGCCTACATACATACAGCTTTGAGTTAACCTGTCCTAACTGACGGCACGCATACATCAGCCATCGTGAAATTCCACTTCATATTATTTATTGAGTGATTACTGTAATAGTACCAAGTATCTATTATAATAAATACCTAAGTATTTTTTTTTAATCTTATAACAATAATATTCATTCTGACGTACAGTAACAGGTGTAATTTTTATAAGAACGCAGATATTATGTGTAACGAATGTCAATTATTCAAAGAGCACAAAGCCAAAAGTTATATACTATAACACTTGTGTTAATGTTGACATCATTTTGATGCCATTGGAATACCTATTTTTCCAGATAGATATTCATAGAAAAATAGGTAAGTACCTTGCCTTGTTTTCCCCCTATTATATGGGACCTAAACATAACGGCAAAGTGTGGGTGTACATTGGTACACCTCGACCTAACCCTTCGAATACAGGCGTGATGGTATGTTATGTTGGAAAAGGATAGGGATATAGACTATGAAGCTGGCCTGGTCTAGGTAGCAGAATTCTTACACTTTCAAATCCAAGATATAATAAAGGTAAATAGTATAAATATAATACTTATTCTCACTATGTATTAATATATCATTTAACAAAACGTAGCCAATTATTTACGTGAGATTCATGATTATATTACATTTTTGATCCCACAGTCTAACTCTTTCAACAATGGAACAATTTATAGTTTATAAGACCGACTACGTCCATCATAAAATATAATAAATAAAGATATGCTTTATCGGGATTCGAACTCAGCATGTTGTGTACAGAGATTTAACCACTCAGCTATCATATGCTTTGAATTTTGAACAATATTATTAAATTAATAGTAAAATAGCCATTAAATTCTTGAAAAACTTTATGTTATTCAAGAGAGAATGTAAGATTTCTTTCTTTTTTTCTTGTGCAACTAAAAAGTCAAATCGAATGAATAGGAACTTACTTGCAGGCGTCGCGAAGTCTCTGATATCTCCTCGGACGGTGTCATATGGAGTCTTCGACCCATACAGCTGGTAGGGGCACTGCGCGTTCCAGTAACAGCCCTTCACGCAAACCACGCTTAAGATCACAAATGCCAGTATCTTTGACATGTCGACTCCCGCGACAGCGCGCCGTCCGATTGTCTTCGCCGAGTTGTAGCGGCTTCCTATATTGTCCCCACTATGCAGTAATACTAGCTAAAGGTGCATACACACGTGAAGGTTTCGATTGAGCTAGATTTATTTATAATTTGTTCTATTTTAAAATTGCATATTCTGATGTCATCACTGTATCATAAAAAGTTAAGTCTGACGTTGTTACTGTCTTCAATTTAAATTATTTTTTACGCCTACTTTTACGGAGATGAATTTTGCTCAAATAAATCTAGAGTGAGGTTTATTTGACCTCAATTCAGAACACGTTCTGCATAACGGAGTATGGCTGAGGTTTAATTGTTGAAGTGTACTGAGGTCAGTATCATGATGAACAGATGATGACGTCATCTATTGCTTACGTGATACTCTTAGTAGACGGGTCCAAAAAAATACTTATATGTACTATGCCGCCTTTTAGACTCTTTGCATTACGTTTTTACCGTGATTCATGAAGCAGCGATTAACATGTGACTATGACGTACGACAACGAATGCAATCGCGCGATGCACACGCGCTTCGAATCGCATGATAACCGTGTCGTATACATGCGAGGTTTCAAATCACATCGGTATGCATGTCGCTCACGGTCGGATGTCTGTTCTCCACGTAACTAACATAACTTAGGTAACTTTAATAAAGTATTTAATTCTGAGAGAAGGCCGTACTTTAATCCCCAGTTGAGGGATACTAAATACGATGATGATAACGATAAAATTAACTACTAAATTAAGTAATCTCGCTCTTCTGGCGAAGGTTACTTTATTAAATTATATTTTCATAATACTTAAATACTGTTTATTTCTATAAAGAGGCTCGTCGCTGTGTCAATATATTACCCCTTTACAATCTTAAAACGCCTTCCGCCTTATCTCATAGTATAATCATATCTAAACTACAATTTATATAATATTCAAACGATGTTATCATGCGTCTATCCAAGTCATGATGTCCACGCCTCCAACCCATGTGTCTATAGTCCGATTTACAAGTTTACAACCAATTGTAAATTAATTTGTTTAAAGGATATATACCAAGTTTTAGGCTTATGAATCTATAATTACTTTTAGGGCCGACACAAACGACTAACACTCTTTGACAGATTTTATTTTTTATAAAACGATGAAACATAGTCAAAATCTCCAAAGTATACACACAACTCTGTGTGTGTATACTTTGGAGAGTCTGTCGATAAACGAAGCAGCTCAGAGAGAGTTATGTTCAGCATGCACCTAATACTACTAAAAAGATGAAGGCCCTAGAGCTATAATCAACTTGTGGTATGCTGGGCTTTAGTGATTGGCCGATTTTGGTGTTACTTTATTTTATATTATTAAATCAGTTTTTTAAAGTAATTTTAAGCAGGACTAACGAGTGTTTGTGGCCCCTATGAAAAAAAGGTTGGGTACCACGGCCCTAGAGAAATACCGAAATCACGGCATGATGCTGGCGTCTGTTAACAATTTATATTGTATTGATCTGGAAATCGTAGCTTGGGGGGAACTCCAGTATAACTTTTGCTAGTTCCATTAATTAATGAAAAAATAAAAAGTATAATAAGATAAAAGAAATGCTTCAGCGCTTCGTTCGTGTCGATCTTAAAACAGAACAAAACTGCGTTTTGTGACTCAGAGTGGAGGATATCTTTTTATCCAAACAGTATTTATTGTAATTGTAAATTAAATATGCAAAAGTCTTCTCTGCTAGCTATCACCTTTGCAATGTTTTGTAAATCGATATCACATAAAATAATGTGCGGGCAAATGCACAAATGCATCGCTGTTACATGCGCCTGATGCGCGTAGCTCACACCTTGACTAATGTGTGCGGACCCTTAGACTTACGAATGATAATAACACGGTTGTCGGCGAATCGTTTATGACAATTAATTTATCACTAAGCAGGGTATATATTGTATAACTAGCATGTGACTAGGTACACGTGTGGAATTTGTATTTCTTTTTCTGACATAAATATTTCAATATAGGTAACATTTGTCGAGAGAATGAATGAAAGACGATTAACGAATGGAGTTTATAAGGCGAATGTTAGCGGCAGCGTCGGGAGGGGTCGCCCTAGAAGGACGTACACCGATTTTATCGGCGAGGTTCTCCAAAAAGCTCAGGTGCGTAGTACTCGCAACCGGCGCGTGTGTATGAAAAGATATATGAATGTGGAAGAAGCGAAAGAGATATGCAAGAGTCGTAGCAAGTGGCAGTCCATAGTTTCTCCCTACCCCTGAGGGAAATAGGCGTGAGTGTATGTATGTATGATGTATAGGTAACATATACACATATTTCAATATTGAAAGTTACAAAACACAAAGTTATTCACATGTGGACTGCGTTTTTAAATAGGTAGGTAGGTACACATGGCTACAAGTCAACCTATACAGATCCAGCTTAAACTGATCTCGCATTATATATGCTTCCCATATAGTAAGAGGCCAACGTAAACTGGATTGTTGTAGCTTGATGTTTAGCCGTGCGAAATAAAGGTCAACGTTAAAGCAAAAATATAAATATGTTCTTGTAAATATAGGTATTAACGTTTTTATTGAAGATAATGTTATTCTACAGTAGCAACTCATCACCAGTCGGTACAATTATTAGCACCGAAAAACTAACGTCAAAAATATTTTAAAACCAGTATTTTGTTATTATTTCAAGGCCAATAAGTATGTCCTCTAGGGTACCTCTGCCGACGCTGACATCCACCTTTTAAATTGTTTGATATTTTATTGAATTAAATTGATTATAAAAATACAAATGATATGTTAAATAAAAGTTAATACAATTAAGCTATTGAATGTCAAAGCAATTATTAAAATACAGATAAAATTACAATAAAAATAGAATATAGAATTATTGTTTATGCAATCACTTCTGGTTTCTATCCTCTACCTGTTTCAGGACTGTGAAGAAAGTATACGATGCTTTTATGATCTGAAACAATTACAGTCAAATGTCAAAAATAGTTGCATGGTTCAAAACAGTGGCTCATGGAGAAGAATAGGCACGAAACTCCATAGATACTCTTTTAAAAAGATAATTACTATTGATCGATTTTTTTTCGTTTATAATTTTAACAGGATATGGAGCGTCGGAGTCCCAAATCCTCCCTTAGTCCCCTTGCTTCCCCTTCCCCTCCCTTTTCCTTTAAATAGGTTCGGCAACGCATCTACAACTCTTTTGGTTCTGCAGATGTCCATGAGTGACTATGACTATTTAGGTACCATCAGGTAGCTCACCGACTCTATTGCCGACTTACCTGATAAAAAAAAAAAACAGGCTGAGACGACCAGACGATCAGCAAACATTCTATAATAGCTAGATTTTTTTTTTTTTTTTTCGTAATTGTAAGTACTCGTAAAAAGATTTATACTAGGCTAGATACATAAGTGAGATACAACGACAGACTCCTTAGATTTTGATTGAGGCTATTAGCTGATATTTATTTTTTCTGTATTGTGGCTGTAATGTCACTGCGACCGCAGTCGGTCTATTGTGATCGCCACTTTTTTAATTTAGAGTTCACCGCTAAACCCTGCGGCTGCTATAAACTGCAGGATTTTCTTAGGGGTGAGCTCCCTTATTTCATCTGGAGTTAAGACGTGTTTCCCCAGATGTGCATTGCACTTGTGTATCAGCGATCCGCATTCCCCCAGAAGGTGAAGTGGCGTTTCATCAGCCTCTTCACAGTATCTGCAGGTTCGCGTGTCGCTCAGCCTTAGGTTGAACATGTGCTTGTTTAAGCAGCAATGTCCTGTTAAGGCTCTCGTGACAATGCGCAACTTATTCCTACTCAGTGATAGGAGAAGGTTTGTTTGCCTTTTGCTATAGGCTTTTATCAAAGCTTTAGAGTGGGCCATTTTTTCTTTTTTTCTTATTTGTATTTGTGGCTATAGTGTCACTGCGACCGATATCGGTCTATTGTGATCGCCACTTAAAGACTTAAAGTTCACCGCTGAACCCTGCGGCTGCTATAAACTGCAGGATTTCCTTAAGGGTGAGCTCCCTTATTTCATCTGGGGTTAATACATACTACTTATAGAGTGGGCCATACCCGCCGAATCCGTCCAGAGCTTGATGGCAGTCTCAAAACTAGAATCAGTGAGGGTTTTTTGAGCCAGGGCTTGTGGTATTCCACAGAAGGGTTCAGGGCCCTACTGCGTGCCAGTGTCCCCTGCTCTTGCGAGTTCATCCGCACGTTTATTGCCAATGACGCCAGCGTGACCCGGCACCCATCTTAAAACTACTTCATTTCTCTTTGCTAGAGTGTTTAATCGAGACATGCAGTCTTCCACTAGTTTCGACGTAATAACGTTGGAATTCAGCGCTAAAAGAGCTGCTTGGCTGTCAGAATTTATATAGATGGTGTGGTTATTGTAGCTCTTTTGCAGATTGGTTTCCGCACACACCAGGATGGCGTATATCTCTGCTTGGAAAATGGAGGCATGTTGAACTAAGTTTACAATCTTGTTAAACTTTGGTCGCTCTCCATATATTCCGCACCCTACCTTCTGCCCCATTTTAGAACCGTCGGTATACCATATTAGGCTCCCGGCCTTGTGGGGTAACTGGTCTTTTGACCAGTCTTCCCTTGAAGGCATTTCTACGGAGTATTGTTTTTCAAATACATGGCGTAGAAGCATTGCATCTGTTGTCATGCAAAGTAATGGCATTTCCAAAACTGAGTCCTGTAGCGTCCTAATTTTTTTGGATAGCTGATATATACATATATAATTATCATACCATCACGCCTGTATTCCCGAAGGGTTGGGCAGAGGTGTACTAATGTTTACCCACACTTCGCCGGTATGTTTAGGTCCCATGTAATAGGGGGCGAGCTTATTGCAATTAGGTAACATTACTTACATTATTTAGGGCACAAATCCAGACTCCGAGCTGCTACTAGGAAATTCACAGAAAACCCAATAACACTTTGCTCGACCTGGGGATCAAACTGAGGACCTCTAGCGTAGCAGTCGCGCTTAGGACCACTCGACTAATGAGGCAGTCCTCATGAGACATCATTATTGCATTATAGATAGATAAATTATTCTTTATTGTACACAAGAAACAAAATACAAAACAAACGTAGTAAGTTATATCATAAAATATGACTCACAGATGTGAAACAAGAGAGTGAGAGCGTCGTAAACCCGCCAGCGGTGAGTCGGAGTGCACGGCGCGTGCGCACCATTACGATCAGCAGCGCACGTCGTAATCGCAACGAACACTTGTACCATGGACACACGTACGCAGCACCTGCTATCTCACAACTCTAAAAAACATACAGTTTGTTTGAAATAACTCTGCTTGTCTTAAGTTTGCGAACAATTGATTTTGCTATTACGTTTTATTTCCCCTCCATTGTCTTTGATTAATCATTACATCTACCACTAGGTTTCCGTAAGCGGCTTCCCCCGCGTGGACTTCACGTTACTTTTCATTTTACGGGATAATATATAGCTTATGTAACTCAAGAATAGAGTAGCTTTCTATTTGTGAAAGAATTTTTAAAAATCTGTGCAGTCGATCCAGAGATTACCCCTAACAAATTCACAAACTCACTACGTAACAAACTTACAAACTTCACCTCTTTCATCATCATCAACCCATATATTGTCCTACTACTGGGCACGGGTCTCCTCTCAGAATGAGAAGGATTAGGCTGTAGTCCACCACGCTACCCTACTGCGGGTTGGCAAACTTCACACGCCATCGAGAAAATGTTCAAGCTCACGATGTTTTCTTTCACCGTTTAAGCTTTTGAACGCCATTGTCACATATATGTGACAAACGAAATCTTACCCTGAACGCCAACGTCACAAATATATGACAAAATATACGTCACACCATATTATGAAATAAACAATTTAATCATTACTTTAGTGTGTTTTCACTACCTTGTGTAATTTGACAGAAAAAGTGGCCTGGCGTCAGGGGTACGGCGATAAGTTTATACTCTGGCGTTCAAAAGGTTAAAAAGCGCGTGATAATTATGTTTTAATACGCACATGACTTCGAAAAGTCAGTGGTTTGGATTCGAACTTGAGACCTTTGACATGGCAGTCCTATAGTCATATCACAAGGCTATCACTGCCGTTCACCTCTTTATAATATTTGTATGTATAACTCTGCTTGTCTGAAGTTAGCCGATGCGAACAATTAGTTTTGTTAAATTACGTTTTATTTCCCCTCCAGCACCTTTGATTAAGCATTATTCCTACCATAATAAACTAAACATCACCTCTTCTGACAGCTGATTTCCTTGATAGCAGTACAGAAACACTTGCAACATCATGCACAAGAGATATGACACCATGGGAATGCTTCGAACCCAGTTCCTGTTATTCAATTCCTGAAAAAATAAAATTGAAACTGTTTTCTCTCAGGTCTCGTCTGACTCGGGGAGGACACTTAACTAGTACGCAGCATTCGGTCATGATAGACTAATTGACAATATTTATATTGGAGGGACCAAAAAAATCAAGCTTTGTACATACATAATTGTACCTAACTATTAACTGTTTTGTTTGTGTAAGACAATAAAGAATTATTTAATTTAAATTTAATACATACATACATACCATCACGCCTGTATCCCGAAGGGTTAGGCAGAATTGTCCCAATGTACACCCACATTTCGCCGGTATGTTTAGGTCCCATGTAATAGGGGGCCACCCTATTGCCATTAACCGGGCACAAATCCAGACTCCGAGCTGCTACTGAGAATTTCATAGAAAATCCCAATAACACTGCTCGACCTGGGGATCGAACCCAGGACCTCTAGCGTAGCCGTCGCACTAAGAACCACTAGACTAATAAGACAGCTTTAAGCTTTATGAGTTAATTTAAATATTTTTTGACTGCCTCATTAATCTAGTGACCCTAATTGCGACTGCTACGCTAGAGATCTTTGTGCTGGGTTCGATCCCCAGGTTTTTCTATGAAATTCACAGTAGCAGCTTGGAGTCTGCATTTGTGCCTGGTTAATGGCAATAGGCTCGCCCGCTATTACATGGAACCTAAACATACTGGCGAAATGTGGGTGTACATTAGTACACCTCTGTCTAACTGGGGAATACAGGCGTGATGGTATGTAGTATGTTATGTTAAAAAATATATATAGTACACGTTTTATATTTAATCTTATTTTACAATAGGCCTATTATTTTCAATAATTTCAAGACCAGTCCACTACTCTACTGATTGCAGTCCATACTTACAATAGCCAGCTGATATGCAGTCACGCATATTATGACGACAGAGACGGTGAATTGTGCTAGAATGGGATAGGAGAAACACTGTTGAATTCTTCTGGCCGTCCTCAGAGCAGCTTCGTGCTTGACCACGCAATGTTGCAAGCGTGAATATACGGTTTTTTCATCTTCTACTGATACAAGATGCTGTGAATTCAAGCATAATCATGATCAATCGACGACATGCACAATATCGTTTACTTGTTACTACCATACCATCACACCTGTATTCCCCGAAGGGTTAGGCGAGGTGTACTAATGTACACCCACAGTTCACCGGTATGTTTAGGTCCCATGTAATAGGGGGCGAGCTAATTGCCATTAACCGGGCACAAATGCAGAATCCGAGCTGCTACTGAAAATTTCATAGAAAAACCCAATAACACTGCTCGACCTGGGGATCAAAACCAGGACCTCTAGCATAGTAGTCGCACTTAGGACCACTAGACTTATGAGGTTGTTACAAATGGTTAACAAGGCTACGATCATACGTCAGCCAAGCAAATCGCATTCTTTACTAGTGTTTGGGATTAAACGTTTTGTATACATATATTCCCATTGCCCGCCCTATTATATTGTTATTACCCTTTTAAATCTCTAGCTATACAAGTACTTGACTTACTTGCTAAGCAGTACGTAAGCGTAGCTTGACAAGATGCCACCGTACGTCGAAAAATCGCTCCACCAAAAGCTCAACAATTTCCTTTATGCTTATCATATAGTAAACTATGTCCAAGATACCTTTTCAGGAATACAAATCCCGTCGCACAAAGTCCTCAGTGACAGCCCTACGAGTCGAAGTCTGCAGCGGCAAACTGCTATGAGTGACGTCACCAAAACGTCAGAGCACACATTTACTAGTGCCGCTATGGTCAATGCCGAGCTCTGCAACAAATTTGGAACCCTGGCCATTAATAGACGACCAATCATACCCTATTCATACATAATCAAAATGACGTGTGCTTCATATAAGCCTATTGCCGTCCACTGTTGAACGTAGGCCTCTCCAAAGAGCGCCAACCATCCCGGTCTTGGGCAGCGCGCAAACATCCGCTGCCAATCACCTTCTTCAAATCGTCAACCCATCGTGTTGCAGGATGAAGCACAAATAGCGATAAAGAAATAGGGTTGTTGTGTACTGATTTCCTTACGAGTGCGTACTATGCGTATGTTTGCTTCTCATTCGTTTTCCTGAAGACCCTTGTATTAGAGAGACGACTACAACGATGTGTAGGAGCAGGAAATTATCTTAAAATATGGAGGGGCAGAGGCGGATTCTGTGCTAGCTATTCTACGACATTTTGCTGAATTAATTAATTGTTTAGAAAAAAGACGGTCGCGGAGAAACGAGGGAAAAAAGCAAGGAAATATGATTAGCTACTTGATACAACACGACAACTGTTTAAGGACAATTTTGTAAATTCAAAAGAAACGAGGAAGGGAAGGCCTGGAAGAAGTTTCATTGAACAAGTGAAAGAAAAAGTGGGAGTCTAGTCTATCAAAAGGTTAAACAGAAGGTAGAGAATACAGAACAGTGGAGAATGCTCCACCGATAAGAGCTGAGCGCTTAAATAGAACAGAAGAAGAATAAATAGTATTTTTTTATGTTTACCTCACCTGATTAGCGTAAGTTAATTCATAAGCGGGAGATTTTGAAGTGTCAAAGGGGTACCTGCAAAATGTTAGAAAAAAAACATTCATTCGTTCATTGGTCTATTGATCCTAGGCGCGTCTGCTAGGCTAGAGATCCTGGGTTCGATCCCAAGGTCGAGCAAAGTGTTATTGGGTTTTTCTATGAAATTCTCAGTAGCAGCTCGGAGTCTGGCTTGTGCCCAGTTAATGGTAATAGGCTCGCCCCTATTATATATATATATATAGTATACTTCAGCGTAACTCTTCGAGGAATAGAGACGTAATGGTCTGTTATGCTATGTTTTTTTTTATAAACTGTACGCTATTATACCTATAGCAGAATCTGAAGCATTATTATGTAGATCCTATACTGACCAAGCTCTAAGAGGTAGCTGGTCCTTCTCAGCACTGGCAGCCCATCCAAACACAGTCACTGCTGACAGTAATATGTATAGGTACATACTCCTGGTGGTTTCCCGGTCACAACTGTCCATGAGAATAGAACTGCTATTAATGAAATGGACATAGATTGGACACATATCGGAGGTCCAGGTCCTACACCTGGACCTTAGGACCTGGTTGAAAACCAGCGTCAGGCAAATTTGTCCGGCATATGCTGAAGTCCAGTGATAGCCTAGTGATACAACCATTGGACTGCCAAGTCAAAGGTCTCGAGTTCGAATCCAAGGCACGCACCTCTGACTTTTCAAAGTCATGTGCGTATTAATAATTAATTATCACGCGCTTAAACGGTGAAGGAAAAACATCGTTAGGAAACCTGCATGCCTGAGAGATTTTCTTGACGGCATGTGAAGTCTGCCAACCCGCAGTACGCTAGCGTGGCGGACTATAGCCTAATCCCTTTCGTACTGAGAGGAGACCCTTGCCCAGCAGTGGGACAATATAATGGGTTGATGACGATATGCTGCACCAGATCCCTTTCAGCGCAAATTTGGGCATAGTACTTAATGCGCTATTATTATTATTATTTTTGTTATTAAAGCTTATTATTATGAATCGGCTGAATAAACTCTTTCTTTCTTTCTTTCTGGTATTAGACTGGCTGTTGAATTGATTATTACAAAGGTTGTTACTGCGGCTATGTGCCTGTTGTTATCCGTATTGATCTGGCTTCTTCGAGGATCAATTTGACGGGATTTCCCATAATTCCATCTGATTGGGTGTCTTTGTCGTATTAATACCTATATGTACAATATCTTAATAATAGGAGCTTCTTATATCCTATCCTTCCTACTAATATTATAAATGTAAAAGTTTGTGAGGATGGATGGATGGATGGATGTTTGTTACTCTTTCACGCAAAAACTACTGAACGGATTTTGTTGAAACTTTACAGTATTACAGTTTATACATCAGAATAACTTATAGGCTTTAATTTATAACGATATTTTGGGAAATTCCCACTGGATTGGGAAAAATCTATTCCGCGCGGACGAAGTCGCGGGCAAAAGCTAGTATCTTAATAATAAGACGAAACCCACCGAATTGGGCTGTTTATGACAGTTTATGTCAGTTCTTGAGTTCGATCCTAGCCTTTTCTCACTTACATATATTGATTCTGAAGCGGTTAAATAATAGTTTCTTTTTATAACTAAGCGACTGAAATCAAAAAAGAATGAAAAAAATCTGAACTTAATTTCTGGGCAATACCGAATAGAATATGTGATGTGAAACTGTTCTTTTCGCTTTTCAGGCACTGTTTACCACTAATGATTGTCAGAGTAAGACAATCGGGTTCAACGGTTTGACGAAAGGTCTCATATGCAAAGAATGGTCATCCATCTATAACCTGCCAACCGCAAGCACAGCTTAACTTTGAAGATCGATTAATCAGCACAGTAACTACGAGTACGTAGCCACGAGTCTTGTGAGAAAAGAGTAAATTCTTAATTTTATGTAGAGCGGTGGTAGCCTAGTCTAGCGCGTCGGATTTGCGATCATGTGATTGCCAGTTCGAAACCCACCCATTGCACTACCGATGCAAACACACTAATAATATAGCCATTTAGCAAGAATACTAGTAATACGCGAAACTGTGACCCAAATTGCTAGTACATAAGCTTTTAAAAAAATTATACTCCAACCTCTCAACGATGACAACTCCTGCATCTCTATCTTCAGCCCGTAGTTCGTCATCAGCCTCGGCAATGATGGACTGTATCTCTCGTCTCCTTATCACGATATTGATGATCTTCATCGCGAAAGCCAGGTTTGTGAAGAGCAAGAAGGATGCGCTCGCCATTAAAGTGATGTCACCCCAAATTTGGAACATAGCGCCTGTTTGAGCGATTATGATACCACCTGAGAATTAACCAAGTAAGTAGTGATAACCGGTTACCAGTTGTGGAACAGTACCTAAATCGGTTGATGATAATAATGGTGATGATGATTAACTTATACATTTATTGAAAACTAAAAGACTCAACAGTATAGTCTAAGTTAAAAATTATCTATTCAAGATACACTACTAGGTAAGTAGTAGGTACTTTTTTAACGTCTTTTTTACATCATAGACAGCCCTCAAAACGTCCACGTTTCACCGCCTCCTAGTGTTTTAGCTGAGAAGAAGAAGCAGGGCAACAAACTCCCTAGCAAAATATAAATTATAATCAAAATCTGCAGCTTCTGTGGTTTATGCGACTGGTACCTACACTGGTAGGATTTTCAGAAACTTTCTGACTTACAAGTACCTACCGTTAGTTGAGAATCTTTAATCTAGGGTCAATTTAGCAAAAAAGATCTCAAGTATCTCGATAAAACGGCTACAGGGTGCGGATGTGGAGCTGTGTCGCAAACTATGGCTCACCTCCTATCCTGTCCTCTATGCCCTGAAACCTGTAAGTATAGACGACCGCTGTGCTGCCTCTGACAATGCCTTAGAGATGTCTAAGTTTTGGGTAAAGAGAATATATATAACCATATTTTAAAAAAAAACGTACCTTCGACACGAAGAAGATTTTTTCATAATTTAAAGACATATTGTAGTATATTTATGATGGTAGTGACTTTTCGATGAATGTACAAAAAAAGGTTTATTTATAGGTAATATTTTTATTCCCCACTTACCATCCAGGAACATGAACCAGGTGACGGAGTAGATCCAAAATAAAAACCCATCATTGTATACCGAGTCACGTGGAGGCAAAAACCCTACTACTCTCAGTATCGTCAGACAAAAACGTAGCGAGCTGTTGGCGTTATTTACAAAGATTGCCATGATTACAATACGGCTACTGTTTGCTGGGCCCGATTGTTTGTTAAATGGATCTGATAAGAATGGTGGCGTGGTGGCGATTTTGTCAACTGTACTTAGGAAGGCGTTGAGAACATTTGGATCATGTTACTTGTGGCACCATTTTACTTTTCTGTTTCACCTTCAGATGAAAGATGTTCTTCCTACAATAAAATACGTTAAATTCTTCAAATATTTACGGAAGTTTCTTGACGACATCACATTTGCCAAATTTGTGGTGAACGAAACCACTGCGGCAAATGATGGATGGAAAACATATTTAAGATATTGCGATTATTTTATATTGGCATTGCTTTTTACCGTTGATCATGTTACGTTTATTTGTATAAAATCATATAATGTGCAAATTTGACATTATATGGCATTTAAACTACCTAATTTTAGAAAGTTTCATTTTATCTTATTTACATGTTTTTCTTTCTTTACAATAATTACAAATTAAAAATCTGCAAAATGTTTGCGACTTCTGTGATGGAGTGGGAACTATTATTAGAAACAAAAAGAAAGCTGTTTTGTTGGTTTTAATTGAGTTATTAAGTTAATAAACACTTACATACATTGGTGTACTACAATACGCTTAATATTTTGGACATTTTGTAGATGTAATCTACAATTACACAAACACATGTTTAATTTCCAACAAAGTCTGTATAACTAACGACTAAAAGCACGTATTATCTTTTACTTTGTCTATTATTACAGAATGTAAGTATATTGTGTGACCTACAAGGGAATAATATAATATGGTAAAATGTATTTGATTTCTTTACGACCCATAACCTCTTGTACTTATATCTTGCTTCTTGCTTTAAAAAGACCTCCAGCACTAGGCAACAAGGATTGAGTCACGTTTCGTTTTAAATAATTATGTATAGGATGACCCGTGAAGATACCCTTCACTGGTCACCCTATTCATTTATTTATTTTTATTTATTTATTTCCAACAATATCCTTACAGACTAAATCCAATTCGATATTATTGTTTCCTAATTAATAATGTCACAGACTACTAGAAATTTTAAAAATTGCTATTTTTGTGAATTCACTCAGAGTACAACAAAACATATCCACATCGTTAGCTATGAGGTTGAGCGTGCGCAGTGCGCGCGTCAGAGGCGCCTCGCTTAGTAACCTAGTGCGCGCGCGCGGCACTGCCAGCAGGCGCGGGCGTCGCCGACGGCCCGCGTATAATTCATACTCCATAATTACACCCTATCGATAACATCGCGTAGGTAATTAGAATCAAAAAGGTACAATAAAAACATGAGAAACGATCAGGTTTTATTTGAATTAAAAGAGAACTGCATCATTATTCTAGCCATCTAGTTCTCCCGAGCGCGACTGCTGCGCTTCCGGGTTAGATTCACGGGTCGCGCAAAGTGTTATTCGGTTTTTTTTTTCAATAAATCTTCAGTAGCAGCTGTTTCTCAGTAGCAGAGTTTGGGGATGTGCCCGGCTAATGGCAATAGGCTCGCCCCCAATCAAATGGGATCTAAACATACCAACAAAAGGTGGGTGTACATTAGCACACCTCTGCCTAACCCTAAAACAGGCGTAATGGTTGTAAAAGAGAAGTTTGAGTTACATTTCACTAAGCAATTATTCTAACAATATGTTTCTAATTATTTTTCATTAACTTGCTGCAGTAATGTGAATAGTGAATAGGAAGCTTTGATGATCTGAAACAAAAATCAAAAACTTATTATAGAGTAGTATAGATCATGGTATAATAATAATATATATCTTCTTATTAGTTATTTAGACTACCTCGTCAGCCCAGCGGTCTCAAGCGCGACTGCTACGCTAGAGGTCCTGGGTTCAATTCCCAAACAAAGTGTTATTGAGATTTTCTATGAAATTCTCTGTAGCTCTGTAGAGCTCTGAGTCTGGATTTGTGCCTGGTTAATGACAATAGGCTCGCCCCCTATTATATGGGACCTAAACATACCGGCGAAGCGTGGGTGTACATTAGTACACCTCTGCCTAACCCTTCGGGGAATACATGCGTGATGGTATGTTATGTGTATTTAGTTTGGTTAAGTTTATAACGGTTTAACTTTGGCATTATTTCGTAATAGGCGGGCAATCTGGCTTGATATCTGTCATTTCAAATATGAATGTTTATTCGTCTTCTACACGCCCACCCTTACATTAACATTAATAGGTGCCATGCACAGGCACTTGACAGTACCATAGTAAAGATAATATTCATCCCTGACATCTATTGGCACCCTCTGTTAAACTATGAAATGACAGCAAGACTTTTCAATATAGGTACCGATGATTTATCCACAAGCAAGATTGATCCAAGAATTTCGAAATTCAAATGTGAAATCTATGTAATCCATTATAGTTACTTACAGCCATGAAAGATGCGAGAGATAGTGTAGTAAAGCCTCCAGCGGTGAGCCGGAGAGCGCGGCGCGTGCGCACCATCACGATGAGCAGCGCGCGACGCACGCGCAGTGAACACTTGTACCAAGGACACTCGTACGCCGCCACCGCGATCTCAAAACTCTGGTGACGTAAATTTAGTAAATACAACATTTTGTTTCTCGATTTTGAAATCACTGCGTGAAGGAATAGTAATAAAAAATATTGATTATACGAGTACCTATGGCAGTGATAGCCGAGTGATATGACCATTGGACTGCCAAGTCAAAGGTCTCGAGTTCGAATCCAAGGCACGCACCTCTGACTTTTCGAAGTTATGTGCGTATTAATAATTATCACGCGCTTAAACGGTGAAGTAAAACATCGTGAGGAAACCTGCACGCCTAAGAGATTTTCTGGACGGCGTGTGAAGTCTGCCAACCCGCAGTAGGCTAGCGTGGCGAACTATAGCCTAATCCCTCTTGTACCGAGAGGAGACCCGTGCCCAGCAGTGGGACAATGTAATGGGTTGATGATGATGATGATGATGATGATGATGATACGAGTACCTTCCTTTCCACGGTAAAACGCTAGGTTGCGGTGCACTTTAGTCAGGTTATTATCAGTGCCTATAACATGTAATCCTAACCATTGTAGGGTGATATAGGGGTATCCCTATAAACTTTCGAATTAGTGCACGGATTAGAAATCGGCCCAATCAAAATTCGAAAACCGAAACCTAGGACCAAATCTGTTTGGTCCTTTTCTCCAGCTTGCACCTGCACGATCACAAGCATTGAATCAATGTTGATTATTACACAATGAAGCTTACTTCCTCCGATAGTTGGTTGCCTTGGTAGCAGTAGATGAACACTTGGAATGTCATATTCAGCAGGTAGGTTCCCATCGACAGCAGACGCACTATGTTGTCTGTTTGTGCTACCTAGACGTTGAAAAAACTTAATCAAAATTACAATTATAGTACATCAAATAGCTTCAAAATCGCTTAATGATTTATTCATAATTATTATTATTCATAATTATATGCAGCGAACGGTGACTTGATAAATTTTAAAAGGGTTTAAAATTTGTCAAGTCACCGTTCGCTGCGGGGCGATACAACAATGAAAACTATTTTTTGTTCAAAAATCACATGAAACATCACTGTGCAAAAATCACTGTTAATGTCTCCGGGTTCTAAGCTCCAAAATCCGGGGTAATCAAGTCTGTTCTGACTTTAGAGATGGCAACACTAGTCCTATGTTACTTACCGACATTTGGAAAGCAGTGACGCAGATGATGATGAGGGAGACCGTCAGCTGAGCGAAGGTAGGCTCGGAGAAGCACTTCTGCAGCTCCTTAGCTGCCTCCAGAGCCTCTTGATGTTGCTTCACGCAAGATGTAAGGCGAATACGCACTATCTGTTCTTGTTCAGGAGCTAGCATGACCTGATGAGATGATGGAGATATTTTGGAAGGGTTTTATGCACACAGGGAAATTGAAGGTAACGATTTCTCATAACAAATCATGATCATTAAAAGTTTTTTGTTGCTGGTAAATGACGCAAAAGTTAAGCAATCAATTTTAAATAAGCGCCATCTCTTATCTGGCACCGAGACTGCGTGCCGCACCCCGTAAACGCTCTACGAAAATGCTACAATTTGTACTACTAGTCTAGCAAGTACTGACGAATGAAATATACAGATGACTCTGATGTAAATAAAAGCAGCAGCAACATGCCACACATAACGTAATAATTGAATCAGCATATGATTAATATTTAATCTTCATAATAAAAAACTGAACAACAAAAATCATGTCAACGTCAACAGCATTGCATCAACTGCTCATCGCAATAACGACTATATTACCTTGTCACAAATATCCAAGCCCTCGTCCAGGCTCCGAAGTGCAAGCCCTAGCAGTCTCAGACGACACCTGCACTGGGCAATCAGGGCAGCCACCAGCGTGTCTTTCGCGACGTTCAAGTAAGCCGCTATTAGAAGTGCCCCTACTTGGTGAACATACGTCAGCTCGAACGCAGGTGACTTCGTAGTGTCGTATGGATACCTAAGATAATAAAGTGTAGTAGGTATACCAATGAAGCGTCGTAGAAGATGATAGAAATCGTATAGCGATACCTCCCTATTTAAATATCTTTCGATGTTGGCACACTGATAGTTTATAATCTGGACTAACATAATGGATACTTTTTATCCAGATTGGATCCAATTGTGAAGACCTTGCGCCCACGCAGACGAAGTCGCTGACGGAAGTTAGTGTAATATAATATAATAAAACTGTAACCTTATTTTCATAGGACGAAAAATCCTCATGGATTCATTCCAACTCCTACCGACTAAAATCCACAAATCCACATTTCCCTTCCGTTGTCCTTATAATTGGATTCGCGACATTTTCCACCACCATGAGAAGCTAGGCTAGTCCAGATGTCACTGAAACCTTTTATATGGTGAGGCTTTATCTTGCAGGCCTATCAAAGCTTCTGCGACCATTATTTGGTTTAGCGGCAGTCTTCCAAGTCAGTTAAGTCTCCACAATCAGAACTTTTTGAAGATCATATGTATCATATACTAACCAAGCTCTCAGAGGCAACTGGTGCTTCTCAGCGCTGGTGGCCCAGCCAATCGTGGTTACCAGAGTGAGGGAGAAGTAAAGAGCTTGCAGTACTATCATCTCTCGATTACAACTAAAACAAATTCAGAATTGAAATATAACTCCATTTTTAGGATACTGGTTTCTAACACTCACGCGAATATTAGACATTGAAATAAAACTTCTTTTTACGGATTTTATCTCCATATAATGATTTTATTTAATTCCTGATTATCAAAATGTAGGGTAGCTGTTGGTAATTTTGACATTGGGACAACCAACACCTCAGTCCACCCGTGACCATGTATGCTGTCAAGGATCCGAAACGTCGGGAATTAAATAATATCAATATAACGCGATAAAATCCGTGAAAAGTAGTTTTATTTCAATGTCCTTTTTGAGGATTCTATCGCGTTTGTGAGAGTAGTACCTTCGAACTATTTCCTTTTCCTCCCGACTCCGTATTCCTGACAGGACCTGGTCGGAATCGTTGACAATGTCTTGGATCCTCTGCTTCCGTCCCACGATGTTGACGATCTTAGCCGCCTGCGCCATGTTTGTGAAGAGCAAGAACGCCGTGCCTGTCATGAGGGGGATGTCCCCCCATATAAAGAAGAGGTCCACTACTTGGATGATTAGATAAGTCCCTATGGAAAATACAGAGACTTTCATTTAAATACTAACTGCCAGACGAACTAATTTTCTCAGTAGGTACAGAGGATACATTATTTTGTCCCACAGCTAGTAATTTTTGACTTAGAATTAGTTCTCAGTCGAAAATGTCCTCGATATAAGAAACAAAACATTCCGTGACCCGTTTCTTCATGCGTCTACGAGGAAGAGCAAGAAAGAAGTAAACTTATTTGACTCAATTTGAGAATATCTAATATACACACTTCATTTTAACGATACATATTATAAAATGGTTTATGACATCATGTTTCATTAAAATGATTAGCGTCCAAATGGTAAGTTCTATGGACAAAAGCCGATAAATAATTTGGCTGTCCGGCTTGGAACCCTCTCTAGGAAGTCTCTTTTTTATACCATAAGATAGAAGAACAAGATAAGTGTGGTTTTAGCCTATGGACACTATCAACAACAGAGGAATTATCGCGCATATCACTCTTGGACGTCATTATTGTCTTAAATCCTTTCAAATTGCTTGGCGACCGAATATTTAAATCTATTCATTTTTGTGTCTGTAAAGTTACCAATATATAAAGACTGATACAAGTTTTAATGATAATACCTACTTCCTCAGACGATTTCTCATGCAAAGGGCTGTATTGCTACTAACCTAGTAAAAACATGAACGAAAATACAGTATAATAACTATACATTCGTTTCTCAGTTCCAGAAATGTGTTCTGGAGCCCAAAAACCAACCATCTTAAGTACTGTGAGAGATATGCTCACAGACAGCGTTGCGTTACCCACTAGTACACCCATCTTTGACAAATTTCTTGAGACGTATGACTGAATTCGTATGTTGAAAATGGAAGCTCAAATCAAAATAATTACAGTGTTAGCTTTAAATGCTTAATTGCAAGCAGAGGTTGGTACGTTACGGAAACATTCAGATTTTATTTTAGATACCAAATCTTTTTGTTCGTTCGCTACCTTTGCTGAGTAGAAATTTTCTGTTCCAAAGGCCGTCGAATCCACATTGGTGTGAGTTGGTACAGATTCTTTCTTGATAGCTCCACAGACATATTCACAGCAAATTCTAATTATTATTATTTTATTAAAAGCTACTAGCAATGGGGGTCACACATTACTAGTAATCTTCTTAGCCTTGTATTACGAGTGCTAGCGGTTTTGTTGTTAACCTATATTGTTCCACTGCTGGGCAAAGGTCTCCCCCATAACATTCCACGTCCTCCTATTTGTGGCTTTCTCTGTTCAGTCAGCCATAAACATCAGACTTTCCTTAAAAACCCCTTTCTTGTTTAAATCAGTAATGAATGGCAAACCTAGAATTTTCCATCCCTGTCGTCGCCGGCGATAATTGTCAGTTCGTGAGAGTGTATGTTACGCAAATATAATTATGTTATTACATCCACCGCCCCCTATAGTTTCAGTGAACGATTATCATACAAGTGTATTAAAACAAGAACATCAAACGTGTAATTAAAAGTGTTTCTTATGAATTGATAAATAATAAATTTCTCGATTTTATTGTTGTTTTGTGTTTATCATTTTACATACCTACATACTATCAAGCCTCTATATGCCAAAAGGTCAGGCACAGGTGCGCTAATATACACCCACATTGCACTGAATTTGATAAAAACACTTCTGGGAATCGAACCTTGGACCTCTAGTATAACAATCGCGCTAACGACCACTAGACAATTGAAGCAGCATCATAATTATCATTTACATACTATCACGGCTGTATTCTTCGAAAGGTAAAGCAGTCTTTAATTATAGTCAATAACCGAGCACCTATATGACGACCTCTAAGAAGAAACACCGACATAAACTTAGAAAATTCAGTTAGTATAAGATAGTATAGTTTTACAACTCGCGTTTATTCCATGGAGAGAAAGATTGGTATTCTGAGCCATCCTGCTGCGAGCTTTTTGGACTTGATTTGGTAAATAAAAAGACAGCAAATCGGAAGACGGTTGTTTAAAAAAAAACTCATATTTATTATCAACATCACTATAGATATCCCTTCCCCACTCACGTTCTGATGACCTTCCAGCCTGACCAAATGTGGCTGAAAAGCTATGTTTTACACGAAGCGTATTACCATCTAACCTCTACAATCCTATGTTAAATGCTAAAGATAAAATGGTTGTGACAGACTGCAGTCGAAAATTTCAGCAACTTGTAAAACCTCTTTTGAAGTTCGGGATAATAAAATCATACTATCAACTATCATATGATGTGAGGTTAAGTTGTGAAGTATTATCTGATAACAGCGACCGACGACCGGGATGCGGGCTAGACAGTTATCTACGACGAGAGACCACTACATAACTGCTATATACTATAGTTATTGTGAACTAGTTAGTAAGCCGGTTATATTTAACCAGCTAAAGTCAAATAACATACCATCGCGCCTGTATTCCCTGAAGATTTAGGCATAGGTGTACTTACGTACACATTTCGCAGGTATGTTTAGGTTTCATGTAATAGGGGGCGAGCCTATCGCCATTAACCGGGCACAAATTCAAAATCCGAGTTGGTACCTACTGCGAATTTCATAGAAAAAGCCAATAAAACTTTGCTCGACCTAGGGATCGAACCTAGGACCTCTAGCGTAGCAATCGCGCTTAGGACCACTAGACTAATGAGGCAGTCAAATTTTCTTTTGAGTTTGTTAATTATAAATGTTATAATATTTGTTATTTTTACGTCACTATTGTAGAATTGTCTCTATTCACGTAGCTATATCAAAAGGAATGAAATAATAACACCAACAATTTAAATATATAAATACATAAATTGTGTAATTACGTTACAAGTTTTTATAGTAAAAGTTTAGGAAAAGTGTATTTTATTATTTTTTAACTAAAAGCTTTTTTTTTTGGGTTTTTTTACTTTTCATTTATTATATCTTAAATACAAGGTTTTTAGAGGTCTTCATTACAGGGCCGCGGAGAAGTCAAATGTTATTTTATAAGACAAGGGAATGAAATGTGGTTTTAATTGGTACGATTTTGACGTACCGTGCCGCCTCCGCAGGCTTCTGACGAGCCATGAGGCTTAACGGTACCAAAAAAACCACTATAGCAAACATACAATAAAATATTCTTCTTCCACTTAATATACCTGCAAAGTAAGCATCATCCATTACCGAATACATCGAAGCCTTCGACCTTAAAGGGCGTATAAGGCATTAAACCAAACGTCCTTTACGCCCTTGTATAATGTTAAGGTATATCTGTTACGAGAAGGTATATTTTTCAAGTCCCTCACCACTATCCGACACAATTCTTTGTTTCACGATCAGCATGGATGGAAAAGCTCACAAATCCAATGAGGTATTAGAAACACCGTGCAATAAGTAGTGACTCCAGAAGCTGTGGCAAATGCTACAAAACTAATACATTGCCCACAAGTATGCTAAAGCGTTTTTAAATTAGCGTCTCTTCATAACTTTACTTCAACGTTATTAGTAAAGCTTTAGGGGCGAAGGTCAAAGTCATTGATTTGTTTTGGAGACGAGAAACCTGATATCTGGCTTTAGGAACACCATTTATTTTTATGCTCATTAAATGCGCTGAACTTATGGTAGATATAAAACTACACGGAACTTGAAAAAAATCTCTACAGTGAGTGCAGCATTGCCACAAAGATTTACGCTATTGAGTATTTATTTACATTCTGATAAAATTAGTCAGACACAACATGGAAGCAGATGGAGAAGCGTAGAAGCCTTTTCCGAGCTAAGTTAGGAAGGCATTAAGGGCTGGTACGATGATCTTAATACCTGAATGCACTTTATCCAATAGTTCGTAATAGAGCGGCACAGCGGCACACTTAGATAGGATCGCTTGATTGGTCCAATCTGTAAAGATCACAGAATGGGCGGGCCAGCCTCCGCGATGTTTATTTATCTATTGTGTGATGTAAGGATGAGTGGAGAACAGCGGGAGATGCGTACTAAAGAATAGAAAAAGCCATCAATTTGGAGTCTTCTTGAAATGATTTATTAAAAAAAATATATAAACAAAAGAATGATGTTGTTGTCTTTATGCTTTAAATGTGGACACGCCTGTTCGGACCTTCTTATAAAGGTTCAGACCACGGTATACAAGAATAACAAACAAACTTAACATTCTATTTTACTTTGCTCGACCTGGGTAACGACCGACGTAAAGCCAGTAACTGAAGCTCAACAGTCTCGTTCGACCACTAGACCAATGATGACGGTGGAGTTCTATGACCCTTTCAAAGTTTTAGTATTTTGTCCTGTATGTCTGATACATACGACTATAAATCAAGCTATTTGTTTCAGTAGATGACCCCGCATTGCAATGGCTTTCCGTACTAAGAGAGGTTAATTTATTCTGGGAATGATTAGCTTGTGCCGTACGTTTAAGAATCCCTCATTGGTACATATTATAACATTTCTGCTTAGCAGCAGAATATATGGTAAGCTGTTGGAATCCACCCAGATAAACTTACCAGCACACTTCTATCAGCTTCAAAAGCTATACATACCTAAATAACTTTGATCTCGTGTGCACCAGCATCTACCGTCATCTTTAAAAAGCATTGGGCATCAGTAATCGTTTAAGAACAGTTGGCGGCACTTGTTGCAGGGGGCGTGTCCCGCCCCGCCCACCGTGCCATCGTGGCTGAAGCTGCTGGCTTCCCCAGTGGCAGTGGAGACGCGAACAGAAGCACACGTGATGGCGACCCTCCGGAAGTTCGACATGAGAATCCTCTCGCCGGAGCGCTGACGTCTACTTAAACATAAGGTAAGTGGTTTTCCAAATTCATGAACACTTCTTAACCTATTAGTATAGTTCAGTAGTTATACCTAACTCTTAGTAGACGATTATCAGGCACGGGTTTGCTGAAAGACTGCCCGGTATATGATTTACTCATGATGGATTTTCTAATACCCTTCATAGTATAGAGCAAGCATTTCCGTCTAGCATGAAATGGTATGCATCTTGTTCAAAACTTAATTTAGCTGAAAATAAGCCTTTTCTTAGAAGGTGAGGGATTTCACAAAACTCACTGTACCTGCTAGTCAGAAAATCTCACTTTTGATGATTCGCGTTAGATAATGACTAGAGATTTACTGCGGATTTTAATTCCAAAAGCCCGTAGGACCTGGTGAGGAAATGAATTGATTCCTTAAAATGGCCTTTTTGACCTGCCCCCTGGACTTGGAAAAAAATAAAATAAATTTAAATCTTTAAACACTATCCACAAAGTATACACAACACAAATTTCCAAAAGACAAGCCTGATTTAGTATGGAAGCTACAGGAAAATATCGCCATACAACATATCTACTTGTAAATTAATAATAAACTATCAAACTTGAAGCGGCGGTAGCCTAATGGCTAGGGCGTCGGACTTGCGATCATGTAGTTGCCGGTTCGAAACTCACCCATTGCACTATCGACGTGAACCCACTCGTAACACAAGCATTTAGCTTAGCACGAGGGGTTAACAAGATTACTAGTAATGTGTGACGCACATTGCTAGTAAGCTTTACCTAAAAAAAAAAAAAAAAATGTATGGAAATGTACATACATATATACCATCACGCCTGTATTCTCCGAAGGGTTAGGCAGAGGTGTACTAATGTACACCCACACTTCGCTGGCATGTTTAGGTCCCCTGTAATAGGAGGTCAGCCTATTGCCATTGCAATTGAAATTCTCATGCCCATCTCATGACAGGCATGAGAATTTCATTGAAAAAACCCAGTAACTAGAAATGTAACTATTTTTGAGTAATTATTCTTATTTACATTCTCTTTAACATTGGAGTTTTAACTTACACTGTTAGCTTTTTCCTGCAGCAGAAGTAATTGGCACATCATAAAGGCTTCGCAAATAGGAGAAAGACTTGTTGATTGGCGGAGCAACCTGTCGGCACGGCCATGCTTGCCTGCCGTCAACACGCGAAACCCCGCAATCCTTAGAATCAACAGCGTTCTGAGAACGCAACGTAAACACACACGTAACCTTTTAGTCAACTCAAACGTATGCATTAATTAGATTTACTCAAAGTAGACTAATGAGAAAGTCATACCTGTGTCCCCGAAAGGTAAGGCAGAGGTGTTCTCATGTACATCCGTAAGTAGTAAAAAGTGTAATTTAAAACCGTAAAAACTTTTTGTTTCATGTTTATGATGCATAGCTAAAACGCTAAAAACTATTTTAGCACTTTGTTTAATTGAATAAGTATTATTCTAATTAAGATACATATTACGATTATTTTGATACCAAATTTTTTTTTATAAACTAGTAACTGATTAATTAGACTTCTATACATACAGTCACGCCTGTTTTCCCCGAAGGGTTAGGCAGAGGTGTCCTATTGTACACCTTCAGTTCGCCGGTATGTTTAGGTCCCATGTAAAACTGAGCCAACTAAATGCCAATAACCGGACACAAATCCAAACTCGGAACTGCTACTGAGAATTCATACAAGAACCCAATAACACTGCTCGATCTCGGAAGTCGAACCCAGGACCTTTAGCGTAGCAGTCGCGCTTGGGACCACTAGACTAATGAGACTATTATAACTTATAATTATAGCTTCGTAATAATATTCCTGATAGATGCATTTCACTTGCCACTACCGACGACTTGGATCAAAAATAATAAAAAAGTTGCAAAGTTCAAGCGGTACTCAACTCGACACAGTGGCTGAGCAAACAGCTCGATTGCACTCCGCATCGCAGTTGTCAATTTCAACGAATTTTCTTAATTTTTCACCATTTTCAAATGGTTGGCATAACTTCTAGCAAAGGCCTTGGGTGTACACTACACATTCTGCCCGTTCAAGATATTTTTTTTTTAAAAAAAGCTTATTGATTTGAATGTGGGTTGCACATTACGTTTAATCATGTTAACCCCTTGCGCTAAGCTAAATGCTTGTGTTGTGTTACGAGTGGGTTCACGTTAGTAGTGCAATGGGTGGGTTTCGAACCGGCAACCACATTCACAAGTCTGACGCCCAAGCAGTTAGGCTACCGCCACATGACATAATCCAAATGGTGACTTCACTGGTGTACATAACTGTTTCGGAGCTTCTTATACTCCAAGAATTTTCCCGAAACGGACGACATGACTTCAAAACACTAGCGTGTTAGGTACGGTGACTACTTATTCATAGTCATCATAATAACTACAACATAACTAATGATACATAAAGATCATCCCATCGAACAAATCGATACTTCTATACTATAATGTTATAAAGAGGTAAAGTTTGTGAGTTTGTGAGGTTGTAGGGCGTAATCTATGGAACTGAAACGATTTTGATAATTCTGTTACCAGTAGAAAGCCACGTTAGCTATACGCTTACATGACGCTTACAAATAACGATTTGTAAGCGTCATAGGCTATATTTCCTAATGATATGGGTACAGATCAGCTATTACTACTTACTAAAGAGAATTTCTAAACGAAATAAACCAAAAGCATTTAAGTACTGCAAAAAAAAATGTTTTTAACGTAAACCTTGCGACTTTAAGTTTACTCTAAACATTAAAAACTAAAACATTAAAAAAAAGTGACTAAAACCCGCCAAATGATACCAGCAGCATTTGTAGTCTGTTTTAAGCCACAAAGCTGCAGGTTACACAAGTAATTCGTATGACAAAAAATAACAAAGAAAAATTGTAAAAGAATTTGTTTGAAAGTAGAATGTTGGTAGCCCGCGTTCTTTCATAAAACACTTTGTTCTTTTGTTAAAAACGAATTATTTTTGTTATTTCTGTAAATAACTGTGCCTACACCTTTATCCTGGTTATATTTATTTTGTTATGTTTCTTTGCCCTTCATATTTGATTAGCGTCTGGATTGTGGAGATTCAGAGTCAATAAAGGTCAAATGATAGAATTAAGGTCATTTAAATTTTTGTTTACGAAGTAGGTATACTAACGTAGGTAACTCTTCACCCGCATCACAGGCAGTGGTCTCGGTAGCTTAGTTGGCAAAGCGTCTGGTGTACTTAACCAGAGGGACGCAGGTTCAAACCCTGCCTGAGATCGATTTTTTCTTTCACTAGATATTTTCTTTAATTAGGAAATTCATATCTTTGTGAACATTTCGCAATATTTAATGCTAAAAAATAAGAAACTCTTGTCCTTTTCGACTTACCAAGTTCTAAACCTTCGAGATATGGTGAAGCTCTCTATATAAAATTGAGCTACAGGATGACTGATGTATGCGTGCCGTCAGTTAGAACAGGCTGTTTGTTCAGCCTTGGGTGCCAAATTTAATTATTTTTAAGTCAGTTCTTTAGCCCAGCGTGGTGGACTCTGAGAAGAAAACGCGTGCCCAACAGTTGGGAAATAATTGATAATGAATAGGAACTTCTTCTCAGACTAGTGTCTTACATATTCATTAAGTTCATAGCAACGACAATTTTGTAATTAAGAAAATGATAAAGCAAGAAGATTCTCCTCCTTTCTAAAATTACGGAGTGTTCACTAACATATAAGATTTTACTAACACTAAATCCTCTAATATACTTTAATTTTTTGTATTTTATTGTAATTTAATTGTGTCATTTTAAAATTGTTTGGATTATTTTAAAATCTGAAATAAAATGAATAATAATCCTTTTGATTATCCTTTGATAAGGCAAGTTTGGAAAAAAAATTGTTACAGTTTTGGAATATCCAAAATGAAATTGCATTTTAGCAATAAAAAAAACGTTACAAACTTCTGTAACAGCTTATGTATTTACAATGTTCATATTATTATTGCAATAAAGATTGGACTTACAACACCGTTGTGTCAAGGTCAAAGGTGAACTTACCCCGTGGTCACGAAGATAGGAAGGTGACCGCGGCTCCGAGAGCCATCACAACTTGGACACAGTTCGTAACGTCATTTAGATAGACAACTTGTTCGGAGATACAAATAGATCGATCTTCAGTAAGTTTTGGAAGCTTGGCTAGATTAAACTTAGCTCAAGCTATAAATGGTACTAAAAAAATCTGGGTTAGAGTTATATTGTCAAATATAGATTTTCTAAATTAAGGGCTTTGCCCCGCAATGGGATGGGACACAAAATAAATCTAATTCAAAGCAACACAAAAGTATAAGTATTAAGTATATGTTACTTTTCTGTTTTTTGACAAAGGTATTTATGTTAACTTTGTGTTTTTATGTCAAATATAGATTTTCTAAATGTTTAGCTCTTTTTCCAAAAGTGGGACTCAAAAGGAGGCTACGGAAAAAGATTAACGTTACAAATAAAATCTAATTTATAAACACAAATGTATAAGTAGATATGTTACTTTTGTGTTTTTTGACCAAAGTATATATATTATGTATATTATTTTGTATTTTAACCAAAAGTATAATGTTACACTTGTGTTTTTTGAAGTCGTCTTCGATTAACTAAAAAGGTTTAATCTAATTACGGAAATTATTGTTTATTTTACAATTATTGATTGTTTTATTATTGTAATTTTAGTCTTAGCCAAAGAAAATTAAATTACATAGGTGCCTTGGCATTACTCGCTGTTAATTTAAGAACACAGTTTTTTCAGTAATTTCATCATCATCAATATTTTAAACCGTATTACTAGCACATAAAGTAATTTAGATTTTCTACGCTAATCGACAAACACGGGTGTTGTTTGTTTAGCCATGCATAATGCTAACGCCTAACCGGTACACAGTTTTGATAAATTTAAGTTTACTGATAAGACATAGGCAACTTTTGTGTCTCAAATTCAAATGAAAAAGGATCCGAAACAGCTTCGGGAATGAAATAATATCAATATAACGCGATCAAATCCATGAAAAGTGGTTTTATTTCCATAGAGAACAAGTTTATAAGGAAGGAACCCTCGGTACGGTAGTCAGACACACTTTTTCAGTTTTTTAAATCGTAAGTAGTTTTTAAGAAGGATTAATATAATTATTAATATCTCACTAAACATAATCATTAATCACGCGAGCTTCCCCGAAGAGCTAACAATGTCAACAGAAGCCTTTTGTAAGATCATGCAAACCAAGTCCTTGACTAAACACAAAAACTAGTTAGTAACATAACTGAGTTGATTAGGGCAGTGACACAAAGCAACATAGTCCGTCCCGGTATGTCGCATACCAGTGGGCCCGTGCCGAGCATTGTTGAGACAAACGCCACGTAGCCACAAGTCATCGGCGCACGCGACGAATCATCTTTGACGAAGTAAATCCACTGTAGCAACGAATTATGTAATTAATGGCAATTATAATTTTGTTAACAACGATATACATCTATTACGACTCATGAACTATTTGCATGTCAATAATATGACAAAGATTTGTGTGTCTATACTACCACTTGTAAGACCTGACATGTACCTACCGCATTTTACTGCAAATAAAAAGATAATTTGACTTGACTAGACGTAGTCTTGAAAAATGTGAGAGAAATAGAAAGTATGAAATATCATTGCCTGCTTAGCACTAAGTACACTGCGGCTGAATAAACTGTTTATTTTTTTCGTTCTTTCGTTCTTACTTATTGAAGGAATTTCGCCAAAGTTGTACTTAATAGTAGATGGATTATTTGATCGTGCTGGCAGGCAACAGAGCGGCCATTTCAAAAAATAAGACACTATTATATCTAAAGAAAAAAGAAGAAAAGAAATCTTCTCG
The DNA here is from genome assembly GCA_958496365.1 of Subacronicta megacephala. Taxonomy (NCBI): domain Eukaryota; kingdom Metazoa; phylum Arthropoda; class Insecta; order Lepidoptera; family Noctuidae; genus Subacronicta; species Subacronicta megacephala. Next base: position 13,360,402 of record OY292527.1, read on the forward strand.
CATTTTCAAATCATATGCTGTTTTTTTTTAAAAAAAAAACGTAGCATTCTCAAGCACAGGTGTATAACGAGTCTTCTTCTACAAATTAAAAATAAGTATTGCTGACTGTTCACAAAGGAAGATAACTATCCAAACCGCGAACAAAAATCAAATACAGTCCGTAACACAAGAACTTTAATATTATATATAATGTATATATTTTTTATATTATCACCTAGCGATCTACAGTTTCGTAAAATCATGATCCGTTATTCAAACTGCCCTATCACTTAGGATGATGACTTGCTAAGAAAACGTTGCATAATTTTATAAGCCATTTTGTGTTTCATTAATTTGTTTTCCATGTTAGGCACCGGTAGAATCGAAGTAGAATAGTTTTTTTGTTAAAAGAAAGCTTATTAGCAATGTGGATCGCACATTACTAGTATTCTTGTTAACCCCTCGTACTAAGGTAAATGCTTGTGTTACGAGTGGGTTCACGTCGGTAGTGCAATGGGTGAGTTTCGAACCGGCAACCACATGATCGCAAGTCCGACGCCCTAGCCGCTACCGCCGCAAATTTATACGTTAGAGATATGGTTTTACAAAACTGTTACATTTTTGGCTTTTTTGATTGCCTCGTTAGTCTAATGGTCCCGAGAGCGACTGCTACGCTAGAGGCCTTGGGTTCGATTTCCAGGTCGAGCAATCCGTTATAGATTTTTTCTATTAAATTCTCTATAGCAGCTCGGTATCAGAATTTATGGTTAAGTGCAATGGGCTCGCCCGCTATTACATAGAACCTAAATACCTAATACTGGCGAACTGTTGGTGTATTGAGCACACCTCTACCTAACCCTTCAGCGAATACACCACAATAAAAATACAGAAAGTACTAATAACTCTTAAGGACATCAATTTAATGCTCTGTTATCATTGTTTTAACATGATCTCAATTATTTTAAAGTACATATTCAGTCGATGGATTGGCAGCATTTCAAATCTATTTAATATTAGGATTGTACACGAAGTGATAGCTATCAGACTTCATCAACCCCATTTCTGGGTAATAAGAATAATCAAGGTGTCAGGCTTTTTGGGACTTTGACTACCATTTACAAAATATGTCATAAATGATTGCAACCAGCACCCGCATTTCACAAACTCCAAAAAAAAATTGAATTTACTCGGCAGTATACCTATTTCTTAAAAAATCTGTTCCATTTTTTAATTTGTGCAGAGTAAGTAGCAGCTATTCTCATATGGTGAAATATGCGGAACGAAGGTGTGTCAATAATGATCTTTCTTTCTTTCTTTCTTTTATAAGAATCGATTGATCAGTGTCTTATTTCTTATATCTGTGATCAGTGTACTTATTACTTAGCAACAAGCTTATTTATTTCACAATTGAATAGTTCCTAAAACCTATGAACAAAATCAAATGTAATCTGTGAAAACTAAATGAAACCCTTTTGCTCAATGAATCCGAATTAACGTGCGTAAACAAAAAACATCAACAAAAACATTTGTCGAAGTGGAAAAGCAATTACCTTTAAATTCCTGAAGAGGAGACAGACAGTTGAACTAGTTTCATCCAACCTTGAATGTTTGGACAGGATGGATGATGGTGCAAGGCAAGAACTGGGAGTGGAAATAACATATCACTACATAGTATAAAACAAAGTCGCTTCCCGCTGTCTGTTTGTCCCTATGTGTGCTTAGATCTTTAAAACTACGCAACGAATTTTGATGCGGTTTTTTAAATAGATAGAGTGATTCAAGAGGAAGGTTTAAATGTATAATACATACATATTATAGTACATAAAAGCCAAGAAACAACGCGGGTGAAGCCGTGGGCGGAATGCTAGTCAAGAATATAGTACAACTTTTATTATAGTTTGGAAATTCCTCATGGATCTTCTGCACCTGGGGAGGCAGCAGGATATGTCGGACTTACCTTCACTCACCCTTCAATCACGGCCATGGAATTAGTGACATTCACCACCACCAAGAGTATTATACACCTAATTATTTATTTTTTCTATGAAATACTCAGTAGCAGCTCGGAGTCTAAATTTGTGCCCGGTTAATGGCAATATGCTCGCCCCCTATAACATGGGAGCTGAACATACCGGCGAAGTGTGGGTGTACATTGGTACACCTCTGCTTAACACTTCGGGGTATGCATGCGTGATGGTATGTTAGTAAAAAAGATACTGCAAATTCTTTATAGAAAGTTTTTTACGGATCTTATCGAGTATTTTGAATGTATTATTTTTTATTAAGTAAATAAAGACACGTCACAGTATTAAAATTTTGGTGTGATAAACCTTCAAACCTACAAAAACATCGGGACTTAAAAAGTTATAGTATAATCCAAAAATTTTAATCAATCAAAACAAATTTGTTCTAACTCAAAAGTGATTGAGTCTCATAAAGTGACTCAATTCAAATAAAGTACGTAAAGTAAACAGAAGTCGTTTTGTTTTATTAATTAAATACTGCTCATTCATATTTAAATTGATTTATTTTATTTTATTGGATCTTATACTTTTAAATGGGGTTTATTGCAAATATTATCCTTCTGAAATCATTGTTGGTGAGGTCCTTCAGAAAGGTCTGGTGCGTAGTACCCGCAACCGGCGCGTGTGTATGACAAGATGTATGAATGTGGAAGAAGCAAAAGAGATGAAGCAAAGAGAAAGAAGCAAAGAGCAAGAGAGAATCTGCCTACCTCTGTGGGAAAAAGGCGTGAGTGTATAAAATGTATGTATGCTTCGGAATCAATTGAAACCTAAAATAACCTTATACTTAAATATAAATCATTGTGATTATAAACTGCCTCATTTGTCTAGGGTGTTGGGTTTGATTCCCAAAGTTGTATTGTGTTTTTCTATGAAATTCTCAATAGCAGCTCGGAGCGTAGATATGAGTCCGGTGTATGGCAATAGGCTCACCCCTTATTACATGTCAAATGGGAGGTATACCCTCCCAAACAAAAAATAATTTTCGCAAACTGTTCATAAATGATAGAGTTCTGAGATAACAAACACCAACAAACACGTTTTTTTTTAAATCGTTTAAAAACAATCGCATATCACTCCAAAAGTGTAAGTAAGGTTTAAAATCGTATCGCATTAGAAAATAAAACCAAGTGAAAGTATATGAGTTCCAAATTACACATTAGGACTTTAATGTTTAGCTTTTTAAGCCGTTCCCAATGAATGATGGTGAATACCGTCCGTTTTATAGACGATAAACTTAGAATACCTCATAAAGAGAGGGTTATGGGCCCCCTTTGTAAGATTTGCATTTTATTTTAAGTACAATCCCTTTTGCGTGTATTCGTTGTAAGATGCCACCGCCATTTTGGTTTTGGGGACTGAGGATATCATAAAATATCTATAAAAATAAATACTTTGAAGCCAACATTGCATACCATCATGTCTACAACCCTTGAAGGTTTTTGTGACACCCATAGTACGCCGGTATGTTTAGGTCTCATGTAATAGGAGGCGAACAAACTACCTATCAATTACCGTACACAAATCGAATTTGGAGCTGCTGCTGAGCATTTCATAGAAAAACTCGCTTTGCTCGTCGCGGAAATCAAACCCAGGATCTCTTACAAAAGTCGCACTAGCCACCACTAGAGTATATTACTATAACACGTCTCTTATTCATCACACTTATATTTCCCGAAGGGTTAGGCAGAGGTGCACTTACTGTACCTACACCCCTGCTTAATCCACAGTTCACTGACATGTTTAGATCCCATGAAATAGGGAGCGAGCCTATTGCCATTCACCGGGCGCATATTCAAACCCCAAGCTGCTACCCAAACTACTGCTCGACTTGGGAATCGAACCGAAGACCTCTAGCGTAGCAGTCGCACTTAGGACCATTAGACTAATGAGGCACACTTCCACGCTCTCGTAACAATTAACATTCTTAACATAAGATTACTTTCACGAGCAATAAGGATACCTTAATTAGTTGAAACATCCGCTGGGTGATCGAGGGCGCCACTTGTTCGTTGATCTATTTGCAGCTAATATGGTGGCGGTAATGAAAATAGGCAGTTCCAAGATCGTAGCTAATGGTGGAAAAGGAAATGGTTGGCTCCTAAAGTGTTTTATTTGATTTAGATTGTTAGATCTGATTATATATTGTGAGAAAAGTAATTATAGCCCTGTGTTTTCAACATAGGCTACTAAGAATGGTAAAGAAAAACATTGCGAGGAAACCTGCATGTTTGAGTTGTATTCGCGCCTGCGTGTGATGTCTGCTAACCATTAAGTATTCTAAGAGAAGACTAATGCCAGCCATGGCCACAGCTAGGCATTACCTTCCCACACGTGGGAAAGTGATTGATCCCAATCGCGACTGCTACGCTAGAGGTCTTGGGTTTGATCCCCAGGTCGAGCAAAGTGTTATTGAGTTTTTCTATGAAATTCTCAGTAGCAGCTCGGAGTCTGGATTTGTGCCCGGTGAATGGCAATAGGCTCGCCCCCTATTACATGGGACCCAAACATACCGGCGAACTGTGGGTGTACATTAAGTGCACCTCTGCCTAACCCTTCGGGGAATACGGGCGTGATGGTATGTATGTTATGAAAATGTCTAAAAACAATTTCTAACATAATTAGGTATACCTAATCATTTTAGAAATTTCAAAAAAAAAAAACAAAGATATAAATTATCTAGTTCTCCGGTTAAGAACACCGGAAGCATACCAACTAAGCTACCGGGACCACTGCCTTTTCTTTCACCAGTTTATTGATATCTTTTTGAATAATTCGCATTATACCATCACTGCCTGTATTCCCCGAAGGATTAGGCAGAGGTGTACTAATGTACACCAAAAGAAAAAACATAGCATAACAGACCATTACGTCTCTATTCCTCGAAGAGTTACGCTGAAGTATACTATGTACACTCACACTTCGTCAGTATGTTTGGGTCCCATGTAATAGTGGACGAGCCCATTGCCATTAACCAGGCACAAATCCAGAGCTCCGAGCTGCTACTGAGAATTTCATAGAAATTCCCAATAACACTGCTCGCCCTGGGAATCGAACCCACGACCTCTAGCGGAGCAGTCGGGCTTGGGACCACTAGAGTAATGAGGCAGTCGCATTATTTAATGCTAAAATATAATTTAAAAAATAACCTGTTCAAATTTATTTTTCATAATTTTAAAGTCGTCGTTTTGGAACTCCAGTTTATATTTTCTATAACCGTAGTTAACATCTTTTCTGTTTACCAAAAGTAATCTTCTATTACGTCGTCAATAATGAGATGTTGGAGCGCCCGCGTCGGAGGCTTGAACAACAAGGGTCACTTTTCATTATTTCTATTTGCCCAGCAATCCGCGTGGTCGCCGCGTCTTTGCGCGCCCTCTCGGTAAATAAGTCAAATTGTTCGCACACATATAAACACTCGTACTTTACAATTCCATGTACCAGTCTTGATTTTCCTTCCCACAAAAATAATGAGAATTTGTGAAATAAATTTTCAGGGCAAATAATATGTAAGGCGATTTAACTTGGCGTGCATTTGTTATCGGGTTTTGAGTTTTTTTGTATAGGAATACTCAGCAAACGACCAGGCTACCTGATGGTAAGTAGTCATCGCCGCCCATGGAATCTGCAATACCAAAGGAGTTGCAGATACGTTGCCGAGCCTATTTTGGGAAAAGGAAGGGGAAGGAGAAAAGGCGAAGGGAGGGAACTGAGGAAGGAATTGGGCCTTACGCGCTCTACACTCACCGTACGAAACGGAATAGTATGCTACTTGATGTCGATATTCTGTGGGAGGGTAGACCTGCCCCGGTCATGCCAACCCATTCATGCTGGTATGCTAGTTTTGGAGACTAGTAGGTACAGATTGTTCGAAAAAATTTAGCTTGTCTGAAATTATTCTCAAGTGGTTTAGCAGTGGTCAATTTTAATAGAAAGAGTCCGTGTAAAGACAATTGGAGTCGTATGTTTCACTTTTTTTTCTTTACTAATTTTGATATTTATGTATATAAACACTTTATTCAGCGATTTTACCAGCACGGTAGTTGGAAACGGCTACCTTCAGACAGATAAGTTATTTCGAACAAACTGTAAAGCTCACTTTATGTAATCCAAGGAGCAGTTCCATGTGGTCCTCTGTTTCAGGGCGAGAGCCCCGGGCCGGAGCGGCGCAACGGCGAGTGCGAGCCGGCAGACATGCCGCCGTCAGACGCGCCGCCCGCGCCCACCGCGCCGCCGCCCGACCCACCCGCTTCCACCAACAACGTGAGTTCTGATGCAGGATACATGAAAACATTCAAACCACACCGTCGATTTCGGTGATTCGAGTTCCTTTTCTCATAATTCGAACGACCGAACCAAGTTGCCTACCGTTGTCTGTAGTCGTGTAGCGAGGCGGCGCCGGCATCGGCATGATGGTCAACGACTCGCTCGACTCGGCAATCGGTTTGGTTCGCGTCGCGCCGGTTGCGCATCGTCGAGTAAGAGTTTTAATACCGTGTGACACAAAATTTTTGATAAATGCTAAATTTCAGCTTTGGGCATATATGGTGTATATCATATTCTCAATTTGCAAAAATTGAATTTGGCGGCCAAGGCTGAACGTTTAGCCTTAACTCTTCTTGCACCGTACTGAATGGCGAGTACCAACTAAATCGCCCGGCCAACTCGTAGACTCGCGGCACGACTGCGTTCATACACCGACCAATTCAAATCGATTCGAATGAATATTTTTTCAAATCGAATAATTCGAATTCAAAAAAGCCGTGTGGACTCACCTAGCAACGTGTCAGCGTCAGAGATACACCAAGCAACTAACCCAGCTTCCTACTCACAGCAGCCGCAGAAGACTCGCTCGATGGTGGTGTCCCTGACTCCTCCTCGCGAGCGGGAGACCTGGGCCAAGAAGGCAGAGTTCCTGCTGGCGGTGGTGGGGTTCGCGGTCGACCTAGGCAACGTGTGGCGCTTCCCCTACATCTGCTACCAAAATGGAGGGGGTATGTTGATATTTGTATTTCAAGATATTAAAGGACTGGTTCGGTATGTCTAAATTACTCAAAAATTTACTACTTCAAGCCAGATATCATCATGTTACATCTTTTAGTAATAATAATTGAGCTTCATTTGAGTTTCACGAATAAGAGACTACTACAAAATATAGGAAATCACAGGTGTGACAAATGAGATCTAGAGAAATTATAATGTTTCTCGTCTATTTACCTTTATAATGAATTAGATTCAGAACGGTAAATGATACTAACTGAAACTTGATATGATTATATTATTTTAATAAATTACAACATTATCATCATCATCAGTCTATACTCGTCCACTGCTGGACGTAGGCCTCTTCTAGTGAACGCCACAAATCCCGATCTTCGGCTTAAATTACATACTATGTAAAAAATTATGTCCGTAGCATGTGTTAAAGTAGTTAAACATTCTAAGATTATTGGCGAAACAAATAACCAGGTATTTTACTAACAACACCAGCTTCCCTTAATCGTTAAAGAAGAATTACAAAAATGATTTCATTGTGTAACTTCACAAGATAAAATTGCTCTTATGTCATCGTCTTCCAAGACACGGTAGCCAGCATGTAGTAATAATATACCTTATCTATCAGGTGCGTTCCTGATTCCTTACTGCGTGATGCTGCTGTTCGGTGGAATGCCCCTGTTCTTCATGGAGCTGGCGCTGGGCCAGTACCACCGCTGCGGCTGCCTCACCTTGTGGAAGAGGATCTGTCCAGCACTCAAGGGTTAGTGAAACTGTAAAATAAAAATAAAAAAAGCTTGTTGATTTAGAAATATACATAGGTACATAAAATCACGTCTTTTTTCAAATCAAATCAAATCAAAATCAAAACATTTATTTGCAAACTAAGTGTATACAAAGGTGTTACATTTTAAACAGTACAAGACTTAGTGCCTTTTTCAGGCGTAGCAAAGATAACATTTTATATTATGCTCTTATAATAAATTTATTTTAGTGCTTATACATTTACGCAAGTGAAAGTATTTTATATAATAATTTATAATAATTCAAAGTATGTGTGATTCTGAGTTGTACAATAATTATTAACTAATGCAACATAATTAAAGAGAAATATATATGTTCCAGAGGGGTAGACCAAAACTATAGACTGCCACTTGCTACGACACTTGCATATCTCTTTCGCGTCTTCCACATTCATACATCTTTTCATACACACGCGCCGGTTGCGAGTACCTACTACGCATAATATGACCTTTTTTGATCTCATCTATTTAGAAATATATTTAAATCTATAAATATAGTACAAGAATAATTCTATCTCAGGCTGAATTTGTACTCCCATAGTCGTGACTACCCTGTTTCCTCACCAGGTGGCAGAAGATCCATGAAGATTTTGTGAAACCATTAGCTCATAATATTTCATACTATAAAAAGAGGCTGAATATGAACCAGTGTCTCTACAGCAAAGTGAAGCACCAGACGCTTTATATTTATTATCTTTAATTATTATAATCAAAGATAATAAAAATCTTTGATCGTTATATAGATACATTCTCAAACATTTTAAAATCGCTAAAAAACTTCTCAATGTAACGATAAAGACCCAAAGTGATTGGAAATATACCAATCAATGATAGAACCACGAACAATACCAGCTCTGAATGTTGGAAGTCGTCGTTTAGTCCCCAGGAGACTATTACACTGATCATCAATCAGGAGGTACTTATTGAAGATTTTAAAGTGTTATTCAGTCTGTTTTGTAATGAAAACCGCTCTCAACGTTGTGATTTTCATTTTATATTGGTTCTTATAATATTTCGAGACCAACATTAACGTTTTACTTTCCGTGAAAAAAATATATCAAAGAAAGTAATGATAGTTTAGTAAAATATCAAAGATTTCCTCGATATGCAATACACGCTTAAAGCATTCGTGTAGTGCCTAATCTTCTTATTTTTGAGGGGAGACCCGTTGTACCTAGGCGTGATACACTGCATCGGTTGATGGAAAAAAAGAAGTTATACATTTTATTATTTTTGATGGTCTACACCACCTTCAGATATATTTCGTGACAGAGAAATGACTTCATGTGATGTATATCAGTCAGCTTAGCGTCCGATGTATGGTGGTATAGCGGGATCTATAACAAAGCGCGTATTTTCCGCGTGGGTGAGAAGATGTTACGTTAAATTCCTGCCCGAAGTGTTTTTTTTTTTTTAAAAGATTACTAGCAATGTGGGTTGCACATTACTAGTAATCTTGTTAATTCCTCGTGCTAAGGTAAATGCTTGTATTACGGCAACCACTAGATTGCAAGTCAGCCGCCCTAGCCATTAGGCTACCGCCGCTTCACATTTTTAACAATAGTAATTATGCTTATTTTTTATTATTTTTTAGCATTAAATATTGCGAAAATTCACAAAGAAATGAATTTTCTAATTAAAGAAAATTTCTAGTGAAAGTAAAATAAGCATAATACGGTAAGGCAACATCGTTTGACATTGAACTACCTGTAAAGGCAGTCGTGTTGGTTGAAAGACATAGTAATGTCTTCAATAGATGGTGCTGACGTCGCCTCAAGACGTAGAAAGTGGAAGAGAAATTCGACATCACAGGCAGTGGTCTTGGTAGCTTAGTTGGCAAAGCGTCTGGTGTACTTAACCAGAGAGACGCAGGTTCAAACCCTGCCTGAGATCGATATTTTCTTTCACTATAAATTTTCTTTAATTATAAAATTCATTTCTTTGTGAAAATAGTAATTATTTTATGTTTGCTTAAGCCAGTTTCTTTAACACTTACCCATATTGGTTCCTTTCACCGAATCCAATATAAAATGAAAATCTGGCATTCGTGTGTAAAACTCGAGTGTCCGGCTGTCCGGTCACTATCGGACATTACCGAGGCTTATAAATATACAGCAGGCAATGCTTTCAACACCGGACAAATGGTGGGGCGGATGGACGGCTAGTTAAAATGGATGAAATGGATGTTGGCCACTGTTCGAAGGAATTACTTTTGATTGAGTGACTGCTGGACTCGATTCAGGGAGATCTGAGAGGGATGGAACAGCCAAAAAGCTTGGCTTGGTAATAATAATTCCTTGTAAAATAATTGTCATTCTACGTCATCAATTAATTTAACAAATTAATTTATAAAAATTAATTACTATACAAAAAACAAAAATATTTGTGAAAGTTAACTCCGGGTAACTTAGAAAAAAGTTACAAAATATTAAAACTACTTATACCAAATTTCAATGCATAACCAAGGTTGTTTAAATATTGCTTTTTACATTATTGCATATAAAGCAACCTCTCGCTATATGTAAATCTAAGTGCTAAGATATTGGTCATTTTTTTTCTCTGATATTGCATTGATATGAAATGGAGCGCGCAGATGAAGGGCACCGCAAATGTTTGCCAAACGGATCACGCTGCCTTCAGACAGATTGTAGGCACTAATGACTGTCGCCTACGCGACTAAATATAACCAGAAAATTTCAAGAAAAATATAGTCGTTTTTTTTATGGTATAACTCGGCAAACGAACAGGCGAGCTACCTGATGGTAAGAAGTCATCGCCGCCCATGGACATTTGCAAAACCAAAGGAGTTGCAGATACGTTGCTGAGCCTATTTAAGGAAACGGGAGGGGAAGGAGAAAAGGAGAAGGAAATGGACTGAGGGAGAAATTGGGCCTCCGGCGCTCCACACTCACCGTACGAAACGCAACAGTATGCATACTGCTACTTGACGTCGATATTCTGTGGGAGGGTAGTACTTCCCCGGTCGTGCGACCCATTCATGCTGGCATGCAGACATGCCAGCAGGCACTACTACTAGTCGATAGAGTTTACATTTTTTTTATTGTAGATTGGCTTGCGCATGACAACAACTCGCCTGATGTTAAACAACGATGTGGTCTACGATGAAGCGCGCTTGCCTAAAAGGAACCTATTCACTCTCGTATTAAAGACACCCAAATTGTATGTCTCTGGGAACAAAGATTACATGACATGTAAACTCACATTGTGTTCATTTGACTACGAGTATGAGTGTATTGCTACGAGCCTACGCATGTAGCGGCGTAGCGCTACGCTACGTTGTTTTCGTAGTTCTATGCTACGAAGTAAATTGTTTTCGTAGTTCTATGCTACGAAGTAAATTGTTTTCGTAGTTCTATGCTACGAAATTTCCGAGTACATCAACTTTGGCTCAAAAATTTAAAAAAGGACTGGGCGGGCTATGACATGCACGTATCATGAGGTACGTACGGCGAGCTTATTATCAATTTGGTAGGTATAATTGATCGACATTTTTTGTTATCGGTTCATTAATATAAGTATTATAAATTGCTACATACTGAATTAAGGGAAGCTATGGGATGTCCACCACTGGGACAAGAACGAAGGGGAAAAAACAACGTCTTTTTTCAAAAGGTTTTATCAAATTCATGTGTCCTATGTTCCATAGCATAGGTATACATATTATTTTACTCTCCAACGCTTACACGTGCTTACTTATAGTCAATAATTAATAGATACTACAATAGTGGAATTACTAATTGATTTAATTTATGAATACAAAAAGAGTATTTTCATACTTCCAAGATCTTGATACAAACTGTGTTCTTGAGAAGTCAGTTAAAGAATACTTTCAAGATCATGAACGATACATACCGAGTTCTTAAGAAGTCTTATAGAATTCTCTGGAGATTTTTCCGTCCGTGTCGTATTGGCCGCATCACGGCCGGGGCCCGGTGGATGCTCACTACTCATAATTTGACCAATCACGACACTTCTACACTCCCCACTTCTTTTGCAAATTCACTGAAGACTTACTTTGGAAAACTTTTTGCAATTATAAAAGTCGCAGGCGCGTTTAAAATTTACAACTTTTGATTTCGGTTTGTTGTAAATCGTAATTCTTTTTGTACATTTAATTATGTCGAACATCATTATGTACGTTATTATTCTTTATTTTTTAAACAAATAAATTGGAATCAACTCTTGTACACCTTATAAAAAATTACAAATAGAATACTTGGATACCATCTCGCCCTAATTCCCCGATGTTAGACGGTGGCGTAAAAATGTACACCCACACTTCGCCGTCATGTTTAGGTATGTCCATATAATAGTGGGGCGAGCCTAATGCCTTCGAGCTGCTACCTACTGAGAATTTCATACTAAAACTCGATATCACGGCTCGACCTGGGAATCGAACCCAGGACTTCTAACTTAGCAGCTTTGGGCCACCAAAGTTTATAATTTATCAATTCAAGTTTTACTTGCAACATTTGCCATGCAAAATTGCCTTCTAAAGGAACAGTTCAAGCGCTGTTAGCGTTTACTTACGAGCAAGTATATCAAAACAGCCAGCCGTCCTATTGAAGTCTCCGCAAAAATGACCTTAAATATCCAAAAGATCCACGCATCAGACCACTTTACGACTGAATTTTATCACATACGGCCATAGATCACCGTTATCTGCGTGAGAGTCGACCCTCCGATAGCAGAGGGAACGCCGTCCTCCTCCTCCCGGCGGCGGTTATGGCAATATGCGCCGATTGATTGCGTGTCAAATATTGTGTAGCGCGGTACGCGAGTGGGGATATCGAGGAAATATATTTTAGGGTGATGTTATAATGAGTTCTATGTGTTATGTTATTGTGGTGTTATGTTATTGTGGTGTTTATGAGTGTTTGTTTGCTATCTTAATACTCATATCTGGAATTTAAGACACCATAATTCTCCGAGATTTTTCCGATGTTACTTTCTTCTCAGATTTCAACAGTCAGAAAATGCTGTCTTTAAAAAGACGTAGACGTATTTAAAAAGGGGGCGCAACACAAATTATTTGACTATTGTGTCTGATAAAAAGTTCAGGTGCGTAGACGCACCCGGCGCGTTTGTATGACAAGATGTATGAATGTAGAAGAAGCGAAAGAGGATTTAAAAGTCGTAGCAAGCGGTGGTCTGTAGTTTCTGCCTACCACTATCAGAAAAAGGTTTGATGGTATGTATTGTGTTTGTGGTTTACACTTCACATTTTTTAAACTATTAGATGTTGCCCTATTTCTGTACCGTATAACAAACTGATTCAATGAAACAGTTGCAGCAGTTGTTGATTCGAATTAAGATTATGAATAACGCCATCTAGTATCGACTAAACTAATTAGCGTAGGCGATACGATATCATTTGATTACCCGCGACGACAGATGGGACTGATTCAATTTCTACAAGTTGAACTAACTTTGTGTCGCGAAAATTGACGCGCGCTGCACTGATTAATTTAATTTCAGATGTTTGAAGATTTATTGTGAGATGATAAATGGATGAATGATGTTTTATTGCCAGTTTGCGAAGATGCGGAGATGGAAATTGATTTTGAAGGGTGCAATTTTGTGTCCAAACAAAAAGCTAACTTCATGATTTAACTTTGTACGAAGTCTTAACTTCTGTAAATGACGTCAGCGCTCTGTTGCATACCTTTGTTTTCTTATCTACCATTAATAATAATGGCATTGTTTAAAATAAATGTTTTAGGCCTGACTAAAAAAAATATTACCATTCATTAGCCAATCCCTATTAGTATTAGACCTGTTTTCAAGTTTATTCAGATACATCTAAATATCAGTAAGTACACGAACCGACTACAATCAGACTTCTGTGACCCAATATATCTATCAGTTGTCAGTCAGTTATTTACTTTATACTCAATACTTTATTGCATTCCATAAGAAATATAAAAAAGCACAACTTAGACGACTTGAATAAATAATTTTGTGGTATACCTTCAGAACCTTTTTAAAGAAATTTATGTGGACCTACTTGGTCCACAATCGGCGAATATGACGCGTAATATACACGTAAAAACAAAGAAAAATAGATTAATTACAGAAAACTGTATACTATAGTTAAAGTTAAACATATATAAAACCGAAAAACAAAATCATACAAAATTAAAATTGGTTCAAAAATAAGGAAGTTATAAGCTTTTGCATTTTACGCTGGACAAAGAGCGCCCTATATCGGTTTCTAACGTCATAATCCTAATATTATTTTCAGTATACGTCATAAATTTAATTAAATTTTACAATAGGCCTGTTATTTTCAATAAATTCGTCACCAATCAACTACCGTATTGGTTTCTCAGGGGTCGGCTACGCCATCTGCATGATAGACATCTACATGGGCATGTACTACAACACCATCATAGGCTGGGCGGTGTACTACCTGGTGGCGTCCATCTCGTCTATCAACTCGGTGCTGCCGTGGACGAGCTGCAACAACGAGTGGAACACCCCGCTGTGCTCGCCTGTCACCGCGCCACAGATCAACCCTAACGCTTCCACACCGGCTAAGGAGTTCTTTGAGTGAGATATTGTTTTTGAATCAATACCAACCTCTTTTTCGATCTTATTCTTTTGTCAGAAACTTTTGTGACCTCATACACAACCCATCAACATCGTAATCTGGTGAGTGGTAGAGAAACGGTCATATTAAAAGTTTAAGTCATTTTTTATAGAATTTTTAAATTGATCCGTAATAAATAAAAGCATTAGAATATTTGCTTGTAGAGTTTTTTAATGATTTATTCACCCCACATTATAATAATTAGTTCAATACTCTCGCCTCTTTTTGATCCTAGGTTGTTGTTTCTGTTGGCCTGTACCGGATTTTAATTATTTTTTCCATTGTACATACAGACGCAACGTCCTAGAACAGCAAAGATCCAACGGTCTGGATTACATGGGCCCCATCAAGCCATCGCTGGCGCTCTGCGTGTTCGGAGTATTCGTGCTGGTATACTTCTCGTTGTGGAAGGGTGTCAGGAGTGCTGGCAAGGTGGGTTAATAGTCTTTCAAGTGTTCCTATATATAATTTATTATTACTATTCTATAGCTCGCAATATTAATTTTGTTTTAAAGTGAGTCTATATTCCGAGTGAATATTCCACTTTTCACCTACCTACTTGTTCGTAACAAAGAAAGAAATCAAAGTTTTTGTTTAAAAATGTACGTGCCAATGATAATAATTAAATTTTAATATAATTATTATGGTCATTGCTCTCTTTGCTTTAAAGATAGTCGATATTAATCAGTCAGACATCTTTTATTTTTCATAATATCTGAAAAACATTAAGGCCGCATTCCATCATATCGAAATACCTGCTTGTCTCAGAATCGCTAAATTAAAAAATGTAACAAAATTTTTATTAAAATAAACAAGAAAATTAGTATGTAGTTAAACGTTAACTTATTCGAAGTTGGTGAATTGCGGCCCGAAAAGGAGTTTAGCATATACTTGCTTCAAACTGCAAGTACAATAATTTGTTATAACATTATCTTGCGAAGCTAAGAAAAAAGTACTATTTTTCCTATAGTCTATAAGTTTTGAAAAAAATTCGAGGTCACACAAATTCTTGTTGTCAAACTTGTAAAAAAATGTTGAACGTCACAAAGTTTTTGAAATTGATACTAACGCTTCTGGAAGTCCGTCATATCTCATTTATCACTTACGCAATCTTTCCTTTAGAAAAGGCAAAAATAATTATGATGAATTCATAGAACATTTTTGGCACCAAAGTATGTTACTAAAATGTAATGATTAATATGCTGAGTTCTAGAATCGTCTAGGTTATATTTAAATATTGTTCAGTTTTATTGTTGGAATAAAACAACTCGACTCTCATGGGAGACATCATACGACATATTATTTTACCAAACAGGAACTGACCGTATTCAGTTACACATAAACACGTGATTTTTAAAGAAGGTAGAGAAAATTTTTTTTTTTACAATTTTTCATTTCCTTTGACAAGGGAGGGACATCAATATTAAAATAATGCTGTTAAAAAATAATAATGAGCCTCGGCGAGTCGTTAACGAAAAATCAAAGACTACTAGCGATAAATCGGTTAGAGCTAAATCTATAAGAAGATTGCGTCTTTAGATACGTCACACCCGGTTCGACCCCTTCTTAGCGGCCCTTCTTCTGATCTAGGTGGTGTGGGTAACAGCACTAGCTCCGTATGCCGTGCTGCTGATTCTTCTGGCACGAGGAGTGACGCTGCCAGGAGCCACGGAGGGCATACGATACTATCTTACACCTGAGTGGCACAAGCTTCAAAATTCTAAAGTAAGCCACTTATTGTTATTTATTTTGCTGCCACGGCGCAAGTACTTGCTGTTCTAATTTTCTGCACTAATTCTCTCTTGTCAAAACATCCACCAGAGAAGCATTTGATGTTCGTCAAAATATCTATGTACATATGGAATTCTGAAATACTTCACAGGCACTGAAGGCAAGATTCAACAGCTATATAGGTCCTAGGTATGAAAGCATCAGATTGACCTTGAAGTATCGGAAACTTAAATGGCACGGTTTTGAATGCTTCATCGCGTTAACTCTTAATACCACCTTTTTGCTGTACGCAGCTTGACTGAAGCTTTTATTTTGGAACCTGTTTAGTATTTCTTGCAGTCTTTACCTTCCTATGGTCCACCCTAAAAGTAACTTCCACTCCCAGGTATGGATCGACGCGGCTTCCCAAATCTTCTTCTCACTGGGGCCAGGGTTCGGCACGCTATTGGCGCTGTCCAGTTACAACAAATTTAACAACAATTGCTACCGGGATGCTCTCATCACCTCCTCCATCAACTGCCTCACCAGCTTCTTGGCGGGCTTCGTCATATTCTCCGTCTTAGGGTGAGTGGATTAGAGGGTAGGCTGTTGTAGCGTGAACATAAGATGTAACAAAAGCGTTTTTTAATTTGCATATTTTAAAAATAACCTTTTACTTATTTACTTTTCTGTTTATAAATAAAACCGATTATGCATAAATCCTGATACTGAAAAAGACCCACCTATTCGCCGTCTTAATCAGTCAATGTGAAATTGTCAAATTAATATGTAGTAAGGGAGTCGCGAGTTCACATAATTTTTTAACTGATTTTTTTACTGCTAAGTGGGTCGCTAAAAAGATTTAGAAACAATAGTCTGTTTTGGATAAGAAAAAAAAGAAGGGAGAAAGTGAGTGAGTGACTTTGACTATATCAATATAGTTCATAATCTTTTGTCATAATATTTATTTCCTTACTAGGTACATGGCGCACGTGCAGAACAAGAGTATCGAGGAGGTAGGCCTGGAAGGGCCAGGGCTGGTGTTTATCGTGTACCCTGAGGCCATCGCCACCATGACCGGCTCCGTCTTCTGGGCCATCATATTCTTCCTCATGCTTATCACACTTGGACTCGACAGCACTTTTGGAGGTAGGCTTTTGATATTGAATTAGGTGGATGTTTCTTAAAATTACGTACTTACTTGTCTACTTACATACGCTACAGTAACCGCTTTTGCAATAGTCATGGCGGGTGTCATGAATCCCAAACAACTGTATCATAATTAATTGTACTTACATACATATTGTCCCGCCTGTCTCCCATGGAGATAGGCGGAGAGTATAGATTTCCACCTGCTACGAACCTGGCACACTATTTTCGCTTCATCGCACATTCATTAATCTGTTCATGCATCCGGTGGTAAAAGGGGACAGAACATGGCCTTTAAGAACATCCGCACTTTGGTTGCGGTGCGTTCGTTGAGGTCGTCCCGTAATTAACTGTGTTTTATAATTATAGTGTTAATATGTTTTCTGGGTACAATAAAGAATAAGAACTGTAAAACAAAGGGAGCCAAGTGGAGTTTATAGTCTGTGTGAGGTCGGTGGGGCGGCCAGATATGTACTTGATACTAAACATTTTCACGCTGCAATATCATAAAAAAATGGCAGTTACTAAACGGCTTAGGGCGGCCGAGACTGCTAATTCGCATCTGTCTTTTATGCGTAAGGAGGGTCTCTTGTCTATACATATTGCAGTAATCTGGCAATAGGCATCTTTTTAATTATTTACTCATATTACATATTGGGCTATAACAACAGGTCTGGAAGCGGTGACGACAGCGCTCTGTGACGAGTACCCGCGTGTGTTGGGGCGACATCGCGAGGCATTCGTCGCTGTGCTGCTTTTGTTCATTTACATCTGTGCCCTGCCTACCACCACCTACGTAAGTGATTCTATATTGAGATAGCACTTCTATATTATCACCATTACGAAAAATCTAGCAAGTAAACAAACTGGACAACTGGAACTATCCTAAGGATAAATTGGTTGTCAGAATTTTTGGCCTGATGACTATCAGTAACAGTTGTGATAGGGGTTTGTACGACAGCTGGGACTGGAGGAGAGAAGTTACAGCATTAATGGTCACGGGCAGATTGAGTCTTGTTCTACGTAATATAATAACAGTCTTGTTAATCTTTTACCATTCTGATTCACGCAGAGTGAGCTCACGATATCTATTCGTCTTGCAGTTCATGTTTATAATCAGATTAAATATATTTTTTACATCTCTTTTATAAACTTTTAACAGAGAGTATACATATTCGCAGTAATCATTAGAATAAACCCCCAATAAATATAATTATTAAAGCCACACTATAAATCATACAACTTAAATATAACTAATTAATTCTTCTATATTGGCATTTTATGTGTTTCAATAATCACACGAAATCATCTATTTCTCATCTATTTTCTTTCATATTTGCTTGCCAAGAAATAGTGTCTTCCCTAGTTCTATAATCCTAAATCATATCTATTCGTGATAACCATAAAAAGTTCGTAAACTGTTCGTCCAGTAACGCAGCATTAAGTTATGTAAGTGAAAGATTACAGGCGGGGCGAGTCAGCACAAAATGTTATTACCTCATCATACGTTACAGGGTTATCCGTAACTCATAACCGGGTAATGTGGGCCTCACCACGACCTTGCCAACTTTGTGCTTGTAACATTGTTATTTGTAAGGAATTTTTGTAACTACGTTAACTTGGTAAGAAGTAATATAAACGTGCGAGGCCAGCACACTGTGCAGATGGCTCCAAAAGGTATTTCAAATTTGCACATTGGGCATTCCACGATTCATATTTAGAATAATTTAGTTTTCTAATGTCATTTAATGATTTATCGAAAGTGGCCTTTCAATTTCATTGTAGCCAACACACAATAGATTTTGTATTGTGTCTATAAGTGTAAGTTATCCTGTATAATATTTTACCTTTGTGAATATGAATAAGTTTATTATTTATAATATGGTATTTTTAACGGGTTAAGTCTCGTATAGCGTAGTGGCTCAAAGTTTGGCTTCATCACCACGGGTTGCCAGTTCGGTCCCCACGCAGAACATAGCCTATATTTGTATGGCATACAGATAATTGCTCCGGATGTTTGAAAATTTTTGTTTATAAAAATACAAGAGAAAATTCTAATCTGAGGCAAGTTAAAAATAAAGGATTTTTGACACAAAAGCCTAGAGGTCCTTTACCAAAGTCATATTGATCCATATTGCTCCAGCTGTTTAGGCATGAAAATGCAACAAACAGATAGAAAGAAGAGAACAGAATTACACAGACACTAAACTTTCCTTTTTTAAAAACCCCTCACGATGTAGTCTTACTTCAATGATTCGAAGAACTAACATTGACATAGTCCATTAGTTCTCCACAGGGCCATACCTAACTATAAGTCCAGCAACACAGGTAGGTGGTAGGTAGGTTGCCACTAATAAATTACAGAACGTTATCTAGGGCGAATGTATTCCGTTGCATAATTCATGGTCATCACTCAACGGGATGACCTGGCGCGTCCACTTCACATGCGTTCTTCGAAGCTTTGTTTTCCTTTTATTCCCCTCTGTATTCATTACTGAGGTGTGGAGTGATAAGTAGGTAGGGTAGACTTTGGTTTACACGCGTAATACTAAGTAACATTCTTAATAGAACTGCTTAGTTAATAGTAAGACAAAAGCCATGGTGGTCGTAAGTAAAACTTCTTCCCAGATCACAAGAAGGACCTAAACATACGCACGAATTGTGCTGGGAATTAGTACACTTCTATCCCCTTTGATTTCTATTTCTATGTATTGCAGAGTTCAGAAGATATGCATATATTTGTTCGATTAGGAATAAGTAATGAACGCAGTGATAGCCTAGTGATATGACCATTGGACTGCTAAGTCAAAGGTCTCGAGTTCGAATCCAAGGCACGCACCTCTGACTTTTCAAAGTCATGTGCGTATTATTAATTAATTATTACGCGCTTAAACGGTGAAGGAAAAACATCGTGAGGAAACCTGCATGCCTGAGAGATTTTCTTGGCGGCGTGTGAAGTCTGCTTACCCGCATTAGGTTAGCGTGATGGCCTATAGCCTAATGCCTCTTATTCTGAGATGAGACCCACGCCCAACAGTGGGACAATATATAGGTTGATGATGAATGACAATAGGCTCACCTAGGACCTAAACATAGGCTGAAAAGTAGGTGCATATTAGAAGACTTCTGCCTAACCCTTGGGGCTCGGAAACGTGATGGTATGTTATGATGATAGAATGCCTAGGCTTGCTTTTTAAATTATGAAATTTTAATATTTCAGGATTTAAATAAACATTTATGAGGTTAAATCAGGAATTTTGAAGCGGGTCATGTGGTTGCCGGTTCGAAACTCTCCCATTGTACTAACGACGCGAACGACGACGACGTAACGTAACGACTCGTAACACAAGCATTAAGCTTAGCACGAGGGGTTGACAATATTACCTACTAGTAATTTGTATTGTATGACACACATTGCAAGTAAGCTTTAAAAAAAACTTGAATTTTCGAGTAATTTTAATTTATATTTCCATATATTGCAGAGTTCAGAAGATAATTATGGATATATTTGTTAGATTGGGATTCACAAAATGAACGCGGGTAACAAAACCTGATAAAAAAAATATATATTTCTCCTATCCTAGGGCGGTGTATACCTGGTAGATCTCCTGAACGTGTACGGCCCAGGGTTGGCAATCCTGTTCGTGGTATTTGCGGAGGCGGCTGGTGTCTGCTGGGTATACGGAGTGGATCGGTTCTCGGAGGACGTGAGGACCATGCTCGGACACACGCCCGGCTGGTTCTGGAGGGCTTGCTGGTCTTATATCAGGTGCGTGATACCAGGCTATTGACGTACACACGGCTACACATCAAACTATACAAAAGCAGTTTAGACTGACCTCCCGTTGTAAACATTTTCCGTAGAAGTCAAGGCCAGCCTATACTGGTTATGTATAGCTTGATGTGTAGCCGTGCGTACTATGTGTGTGTTTAATATTCGCATCAATATTGTCGAATCTATTAGAATACAATTATCACGTTTAAAGTCAGTATCATATACATATATTATGCCTGGGTTTGATGACCAAAATACACAATTTTTATTTAAAACCGGCTCATTAGTCTAGTGGTCCTAAGCTGCACTAGATATTCTGACTTTGATTCCAAGGCAGAGCAAAGTATTATTTTATCGGCGAACTAACCTAACCCTTCGAGGAGTACAGGCGTGATGGTATGTTTTATTTAACCTACCAAATTATTTCTTCTATTATATTTATGTTGGTGAATTGTTTGAAATAAGGGATGAATTGACACTTCCTGTTGTCCCTACAGTCCAGTATTTCTGCTGGTGCTGTTCGTGGTGTCGGTGCTGGCGCATGAGGAGATGCTGGGCGGGGAGTACGCGTACCCGCCCTGGTCCATCACGGTCGGCTGGATCATGACAGGCACCACCGTCTCCTGCATACCTCTCTACATCATCTACAAGTTTGCGATCACACCTGGCAGCTTTATGCATGTAAGTTGTTGTTTAAAGCAGGTAAAAGCAGTGATAGCTTAGTGATATGACCAGGTTACCAAGTTATAGGACCCAAATTAGAACAAATTCGAACGTAAAGCTTGTGATACCTTTACCACAAGTTTACGAAAAAGAGTGTATGAGCGCGATATGAGCGTTTTCATAAAATTCATTTGATACGGCAAAGGAAAACACCGTGATGAAACCTGCTTGAGTAGCTTTCTGGGTGGTCTTTGGTGGCTTGTATCTGCCATTCCGTATTAACACAGCGTAATGGATTATAGCCTAACCCCTCTCATACTTGTCGACGACGAAAGAAAAGATTAAGTATCAACTACATAAGTTGATAGTTGATTGGATAATCTGTGCCTTCTGTTTGCCGTTCTCTTTCTTATTGTCTTAAACTAGCGCAGATTCTCAAATCTACCTTATTTGCTCCAGCGCATCAAGACTATTATGCGACCAGAAGTGACGTCGATACCGCCATCCGACCCAACCCTCTGCAGCCTGTGACCTGAGCAAACCTTTAACTCAACACCTATTCAGACGAAGCCAGCGATGGAATGGCTTGTATAACTCAACACAATCAAACTCTGCAAATCTATTCAGTCTCTGCAATTTGAATCAATGTTTTCTACAAAAACTAGTAAATCTGTCTGTAAATAACGGTGCATTTCAACACTGTATTTCTCTGCAGTGTCTACAAATGTAACTTTCCAGCTTTCCTTTATAAGGCATATATTTATTATATACAGGTTTTGCGGATGTAAATGCAACTATAGGTAAATATTTAAGTAAATATTTAAAAAAAACATTTATAGGTATCATGTGGTTAGATTTTATGCGTATAATGTTTTATTATGATATTAAAAGTGTGTTACAATAAATTTATATATATGCGTAGTGTAGAATAATAATGATAAGTGTAATAATTAAGTTTAATTCGAATTTTGACATACTGGAAAATTACCGCCTCTACAAAACACGATCTTTCGAAAGATTTTAATAGTTTATAAGCCAAAAAAGAAACAACGGATGATCACAGTCCTACTTAAAAAAAATAGTAGATATTATTATGCTCTGCGGTTTATTATTCTTCGCATACTTATGTAATATGATATGTACAACGAATTATATGCTTAGTCATAAAATTAGTCAAATAAACAATGTGTAAATTATCATAAAAGTGTTGCTGGACAGACTATAAAATAATTTCATGGATATCATAAATGTTATATACTTTCTGTGAAAATAAAAAATCGTTTAAGTACATGTAGGTATTATAAAGCCATTATAAGGTACGCACTTATTTTGCTCACAGTTAGTTACTATATACCTATAAATTGCATTATGTATAAATGCTTGTTTTCTAAATAGTTTTAAAATAGTCTTAAGCAAACCCCATTGTAAATATGCTTGGAATTACAGTAGAAATAAGTACATAAATATATATTTTTCTGTACTCCTGGGCAATGAGTGCAGAAACCATATATATATTTATAAATATTAAAAAATAACATGCTATAGTATAACGTAATGATGTTGCAATAAGATAAATATATATATATACGTGTACATAATTAGAAAAACGAAAATGAAGTTTTATGGGAACATATGCATAGGTGTTTTGTCTATAGTGAATATGAATTTGTGAAATTTAATATTAAATAACTCCGTAGATGTATTATATACTTAACTGCAGTAAATAAAATGTTACTTAATATAAATTAAATATAGCGCTTTTTAAGTGATATTTTAAAGTTCACTAATTAACGCCAGTTTAAAAAAAACTAAAGATAGTGGCTTTGCTTCACCGTTCAAAAATATATGGGTTGATTAATCTATTTCATTGATGGAGGAGAGTTAAGCGTGAATAATAATTAATATAATGAGCTACCTAAATATTTTTGTAGAATATGATAATAATGTAGGCCAGTAGACATATATATTCATTTTTCTCGAGCTTCTTATACGATTTTATCTTTGAGAAAATATATTCTCTCTTAACTGTTCTCAAATATTAGTAAATAGTATCTGCTTATTGTACTTAATAATATTTTAAATGGGTGTTGTGACATTTTCAACATAAGTATATAAAGTTATATATCTTTGAAAAGTTCTATAATCGGTAGTTGTTATAGTAACATGTAGCCTATAGCATAAATCTACATTTATCTACTTCCGCTCATAATAATAAACTAGTAAATACCTAGAAATTTAAATGTTAAGTGTTTTTATAATAAAATATATTTAAAAAGTAGTTCATATACCCACAGAGTATTTAGGTAGGTACGTATTTTTTTTATTCGTTGTTTAATTTTATACCTATGTTGTTTGTTGATTAATGTTGTTTGGTATTGATGTCTAGTATGTGTCGTATGTGTTGTATGTAGCTAGTTATATAATCGCTGGTGGTATGTGTTTAGGGTAATAAACGACAAATGTGTAGACTGGGCCTGTACCAGCCATTACAGGTCTATCTAGTCATTTGTTTTACAATATCGTTGTTTTATTCGTCCATTTTATTAACTTAATAGGTACTCCGTCCCATATAAGAAGTTCCCATGAATAAATATATTTTGGTAGTAGTAGTGTCAGGACCACAGTTGTGAGGACCCATTCATGCTGGCATGTAGACATGCCAGCATGAATGGGTCCTCACAACTGTGGAAGTACTACCCTCCCTCAAAATATCGAGGTCAAATAGCAGTTTGCATACTATTACGTTTCGTACGGTAAGTGTGGAGCGCCGAAGGCCCAATTCCTCCCTGAGTCCCTTCCTTCTCCTTTTCTCCTTCTCCTCCCGTTTCCTTAAATAACTCGGCAACGCATCTGCAACTCCTTTGGTTTGGCGTTTGCTGAATATCCCATACAAAAAATATATAACACCGACCATTACAGCCCAGAAACCATTTTTTGCCTCAAGGAGGAATCCTCTAAAGACTTTTCGTCTACTTGGACAACCGCACCCTAAAATCCCGTAGTCATCTTTAGCACAATAGAAGCTTTCCAAATTAATTATTCTTTCGGAACCGAAAAGTGAAAAGAGACCTAAACCAGTGACAAATAAGTTCCCTGCAGCATTCAACTTTAAGAAAGAAGTTTTTATTCACCGCGTGCCATCTAGATTATGACACATTTTGAATCCGTCAAAAAGTCTAATCAGTAATGAATCTCACCAAAAAAATAGGTGTATAAAATCAAAAGTGTGATAAAATATATATATATGAAATTGCAAAGTGAAGATGTTAATTATAGAGGGGACTTGTAACATAAGCCTCCCACTATTTGTATGGCGGGCAAATCTGTAAGCTTTAACACACATTGCGTGAGTATCGGCTAGCGAATAACCATTAATTTATAACCAAAGTAACCGTCTATCTCCTTCTTATACTTAAGAAATTCGGTATACCTCATTGCCCTTACAAACAAGAAAAAAAATCTTAAAAATTCTTGTCAGCTCTTTTTATAGGATATGACTATTTGGAGCCATGTCGTTTTCTGAGTGGCTGATATAAGCTATATTTTTGTGCTAATATAACTCTTGCGGCTCCAGTGTACCATCTGACACCTATGACAACCGTTAGAAGATAGTAGTCTGAAAAACCTGACAAATAATTTAACTGCAGATATCGGTTATATACCAAGAAATTACGTTGCTAGACTGATGGCAGTCGCTTCGTGTAAATAACCGATATTATTAGGTTGGGTAAGAAAAGGCTAGGTTAAGATGTTGATGATGAACTTCATTTTCAGAATTTAGAAAAAATATGTAAAACAATTGAAATTTCCAAGCAACATGTAAAGCGAAAAAAATCAAGATACATAATTGCTATAAATGGCTTCACGGGGCATATGCACCTCACTGGTAATTTAAAGATCTACTTTAAATCGTATGGGATAAAGTGTGACTTGTAATGCTCGTATTGTCGGCCAAGAAATGGTTACTCCAGACAGTGGCTCTTTGTTTAATGCTAATCAATATGATTCGTATGTTTTGTCATGGTCGTGGCTACTGTCGCGAATCCACTGGCCATGACTATAGAAAAAGGGAAAGCAAGTGCCGCAGTCGGTCTGAGTCCAACATTACCTACGTTTACCAATATCACCTGTGTTTCCCAACATTCCCAACATTACCCATGTCTCTCAACATTACTACCTACGTTTTCCAACAATACCTTTTTCCACTCTACATAAATAAGTGTAGCTGCCAAAGCTACTAGAGAACTTTCTTGACTGACCATACAGTAAATATTTTTTAAGATTTAATTTTCTTAACTTATAGAATTATACCCATGCATTTAAAGTGTTCTTTAAATTAAAATAACTTCTTCTAAATTAGCGTCTTTGCAAGCACTACAATCACTCTTCATCTTTAACGATATAAGTATTTAGAAGTGTATCCTAAAAACTCATGGGTAGAGAAAGACTGAGTTGAGGAAGTTAATTAATATCTAGTTAATACCTCAAATTCCCTTCAATATGATTGACATTATTTACTATATCGACATTATAATAGTCAGGTTATTCATGCAATATTAGGCGCTTCAACAATATTGATATCTAAGAGATCCATTTACGGTGTAGCCATTCATTTTACCCAACAGCGTTTTCTATCTTCATATTAAGCAAAGGTGTAGATACTAACGAACATTTGCGTTAGTGAAGTTGTGAGTATATTTCGGTGCGAACGATCTACATATGGGGGAGGCTATTTCTATTACAGCCAAAAATACAAACGTCACAAAAAAATCCAATAACATTTTCCTTTTAGCAGTCACGCTTAGCAGCACTAGACAAATGAAGGAGTTTACCTATGCTATCTATTAGATATTCCCCTTAACAAATTTCGATATTATCTGATGAAGGAGTTTCTTGTTCAGAACCTTTGCGACTCGCACTTGGAGTCGATAGCGAAATGGTTGAGTTGCAACGGAGAAGTGTGGGGCGTGGGGCCCACGGCGGTGTTCGCCAGCGCCGCCGCCCTGTTCCTATACAACGAGCTGGAGGCCACCGTCTTCATCGCAGGGGACAACGTGCACGTATCCCTGCTCGAGAAGACTATGATTGTGAGTTGCACTTGTAACTTCTTCTCTACCTACATAGTACGAGTCGCTGCCCGCTGTCTATCTGTCCCTATGTATGCTTAGGTCTTTAAAACTACGCAACTGATTTTGATGTGGTTTTTTTAGGGTTCCGTAGCCAAATGGCAAAAACGGAACCCTTATAGATTCGTCATGTCTGTCAGTCTGTCTGTCCGATCGTGTCACAGCCTTTTTTTCGAAACTATAAGAACTATGCTGTTGAAACTTGGTAAGTAGATGTATTCTATGAACCGCATTAAGATTTTCACACCAAAATACAAAACTGGAACTGTAATTCAAAATTTTTTTTTTCATCAAACCCATACGTGTGGCGTATCTATGGATAGGTCTTCAAAAATGATATTCAGGTTTTTAATATTATTTTTCTCTAAACTGAATAGTTTCCACAAGAAACACTTCCAAAGCGGTAAAAGGTGTGTGTCCCCCCCCTGTAACTTCTAAAATAAGAGAATGATACAACTAAAAAAATAAATATGATACATTGTGCTATAGAATTGCCTCTGTCTAGAATAAATTAAAGATGGTTATAAGTTAAAAGTACCTACCTACTTTATTCGTAAACCAATTTTAATTTTGTTTTTTTGTTGGGCTCTATTTATACTCATAATGAGGCCATAAAAATTATCTGGGGAGTTGAAATGGTATTTTTTTGTGAATTTACGGACACATTGCTACACGGCCATCATACGTTTCCAGTTTAACCTGAACTGTGTATAAGTGTACGAAAAACCTATACGCATAATATGAGCTCATAATGAACCTTATGGCCCATTGTGTAAACTTGTGTCCGTAAATAGTCCTGTTCTCTTGTACTTCCGTAAAATACTGTTTTACTAAACTGCCTCGTTAGCCTAGTGGTCCCAAGCGCGACTGCTACGCAAGGGGTCTTGGGTTCAACTCCCAAGTCGAGCAGTGTTATTGGGTTTTTATATGAAATTCCCAGTACCATCTCGGAGTATAGATTTGTGCCCGGTTAATGGCAATAGGCTCGCCCCCTATTACATGGGACCTAAACATACCGGCGAAATGTGGATGTACATTAGTACACCTCTGCCTTACCCTACGGGGAATAGAGGCGTGATAGTATGTTATGTTATTATAGTGCCTTTTTGTTCCAGTCTACGATGGTGCTGGGTATGCTGGCACTGATGATACACCTGTGGGTGTGCTCCATGCGTTTCTTTCAATATTACCTTGACACACTTATTAGAGATGTGAGTATCAAAACAATTATTTTCGCCTATGTGGAATTATCACCAGAAAAATTAAGGTCACACGATTCCAATCCAACTCTGATAAGTTCAACGCGATTCCAACTCAAAGCTGATAGGATCTTAAAAGACCCGTCAAACTACTGTACGGACTTTAAAAGACACCATTATTCTGTGAAGTTTGTTCCGACGTTTCTTCTCAGAGGTCTTCAGATAGGCAATGTCGGTGCCATCGAGTAAAAAAACTGTAAAACATTGACTTGTATAAGATTCATTAAAAGATCTATAATTGGGTGGACCAATTCATGAATTCTCTAAGCCCCAGAAGTCACTTTTAAGATGGCATGGCAGACAAATATAAATAAAAACGTAGTTTAAGACTTAGATAGTTTTTATTTATATTTTTCCATCATCGCATGTTATTTCAACACACAATGAAACAATGAAATGCCATTATCTTAAATGTGACTTTTAGGACTTAGTGATTTCATGAATTGGGCCACCCAATTACAGAAATACCTAATTAGGAACATGCATGCGTTTTTTTTATTTTTTTTATTAATTCTATACATCATAACAACACAATAGAAGATAAAATTATTCCCGGGAATGTTCAATTTTTTTTTAAATATAATTAAACATACATATTAAAATTGAGCTGTTTAAACGCCGCCATTTTTCGCGCGCTTCAGATGACGTCATGGGCCGCGATCATCGCACGAAGTGTTTGTTTATTACAGGTGTTTTGGTTAATTCTTAAAGATTTTACCATGGAAGAAGCTAAAAACCCTTTCTATCGGTATTGCATAGTACCAAAATGAAAAAATACAATCAGAACTACTCCCGATAAAGTATTTTTTTCTTCTTTCGGTCATCGTATGTAGTCTCACCACTGACGAAAATCGCTATTATATATTACATACATATATTTCCAAGATAATTCCTCTTCTAGCAGCTTTCGACTATGTGATTAAATTCAATGTCGTGGCCCGTGACGTTTCATTTCGTTCGACCAATGACAGCGCGTTTTGTAAATTTGAATTTCGCTCGCATAATTAGCACTTTTTAATAATTATTTTATACAAGTAAATAACAATTATGTAACAAAATGTTGTTACAATAATACTTTATGTATGTTTAAGATTCCGGAAAAAAATATATTAGGCAAATTTAAACTTCATGCATATTCCTAATTATCAATGTGGTTTTTTTTCATGTTTTTTCGAGTTTTGATGCTATAACTTACTAACAGAGACGACATTTAATATTTCGTTGCTATTTATCCGCCAGAGTCCAAGTATGCTGCTGGAGATGACGACAGCGGGTCTCTTAGGGGGGCAGACGGAAATGATGCCGCTGGGCCCCCTGACTAGATTCCTGCGCCAGCAGCAGCCGCAGATCCACATCACTGTGTGCTGGTTCCTCTCGCTTTGCTACGCCGACTACGTCAGGAAGAATTACTGCACGAGATTCAACATGCCGTATTTGGAACAGTGGTTGGTATGGTTGTTATACTGTCTATTTTTGTATGTAGCTAGTACTAACCTGATACTAGAACCCTATACTGGGTATAGCTAAAGGGGTGTAGATAATATTCAGCAACATACATATGGCCAACCCGCAGTAGGCTAGCGTGGTTGACTATAGCCTAATCCCTCTCATTCAAAAGAGTAACCCGTGTCCAGCAGTGGAACAATGTAATGAGTTGTTGCTCACGATGATGCATATAACATTATTTTTTCTTGTTCTTAGAAGTAAATAGAGCAAATTTCTCAACAATCCCTCATAGTTACTTACCTACCGTACCATCTTATCACTCACAAAACCTGTATGACCTTCGAACGGCTGATGCATTCCATTCCTAAGAACTAGTTACAGTTTGTTCGGAATAAGTAAGCCGATCGGAAGTTGTCTGCAAGTGGTTTAGAAGTGGTAAATTTTAATAGAAAGAGTCGGTGTAAAGATAATTAGAGTCGTATATGTTTCACATTTCTAATTATTTTGTTTACTTATTTCGATATTTATGTATTAAAACACTTAATTAAACGATTTTAGCACCGCGGTAGTTCGGAACGGCTCACTTCCGATCGGCTTACTTATTTCGAACAAACTGTACCTAAGCAATTAGAGAGGTTTTGATTTAGTATAGGTTAGTTGAACCTTTAGGTAATAATTTGTGTGGTTTGGTGGGAACAGGCAATCCGAGCTGCACGAGCGCGCCGTGCGCAGCGTGAATCAAACCATGCAGAGGGTCAACAGCTTCGTCGGCTCCATCCATCAACGGCTGCGTGGATACGCGCCGCCAGGGCAAGAGAACAACCACACGACGCCTAATGGAGGGACTCATACGTAACGCTTTATATAGATTATAGGAAAGGTTGGACACAACATACAAATTAGCACTTCAGACCACGAAATGTTAAACATTACTGACAGCAGAAAATTGCGCTTGACTCTAAACAATAAATTGGAGTTGCTGTTCATTAGAATATTTTTTTTTACGTTGCTGATCATTTGAAAGTTTTTTTGTCGAGTAGCTAACATTTTTAAATGTAGGTATATACTTTTATTGTTACAAGAATTCCGGGAAGTAACCAAAAATAGAGAGCAATAAGCTGTTGGCTGTACCTCCTATAATTTTCCATTCTATTCACTAATACAAAGCGAACAACATTTAAGGGTAACTGTTTGATCGTCAGGTTCTAATCAAAATCATCAGCAGATCTCAGTGCACAACTGGCTTTTCTTGCCTGCCTATTTGTACGAAGCTTGATGAGTAGACAAAATCCAGGTTAAACCTAAGTTCTGCGCTAAATAACTTTTTTTTATGGAATAACTCGGCAAACGAGCAGGCGAGCCACCTTATGGGAAGTAGTCATCGCCGCCCATGGACATCTCCAATGTCAAAGGAGTTGCAGATGCATTGCCGAGCCAAGGAAAAGGAAGGGTACTGAGGGAAGAATTTTGTACGAAACGCAAAAATATGCATACTCCTACTTCTACTCGATATTCTGTGAGAGGGCTATTTCCCCGGTCGTTCTGACCCATTCATGATTGCATATAGACATGCCAGCAAGACACCACTACTACTCAAACTTTGGAATGTTGCTGCGTTGGTAAAAAAAGTTGCATATTTAGGCATAACGTTGTCTACTAGAGTGAGAGCTCGTCTCCCAAGAGATCGTCGGTCGACCTCAGCGGAGCCGGTAGTCGGGTCTCGTGCGGCGATGGGCGACCAAGTCCTCCCGGCTCGCCGGATGGCAAGTCGCAGAAGGAGTTCCATGTCCGCGTCGTCAGCCAGTCGAGCGAGACCACTGCTGATGCAATTGAGAAACTCCGAAATTATGTCACGGTCAGTCATCATCCTCTACGTTTTTTCCAACTTTATTAGGATTGGCTTCCAATCTTACCAGATGGTGAGGAACGGTGGTGGCCCAGTGGTAACGGCCTCGACTTACAAGTTGTGAGTCGTAGGTTCGGACCTAGATAGGCGCTTTACTTTGTGTAAATTATTTCATCACCACGGCTTCCAAAACGGTGAAGGAAAACATCATGAGGAAACCGGCATGTCCTAGAACCAAATTTGAAAGCATGTGACAACTAGCAACCCGCACTGGCCCGCGTGGTGGATAACGGCCCACTCCCTCTCACCGAGACCTATGTCCCGTCTATGGGAACATTAAAGGCCAATTATGCTTAGGTATGCTTACCAGATTCGGCTAAATTTCGAATCAATATCAATAAAGATAAACTAGGTAGTATTCAGACACTTTCTGACTCCACTAACAAATACGGTGCTTGTATCGCAACTGAGACCGATGCCTTTCGTTGTAGTTGTTGTTTTGTTCGTGTTTCGCTGTTCTGAAGCACAGAGAGCATTTACAAATTTTACACACCTGTGTAAATTTTCCTCAGGAAAATGTGTATATACTTATTAGAATTTGGGTAGGTACACAGCTAGCTAGTGCATAAATATGTACTTTATTAAGAGCAGATTTGATATTATAAATTGTACAGTTAACATCAGTGCTTGTTTATAAATCAGGCGACCAGATGCGCGTGCAGCAGTACACAGAACACCGGCCTCGGTGGTCCTGGGGCCACAAAGGAAACAAAGCCTTGAAGACTGCCCTTGGAGGAGCATCGATAGGCTGCCGTTTGATTCGCTTGTTCAATGATATCTTGGTTCTTTTATATTAAATAAAGCTTTTATTATAAATGTGTTATTTCTTTTTAGGTACTTATATTTCCAAGTGGAGTTCAAGTAGTTTTAATTGTGTTACTGCATGTCTTGTAGTTCTAAAGTGCGACTGTTACGCAAGTGATCCTAAGTTCAATTTTGAGGCCGAACTAGATGTTATTCTATGTGCCTCATGGGTGCAAAAGCAAAGGTTTTATAATAAAGTTCAAACGTTCCAAAGTGTTCTAGGTCAGTGAGGACATTCACTGTAGCTTTAGTAGATGTTTAAAGGAGCTGGCAGCTTATTCCTCCCCTCTATAAGGATATTAAAGGGGACATAAGCTTCTTCCAATAGATACTATTCTTATTTTTTATTATTTTTTAGCATTAAATATTGCGAAATTTTCACAAAGAAACTGAATTTTCTAATTAAAGAAAATTTCTAGTGAAAGAAAAATTCGATCTCAGGCAGGGTTTGAACCTGCGTCTCTCTGGTTAAGTACACCAGACGCTTTGCCAACTAAGCTACCGAGACCACTGCCTGTGATGTCGAATTTCTCTTCCACATTCTACGTCTTGAGGCGACGTCAGCACCATCTATTGGAGACATTAGTATGTCTTTCAACCAACACGACTGCCTTTACAGGTAGTTCAATGTCGAACGATGTTGCCTTACCGTCTGGTGTACTTAACCAGAGAGACGCAGGTTCAAACCCTGCCTGAGATCGAATTTTTCTTTCACTAGAAATTTTCTTTAATTAGAAAATTCAGTTTCTTTGTGAAGATACTATTCTTCCAATTATAGTCTGAAGCGCACCAGTTAAGCGTGATCATTTCGCACAACTACGTACACATCATGCTATACATTTCCAATAAGTAAATAATAGTACGGAAAGCTCATAAAAAGTGATGTGAGCTTATACTGGATATATAGCTTGATGTGTAGCCGTCTGTACTATTGGTAACTACATAATATGATTCCAGATGATTCCTAAGTTATTTCTAACGTAAGGTACTTTCGCGACGAAAAAAGGAAACCCTAATCAAATTAGAAATTCTATTAAAAAAACACAATGTCAAATCGACAAAACATTTTGGTTGACAAATTATGTGTGGTAAAATGTCAAAACGATCATGGTGACATAGTAATTAATATTTTTGTGTGAATCAACAATAAAGTTTAACAAAATTGTAATCCCAATGTTAAATTTCGTTATCAATAAAATATATGAAAATTAAATTTTGTAATGTGGGATTCTTCGCTATGGAGTTTCACTCAAAATGAAGCTTATGAGGTAGGCAATATCTTGACAGATTTAAGGGAGGTTAGGTTATGGGGGAGAAGTGGGGGGACCTGAAACTGATGGTGACCACACGAGGTGGAATTTAATTGTAATTTTATGTAACGAGTACAGTCGTCGGGCTCTGTGGCGTTCACTACAGAGGCCAATGTCCAGCAGTGGACGAGTAAATATAGGCTAAAGATGATGATGATGATGAGTAAAGTCGCCACAGTCAGGATACTTTTCTTCTACGTTGGTATATAACTAAAACTCAAACATTTTTAATTGGGATAGGGCTAGGCGTCTGTAAGAGCCAATCCAATACCTTAATTAGCGTTCTTAGCTATAGTTGGACGCAGTAGATGGCGCTGTTGTCTACATCCTTTGGGATACTAGAAACCACGGGCAACATACAGTGATAATGATAAATATAAACAGAAATGTTAGATGTTATGAAAATTACACAGCTATTCCAGTGGGCGAAATGCGGCGAAGGTGCAATGTCGGCATTGCCGACGGTGCTGTGGGCGGCCGGCGCGGCGGCGCTCGCGCAGCGGCTGCTCGCCTCACTGTTCAGGCGGTTCGTGTTCCGGCGTGTGCCGCTCTGGGAACTGGTCTTACAGGTGCGTTTACAACTCTACATATTATAACAATATGGCGGAATGAAAAACTCCCAAGGTTAACGTTTAAACAGATAAAATAGGAGACGCCAAAACTAGAATTCCGATAATCACATTAGAATAGCTCTTGTGCACCAACTACGTGTATTACCACACGCAGTTATCAATGACATTAATTTAACATAAACATAAACATACCATCACGCCTGTATTCCCCGAAGGGTTAGGCAGAGGTGTACTTAATGTACACCCACAGTTCGCCGGTATGTTTAGGTCCCATTTAATAGGGGGCGAGCCTATTGCCATTCACCGGGCACAAATCCAGACTCCGAGCTGCTACTGAGAATTTAATAGAAAAACTCAATAACACTTTGCTCGACCTGGGGATCGAACCCAAGACCTCTAGCGTAGCAGTCGCGATTGGGACCACTAGACCAACGAGGCAGTCAGACCAACGAGGCAGTCCATTATTTACCAGACATTAATTTATATAGCTAAAAATCATTGCAAATGCAGTAATTTTTAGCAGAAGAGGTAGGCCCAAGGTCACCGAATTTCAAAATTCATCCAGTACTACGGAAGCAACCAAGCACGAATGAGAACAACCTAGATGACTCTCAAATTAATCAAAAAATGTTTTTATTTCAAACAAGCTTTTACAAGCGAATTAAAATTGATTCTAGTTGCACGATTCCAAAGAGTTGACACTATCCTACTCCATGGACACACTTTTCAAAAAAAGCTGTTACATTATTCACTAGTACATTGTGGGCGACAATTGGAGGTAATTAGCCTGAAGTCGGGACCTAAATTAAGATAAGAGAACTCTGAGACTAGTATCTGTTTGCGCTCTGCATTTTAAAGAACTAATTAAAAACCGACTTCAAGAATCTTGGTACTTATCGACATGTAAAACTATCCATGGTCGGCTACAAAATTTAAAACCAATTCGATTCTTCCAGCACCTACTTTTCATATGGATGGTGATCTACAGCCTGCACTTCTGGATGATGCTCGTCAGGGTCGTGAAGAGCATTGTAGAGTATTGTTTTGAGGTGAGTTGCAATGATTATTATTAACGACTAGGGTTTCCCGCAGCTTCGCCCACATAGGATCGCGGTAATCCCGCGGGATAATAAATAGCCTAAGTTAATTTGGAATAGGTAATATAGTTTTTTTAACGGTTAAAGAATTATTAAAATCGGTTCAGTAGTTTCAGAGTTTATCGATTTGACAAAAAAATATTTCCTCTTTATAATATTAGTGTAGATATGAATGTCAATAAGAAGGTATCCCAAAAGACTTCAATTGCTGTTTCATCTATGAACAAAATGCCTATAAATATACATTAACTATACTACTATAACTATTTATAAAATTAACATCTTGGAGCTGAAGAGTCGCTCTAAAGTTCTCAAAATACTAAGGGACTTCGACTTTGGGGAGTAAGGAATTCTTAAAATCGTTAATATGCAAAAACTGGAATAAAATGTCAACTTACATTATCAGCTGCGATAACGATATTTTATCAAACGTTTTACTACTCAGTGGGAACGTTTTGACACAGTATAAAATAATATGTATACATTTGATGTCGATTTCGACATCTCTCCAGGTCAGCCAGTAGGTAGTTAATAATACTGCAGTATTAACTACTGCTCCCATAAACCTAGAGAAAGTATAGATCTACAGATTACAAAAATGCAGTTTCTTTCCCATAAGATCCACCAGGCAACTACTTTTTGACGTTTAAACAGAAGTGTTTTGTTACAGGAAGATTCAGTTACACTGTCGGAAGATGACATAGAGAGTCGCAAGATGATGCAGCAGTGGATGATATGGATGTGCGGGGTGGCGCCGCTGGCCATGTACATCCACACGCGGCCGCGGCCCGACATACCGCCGCTCATGATATGGTTCGTAGCCGTGGACAGGTTCTAAACTCCAATATTTTCTTTTTTAAATATATATTTAGTCAATCTGCCTGAAATAGAGTTTGTAGTTGGGTATTTCAGGATTTATTATCAGTCAGAACTCGGAGTTTGGGATTTGTTTTAAGCACGGAAGAGATAAAGAAGATTGGAATGGCCATGTGGGCGGGGCAGGCGCGCCACAGTCTTGATTAGAAAATCATAACTCGCCCGAATCATACATTCGCCGCGTTTAGTGTGCTTATGACTACTTCAGAGAACAGAGCTCCGCTTTAAACTGCCGTGTTGTGTTATTCTTACGTAATAGACAAAATGTCAGACCACCAGTATATAGCGAGGAGGTATATATTTCCATCTGTAAGTCAAAAATAGCATTTATTTGCAAAATAATTGCTAAAAACATAAAAATATACTGATCACTATGAAATTCCAAACATCAATCATATTATTGCAACAAGTTACAAATAAAATACATTGCCCGATGTGTTCCCGCTTAATCAACACGATGTCGTAGTCCGCTTGCAATGTACTGCATGCATTGCGTTCTCTACTCTTCAACCATAGCCGTTGTTCGTCGTTTGCCGGGGTTGGCCGTGAGTGATGCACGGCGTACATCTATCGATATCGAGGTGACCGTGTAGTTAAATAAAAGCATCGATAGAATTCTCAACTATATTTACGTTTGACAAAGATTATTTTTGAAATATTAAATATTTAATTGATGAGAGTATATTTTTAGTTAGAGGTATTTTATATT
Source organism: Subacronicta megacephala (assembly GCA_958496365.1). Lineage (NCBI taxonomy): Eukaryota > Metazoa > Arthropoda > Insecta > Lepidoptera > Noctuidae > Subacronicta > Subacronicta megacephala. Next base: position 13,397,218 of record OY292527.1, read on the forward strand.
AGGTATATGAATCATTGAATGAATGAAGATGAAGCGGCATAGACCATTTTATTTTACTTCGATTTTAATACTGAATAGGTACAATATAGTCTAGTCAAATCTAAGTCAAATACTATACCTACTATTTTATTTAAGTTTTAATATTTGATTCTATTCGACATATTATTCATGCAATTAATTATAATAATGTTATGTTATAACTCTATTATGTTATGTTACATTTCCCCCAATTGCTTAATGATTACGTTTTGTTCCAAGGACATAGTTTCTTTTAAATGAATTAATATTAAATAAAAATAGTTCTTGATTTTTATGTTCCCCTTTTACTTATTCAATATACAAAAAAATAACGGACAGTATTTATCGATAAAAAATATCAGCTTTTCAAGCACTAGCGTATGCTTGTTGCGGGTGTGTGTCTTATGCCTACGGGAGCTTGGTGCTAGTGTGTGAACAAATTGCTGCCCACCGCTTTATGTGTGTGTGATTTGATTGTGTGCGAAAAACTTGTAAAGATAACGTTGCGTATGTTTGAGAATTGAAGTAGTGGGAGTAAAGCGGCGACACTGGTCCTAGAACAAAATAGCAGCTAGGGCCTTTCCAACCTTATTTATCTCTTCCGTGGTTTTAAGTATCTATGCATTCCCAAAAACAAAAAAAAATGGCCTTATTCATTTCTTACACGATATTACTACTTTGTTAAAATGGGCACATAGGTACCTACTTAGATTTTGTATTTCGATTTTTTTATTTTTTTATATTAAGCTTTACTTTATTGAATTACCCATTTATCATAAGGCCTAAACATGCTGCGAAATGGGGGCATACATTAGTAGGTAAACCTCTACCTAAACCTTCGTTTAATACAGGCGTTGGTATTTTATGAGAGGCAATGCCTACATTTCCTACATTAATTAACATGGAAATGATCAATTATAATATAATAATTATGTTGTTGTAACGATTGTGTTGCATTTTTTTCGTTTTGCAAATTATTTCCCCTACTTTAGATACACCATCTTTATCTTTGGTAACCAAACTATCCCATCTTACTGGCATTATTACATCGTATCTTCAATGAAATAACTATTGATATTTTACAGGATTACTACCAGCCCGTGGCAACGTCGCGAGATGGGCCCTTACGGATATTACCTCAACCGACCTCTGTCCTCTCTGCATTCCTCCACAAACGTATCAATCAGACATCAAGCTTTCACCCTCCGGAGAGCCTTCAGTGACTCCAAGATCATTATCAAAGAGCCGCCCAAGAAAAAGAGATATTCCAAATCCGTATAAAATGGTTAAGTTTTATGCTAGTCAAAGAATAATCGACATAGTCCCCGCTGTGATAAATCTATCATCTTATTTCAGAAATAAAATGTTGAATCGTCAATATGTCGTTTTATTTATATAAGGAACTTGAATCACAATAGATAAATAAATAAAAAAAAAATAAAAAAAAAATAAAGGAATATTTATCACAGACGTATTGTGATATTTATTATACCTACTTCCTGAGAAGAATATATATAAAAACACCGTATAAACAAATTTTATTTTCCTTTACGTTATAATATCTATTGACAAGATTACCTATAAAATACAAGATTATTCTAATTTCCCGCTATATCACATTTTACGGAATTAAAGATAGATGGTGCCATTTTTAATAATCGTCCTTTTTTTATCAAATATGTAACGATTGATAATTATGTAGTGGGCATTACTAAAGAATGTAAATAAAATTATTTTGGCAACTATTTCTCGTGAGACGAAATGGCAAAAATATTTAATATTTCTTTTTTTTGTTCTTTTATTTTTTCTATAGGCAACTCGAAATTGATTCCTATAAATGCAAATAGATGTCACTATGCCCTAAAATTAAAAGTCGGTGTTAAGATTCTCCGCGGCGAGTATAAAAGCGCGTGCAAAGCTGTCACACGTCATACTAACCTTGCGTAGGGTGTACCGTGATCATGAAGGCGGTTGCCCCGGGCGGACTCCGGCCATTGCACTGCGGTCGGTACAAGTCCGTCTGTGACTATCCCAAATAGGGGTACGTCGTACGTGCAATTTTTGGTAGTTGGACTTGCGTTCTGCGCGGTCCTTTTATCCTTTATGTAAATGTAAATAAAACTAGGTAGTACATACTTCATCACGGTTATGAATAGGTTAGGTATGTATGAATGACATCACACATTTGTGCTGACTCTGAATGCAATATTGCATTTTGAATGATATACTGCCTGAATGCATTTAGTTTCGATGGGAATTAATGTAATAAGGAAAAAACAGTTGTATTTTAGTCACACAGAAATAGATTAAAACTTGGATGATCTGGGAGCGCCATTGGGTTCAAAATCATAAATTTTTTAAAGCCACACAAAATAAAAACTTTTAGCAATAAACAGATGACATATCTACATTTCCTATCCCTTGCTGTTTACCATGTTGGTACCTATATAAATAAACCATATATTTGTTAGGTATATTTTATTTTTGATATTGATATGTATTTTTTTAATGGAAGCAATAAAGGTTTGAGTTATTGACACTAAATATCTACAACAGCTGCTTTGAACATTTAAAACAATCTATTCTATTATATAAGTGCACTTACAACACCAACTCAACATGAAGGCTTTTAAATTAAAAATTATAGCATTCCTGGAGGTGCCATGGACGAAATGTGGGCCACGAATATGAGTTAAGAACGTGATGGATATGCATGGGACACAAAATAAAGCTGCACTACACACAAAGAACACTGTTAGGTACTTGGCTAAATGTGATTATAATGCAGTAAAATACAGTATGTATGTGTAATTAGCTACCTATGTAGGATATTGCTAAGTAGGTAGTGTATAAATGTGTGAAAAAATAGTAAGGATTTCATTCATTTAAATAATGTTTTATCTGAATATTAGGGTATTATTGCACCTATATTATTAGGGTCGGCACACACTATGCACTTTTAATATTTTTTTTAACATCGTACATCCAGCTTTTGAGGATTCATGCCATTATCTATTTATCAGGATATAGTCACAGTGAAAAAATTTGGGAAAGCTAACTGTTAGATTGCTACACAAGAAGCTGAATAACGGAAGAATAACTAGCTGTACCCCGGTTTCACCCGCATTTTTTATTTCTTCTTTTTGCCTGGCTCCTAAGCATATTAGCATAGCCTTAGTTAGTCCTTATACCATCAGCTATCTCTGTCAGTGAGTCCCGTCACAATCGGTCCAGCAGTTTCGAAGATTACCGTATTATACTTTCATATGCATATCGGGAAAAGCTTGATTTTTACATTACAAAAACTACACTTTAATTTTATTTAAGTATTTGTGTACTTATACTGTTCTTGTACCTAGTCAAAAACACAAACGTTCTGTTTAAAACAAACATATTTGAGGATTTTAAATAGAAACAAGTACACACGGCTACACATCAAGCTATGCAAAACCAGTTTAGACTGATCTCCCATTGTAAAGGTTCTCGGTACGATTCAAGGTCAGCCTATACTACTTGGTTTTATATAGCTTGATCTGTAGCCGAGCGTACACGATACATACAACGGACCTCTTTTGTCAGAACAAGAAACCAAAAACTAGACATAAATCTGGCTAGGTTAAACCGCAGTCTAGGCTGTTCTCAACTACAAGGCACTTTAACGAGTTTAGCATGTGAGCGCACACCCTAATACCTGTGGGACCCAGATGTCTACCTAGCTTAATTAATTAATGCATTGTTTGTTTGTAACGTATTCGAAAACATGTAACTAGTTCAACATTTTCGTTCAAACCCAGACCCATAAAAAAATAAAATAATAACATAAACCACTTGAAAAAAAAAACATAATTTATTATCATCAATGCTACAGTGTAACATTGACAGTACTAACCCAACTGGTCGTATAGACTAAATAGCTCGTGAAGAACACCGACGCGCACTGTGTAAAAGAAAAACACAAAATGAGACATGCTTTATTGGCACATGTTAGATACAACTGTTACATTTAGGCTGGAACTACGCTTTGCTGACCACAAACGCGAAACATGGTACTATCACTGATAATCAATTACAGTGCAAATAAATACTTTTCTTTGAAATATTTACGACCGATCTATGGTCTCAAAATAGTCGCGTCGTACAGTCATGCGACAATCTTGGCCCTTTCGCTATGTGCGATGGATTGCGGCTTCCCATTGTTAAAGTCGCTTTGGCCAGTAGTCATATCGTTTACAAAACTCCTTAATTAACTGCTCTAGATTGGAATATGTGCTGCGAAAAAAACTTCTGACACAACTGACAAACTTTTACATTTTTTTTGTCTTATAAGCGTTATCCACTAAGGACGTCCGCACGATTATTTTACTCAACATCATGTTCTAATTCACATCTGCAAAATGTAGTTCCAGCCTTAACACAATGAGGTATAAAATCACTATATCAATAATATAAAAACATGATTTATTATGAATAGATATGTCATTTATTTATATAAAAAGTTGTTATCCGTTCGGATACTAACAAAATGTCTGCTACGTGTCGCCGGCGCTGACGGCTTTCTTCTTCACGTCCAAACTCTTTAGGGGATCGCTCTGACGAGCCTGGAATACATACAAGGTGATTCGAGATTAGTATCGCTAATATTCTATGTAGTGTTATGATCATACTTCTGACTTTATCTACATATCAATGTCTAAGGCGGTTCGCACACTGCACCGCATCACGCAGCGTAGCGCGGGAGTGCGTGTTCTTACGTTGTTTGCAAGTATCTGTGTTTGTATAGAAAACACGCGTAGTGCAACACACAGAAAACGCATTCACGCGCAGTGTTTTTGTTCTACCGCCACGCACCCCGCAGCGTAGCGCGGGGCAGTGTGCGCTTCGCCTAAGTAGACATTGATATGAAAGCTCAAGCGAGTGGAGGTGCGGTGGGAACTATACGAGTTGTAGGTCGTAGGGTCCGAACCCAGACAAGCGCTTTAATTTGTGTAAATTATTACTACTGCTCCCAAAACGGTGAAGGAAAACATTGTGAGGAAACTGGCATGTCATAGAACCAAAAATTCGAAGACGTGTGACATCTACCAACCAGCACCGGGCCCGAGTGGTGGATTACGGCCCACTCCCTCTCACCGAAAGTAGGCCTGTGTCCCAACAGTGGGAACATTATAGGCTGATTATGAATGAAAACTCAATAGGGGATTTATGCTAGACAAAACCTAAAAAGAATATTGTCACTTTAAACTTGTGCATTACCTGATATTTATGCCTTTTAGCACTGCCATATTGCGCATGCTGTTTCCTCTTCTTCTGTGGCGCGGGCGCAGGCGCTGCTGCGCCGTCCTGCTCATCTTCCACCGACTCTTCCGTCCTCAAGGCTGCAGGAAGCAAGTACTCCGGTACATGAGCTAGGTGGTCTTGTACTTTAACAGTGTGTAGGGCTTTGTCCCTTCGCAGCGCTGCTAAATCTGTTGGGTTTTCCTCGAAGTAGCCCTAGGAAGAAGCTTGGATAAGTTTCTTAAATTTAACAAGGGATAGGTTGTGGTTTAGATTTGTAGTCAGAGAGAAGATTAGTCGTTCATCAATGTGTTATGTAAAAGGTGGTCATCATGTGAAGGTTTATATAATAATATTGCCTGTTTATTGGAATGGTTTAGTGTAAAAGACTTGTCGTATAATAATGCTGTTTGATAGAGTAATAATGGAGATAGCTCATGCCTCCCGCACATAACCTCTCCTTGGCCCACGGAAACCTTTACCAATCGGGCGAAAATATTTACATAGGAATTAAACCTACCAGCAAACTGCTGGTGTAACCCTTCGGGGAATACAGGCGTGATGGTATGGATTATGAATAGTGAAATACAGTTCGTTCGAAATAATTGTGTGAGTCTGTCTGAAGTTTTCCATAAATGGTTCTGCAGTAGTAAATATAAATGAAAAAAAAAAACTGTGTAAAGAGAATCAGGGTCGTAAATGAATCGTATTCCTGATTATTTTCCTTAATAATCTCAATATTTTTTGTAAATACACTTAACTTTGTGATTTAACCTGCGCGGCAGTTCAGAATGTCAACTTCAGAAACGCATAGTGATTTCGAAGGAACTGTACCAGATTTATCCTTTAATTCTTTGGTCTTCAAGACTCCAATGGTCCTAAACGCGACTGATACGCGAGAGCTTCTAGGTTCGACTCCCAGGTCGAACAGTGTTATTGGGTTTTTCTATGAAATTCTCAGTAGCAGCTCTGGTTTGGAATTGTTCCAGGTAAATGGCAATAGGCTCGCCCCCAATTACATGGAACCTAGACATACTGGCGAAAACAGTGTACATCGAGAGTGTACTCTCGGAGAACATGTGTCTACAAACCTGTAACTTTTTACAGTTGAGCAGTTCCTGTTTGATTTCCTTGAGCCTGGCCTCCCTCACCGCTATCCTGGTGACTGCGCGCCACGCGTCACGTGACCGGTACCGGAAACCTTCCACCTCTTCCAAAGCAAACTCGTATTTCCTGAAGAACACACTTATTTTGATATTTTTTTTATAAAATGGGTTTTATAAAATTGGGTTAAACACCTGTCTCCCATGGGGGTAGGCTGAGACTAGATTTCCACTTGCTACGATCTTGGCACACTACTTTCGCTTCATCCACATTCATTAATCTCTTCATGCATGACCGTCGGTTTAGGGTGCTTGGAACCTGGCCTTTTTTAAGAACATCCACAATTTGGTTATTTATAAAATTAAATATCTTACTGAATGACTTGTTGAGTCTTGAAACCTTTTGATAAATGTGCCTCCACTGCATCCATCAATGGTTTTTCTCTAATTGACACAAATGATAACACTGAACCCTGTAAAAAAACTTAGATTTTATAAAATAATCTTTATTATATTACTAACAAATACTTTATTATGTATTTTATACTACATCCATGACATATTAAGTTGACAAGTGTGTGTAGAAACATGATTCCTTCCACTAATGTAATAATAACTTTTATTTTATTATTTTGAACATATATCTCATGCAATTTGAATAGTAACAATTAATCATTATGGACACAATAACCTGTCATTCATAAATTAGATAGCTTGTGGGTTCATGCATTAATGAGTAGAGAGATAATTGAGCAATAAAATGTAGTTATAATTACCTGATTTTTACCCCTAGCTGTTCTCCCTGCCCTATGTACATAAGAGCTCACATCTAGTGGGAAGTCAAAGTTGATGACATTAGCAACATGTTGGAAATCAATACCACGAGACACTCCCGACTCTTTGTCCTTTTTACGTTTAGATGTTTGTTTTTTCCTCTTCCGTTCTTCAAGAGGTACTATGCCACCATCAGGCTTCTCCAATGCCATTTCATCTGAAGCTATGATGATCTGATACCTTCCTCTGTTGAACTGGTCTACAGATAAACATCTGACTGCAGCAGGAAGCTCTGAGTTTAGAACACATGAGCTGATTTTGAACTGTTCTAAGTATAATTTTAATCTGAAACAATAATTATTGGAAAAGTTTGATTTTATTGAAGAGATTACCGTTTACAAGCCTGATAGTATATAGTATCTTGACTGAACATTTTTGTGGTTAAGATGGACACCTCACCATTAATATTAAGCCAAACGTAGTATGTTAGAGTGTGTTCTCCACCAAAGACAAATATTTGTGTACGATACTGTATTTGTATTAACTGTTCTGAAATTACTCACTTATAGCACCTATCCACTGTCCTTACAAAGATGATACTCTTCCCCCTAATGAGGTTCAACTTGAGTAAAGCATACAGGATGGCTGCCTTGTCATCCTCTTCAGCAAACAGATGGTAGTGCTGTAGCTGAGATGAAGGTGCTAGTTCAGGTTCCTCCAACTTTAATATGACAGGGTTACGGAGGACAATCTTTTTGAGGCTCAGCACGTCATTAGAAAGTGTTGCCGAAGCAAGTACTGCTTGATAAATTTTGGGTAAATACCTGGAAATGATGAGGTTAATTGAATAAGTATTTGAAGTGGAGGCAACCTAATGGCTAGGGCGTGGGACTTACAACCATGAGGTTGCCCATTTGAAACCCAGCCATTGCATGACCAACATGAACCCACTTGTAACACAAGCATTTAACATAGCATGTGCACCGCACATTGCTAGTATGCTTTTTTTTTTAAAGAAATTCTGAAATGAGATATTTAGTGTCTCAATCACAAAGAAGACATCATAATGCAATTTTTATTTTGGGTTTTGCTTCTTAGTATTTGTGTTAATAATTAAAGAACTAAATTACCAATAGTAATATAACCATGGTGAACTTACCCTAGCAATTCTTTAATTTCATCTTCATAACCAAATGAAAATACCAAGTCTGCTTCATCAACAATTAGTACAGCCAGGTCTTCTTTCAGTCTCATGTTATTTGCTTTCAGATGTGCTAATGCTCTTGATGGTGTTGCAACAACTATATCTGGTTTATCTGACAGCAAAGCTTTCTGCGTTGGTGTATCTCCGCTCGAGGAAATATCTATGCATTTCACTTCTCTTGCACATTTTATTGTTAGATCTCCTATTACAGAGGTTATCTGAAATGTTGGACTAGAAAATAATATTGCATTGTTATTGTTAAGCTTTATTCCAATAATTTCAGTTTCAGTAGTCAATATTGATTACTGAATTTAAACACTTCTTTCTAGTGGTTTTCTAAGAAAATACATATTATTTATTTATATCTAGGCTTACAACCGAATCAGATGCTGCTGAATAGCAGTATTTTGAAGTTTTTATCATGTTAAAATATCAGTCAATAAATATAGAGAAATCTAAGACAAGATAAGTAACAACTTTATTGGCAATAAATATGGGTACAGATTTTTTTTGAATAAGACTTCATGTTTCATGTATGGTGTAGCTTTGAAGTGGGAAAAGGGATTAAATAAAATACATGTTTGACTCACCTGTCCGCATAACTCCTTACTGGGTGATAATATTAGAGCTCTGATACACTGATGTGTACTCGTATTTTTTAAGTTCAGTATCTTCTGAATGACAGGTATCGCGAAGGCTGCAGTTTTGCCAGACCCTGTTCTTGCCCTCATCAACACATCTTTGCCTTCTAGTAACAGCGGTATTGCAGTTTCTTGGATCAGTGTGGGTTCTGGCCATGCAAGCTGTGATATTGCCTAGCAAAAACACGTGGTTCATAAAGTTTTTGGGTGACAGTTAAGTTAAAACATAAATCAACGTTAGAAGAAGTATTCTAAGCATTTATAAACAAATGCTTAACTATTTACCTTTAAAATCCGATCATCTAATTCCATTTCATGAAACATAACCTTTTTTTCTTCGCCCATGTTTTTATCGACGTAAAAACTATATAAAAATATACTGTCACTATGTTAATATTTCACATATAATAGAACAAAGTTTAAGTATTTTTAATTTGTGTTTGCCAGCAAAGTTATATCACATTCTGAACCTATAAAATAAACAATGCTTCGAGAAATTCGTTTCCCGATTAACATTCACGTGTGGAAATCAAAACAGTAGCCGCCATTTGCAATTTAACATTGTGCATTATGGTTTTTTGTTTATTTATTTTACGGCCCTGGATTCTGCATTATGGTACAAGGCAGTGTTGCCATTCAACTACTTTTTACTTATTCGACTATAAAAATAATTGTTATATTATAATCTGACTGGGACTGCCTCATTAGTCTAGTGGTCCCAGACTGCCTCATTACTACTCATTAGTCTAGTTGTCCCAATCACGACTGCTACGCTAGAGGTCTTGGGTTCGATCCCCAGGTTGAGCAAAGTGTTATTTCGGTTTTTCTATGAAATTCTCAGTAGCAGCTCGGATTTTGGATTTGTGCCCGGTTAATAGCAATAGGCTCACCCCCTATTACATGGGACCTACTCATACCGGTGAACTGTGGGTGTACACTAAGTACACCTCTGCCTAATCCTTCGGGGAATACAGGCGTGATGGTATGTATTATATTATTATGAAACATATTAATTTTATTGATCCATTACATTTTGATTACATTGCAGCTACTGTTCCACATCATCAGTCCCACTCATTGAACATAGTACAGTACAGAGCCCTGATCTCAATGCGGTAATTGAACAAAAACACACATACGTTTTCGTCCTCTTTATATAAAATATGGTAAGATTTCATTTCACGTCCCTTTTTGAGAGAAACACGTCTAAGAGTATATTATATGTCGCAATGTCTACTGCCAAATACATAGGTATTTGGCAGTAGACATTGCGACATCAACAATAACTTATTCACGATTTTGTATGATGTTATTGTATGTTTTAATACTTAATTGTTAGTAAGATAATGTTACTGTGGCAATTTGTACTGTACGTACGTAGAATGTGTTATGAACGAACAATTTACGAAAAAAAAATGAATTTAGCGCCCAAAGCTGAACGTTTACCCTTTACATTATTTTTAAACATTTGAAGTATTGGGACCGATTGGGACCCTTAAAAATTACGTAAATAAGTTATTATTATTTTATTCGTAGACTATAAAATGTATCGTTTTGTTTTATAATAAGAAGAATATTTAAATAATATTTTTTTTTTGATCTGGTATTCTACATATAGCATGACACTAATAAAAAAAATATTTTTGCGTTGAGAACACCATACGAATGGCCGAGTTGTTTCTGCATTGAATATTTTCAATAAAACGGTGTTATTTTTATCTATTTTCATTATTCGGTGATTGTTTCAACCCAAACATTTTCGCGTTAGTGAAGAGTCATCCTAAATTGTGTTCGTAGTTTACAAAAATGTTACACCACAACGTCGTTACGGACTGCAGTTCATTGCCTTATGTAAAACTTGAAATAGTGTTTCTTCCTTGAGTGACCGAAATACATAGTGACTTATGTGTTTAGTGTAATTGTTTCGGTTTTATGGTGATCCAAGTGTCAAAATGTCGAATTCTACCGCTCAAGTGCTTATGAAGAAGGGTAAAAGGGGTGCAGCCGCATATATACACGCGGACTGCGAGAACGGTTCTCCACAGCACTTGGGTCCTTTGCTTGACGTCCTGCTGAACCCTAGCAAGGCTATCGATGAGTGGGAGACCATAGACTGGTGTCGCTGGCTGCTGGCCGGCGGGAGAACGCCGGACGAGTTCGCAACTATAGGTGGGTTCTTGCATCTAACTGTACTCTTCAAAATACGTCTATCATAGTTTGTAGGTTATGAACAAAAGTAATAACAGTATAACTGTATCAATTGCGTAGTTTTTATGAGTAATAAAATCTCTGTAACGCACACGAACATACATTGTTTGTTTAGGTACATTAAATATCTTGATAGACACATGTAATTAAAATGTTATTAATTGCTCATAGGTACCCTAATATCCGTTAGAGTCGCCTTATGTTCAAAAAAAGGAAAGAATTGTATTATATATAAGTAATGCTCAAATATATTAAACTATTCAAGGTAAAATATAATTGAATAAATGTTATAATAGGTCAGACATTGACATAATTACATTATGTACAGTGGGCCATTGCTAAGTACACAGAAGCCTATTGTATATAATTATATAACACTGGTGTGACATTATAAAGGGTCAGTATGTACCTAATTACCTTTCAACGAATGAAGTCTCAAATTACTCCAGTTGAAAGAGCAGAGAAGTATAATAATGATGAGGTAGATATGGTTAGGTAACTGACTAAATGTGGACGTATGAATAAATAACTGTTGTAAATCAGTGACTTGGCCCAGGAGTAAACAAATATGTACTAGAGATGAGATGGGATTATGCCGGAGGCACACAATTTTTTTTTAGCCCAATGTGCCATGCCTTCATTTATACAATAGGTATTATACATTCACATACTTTTTCCACAACTATAGAATGCCACTTCCTGTGATTCTTGCATACTTCTTTTGCTTCTTCCACATTCATATATCATCCTTGTCATGAGTATAATAGCATACAGGCATTTTTGTGCCAAAGTTTGATGATGTAAACCCATCTGTCAGATAATTTGTTTTTGCCTCAGAATAACAATATTATTATTATTTTAGCCCATTTCATCCCACTGCTGAGCAAAGACCTCCCTTCCCTCTCTCTCTCTTAACAATAACACAAACATTAAATTTTTTAAATATTTTTTTAAGGTCTCCCCCATGTCCTACCCCTGATTGATGATTTGTGTTCATTATTATTAATGTACTGTATTAGGAAGAGAAAAAATAAATAAATAATATATAAAATATCTATGGCTCATTAAAATAGGCACACCTGCATGACCTCAAAACTGAACAGTTTGCTTGACTTTAAATTGAAACCTTTTGCTCAACAGCCATGTTTGCAAACACAAAACTATATAGCCAACCCACATTTTACATCTCTAGACATTGCCCTGCATTCTGACTGTTGCATATTTTGATAACATTATGTCTGGACTAATGAAACACCAGAGACCATGATTCTATGAGCTTCGGTTTTTCTTATCAAAGGTTATCAAAGGCACCTAATAGTACTAGTACTTAAAAATTAAAACATTGGCTTGTGAAAATTATTTTAAAAGGTCTTCAAAAGGTCTTTTAAAGGTATTTACAAAAATAAAACATAACATAATACCATCACGCCTGTATTCCCCGAAGGGTTAGGCAGAGGTGTACTAAAGTACACCCACATATCGCCGGTATGTTTAGGTCCCATGTAATAGGGGGCGAGCCTATTGCCATGAACCGGGCACAAATCCAGACTCCGAGCTGCTACTGAGAATTTCATAGAAAAACCCAATAACACTTTGCTCGACTTGGGGATCGAACCCAGGACCTCTAGCGTAGCAGTCGCGGTTAGGACCACTAGACTAATGAGGCAGTCAGTGGAACAAAAATAAAAATCATTTATCATTTAAGATACTTGTTACCAACTTTGAAATTATTAGTTTTATTACAGATTCAATATAAAAATTAAATAATAATGATAAAATTTTATTTCAATAATAATGTTTTCTTTAATCTTTGTCTTACAGTAGGGCAAAAGCTGCTCTACTCTCCACTTAACTTGGTTTAGAGCCTTCCTTTTCAGTGGCCAATCCTTCCATCAAACATCTAGCTCTCCCCTCTTCTCCTTTTGGGCCTGCTGTTTTATCTAGCTATCTAGCGTTGTGTGGGCACCACCGAGTGGTGAGTTTTTCCAAAATCCAACATACCTTGTAGCTGTCTACCCTACTTTAATAATGTATTATTATCTTCTCAATTAATGGCCAACTTCAAGCCATAACTTCTGTAGAACAGAAAACAATGCAATCCCATCTGAGTTTATTTAACCTTCATTTGGGTAGTAAATAACATATTAATACATATAAATATGGATCTACGAAATGACATAAAAGGAAGACAATGCTGTCAATACACAATCTCAACAAATAACCATGTTTATCTGCCATGGTCACCATCTTTGACCATTTTCGCCAATGTCACTCAGTCAGATGCCGTAAAACCTTGTAGGTATTATGATTCATAATTACATACACTTTGTAGGGACGCTAGGTATAGTGCAGGTACCTTTAACAATAAAATTGTTGTCATACCTATTGTGATTATTTCCCCTAGGATATGCACAAGGGGTTTTCGGGGTTGGTCTATTTAGAGGGAAAAGTGCCCCCCTCCATATGTTGATGTCGGCCACTGGAGCGGTTTTAGTGGGTAAGAATCCCAAACTGACTGGTCTAATCCCCAAAGAAAGGCGACCCCTTTGAAGGTTTCACCTCATAAACAAAACAAAAAAGTAGCTGTAGGTAGTTTGATATTTCTCCTGGCAGCACAGAATAAGTAATAATTGCTGGCAGTGAATAGGTAGGTTGGTACATATGCGACCTTGCATGTCGAACGAGCATGTCTCAGAAGTGTGGCTGTTGTTTGCACATAGCGTATACATTAGATATCTTCATGATAGCGATGTCTTTGGTGGTATAATATAGGTAAGGCAATCCCTGGTTAAGTTTTCGTAAACTGGACTTCTTAGCAGTGGCTATATCAAAAAATTTTGGAGGATCCTTCTGTGGAGCCTAATGTGGGCCCAAATGGAGGATGAATTTTTGCTTACCCATTTCGGGGCTCGTTTGGACAGGAGGCCCTGCATCATTGATCGGTGGAAGCGACGCCCCTGCTTTTTAGCAGCTGTCCTGCTGTTGTCGACATTTGCTTTTTCTTCATTCATAGTTTATGTTTGTCGCAAAGGGGAAGCTTTCTTTGTCCATAAAATTACCTGTTGAGTTCGCATACCAATGAGGAGAAATAGACTCGAATCCATTGAGACCAACATACCTGCGTACCTACATAAAAATGCAAGGCTTTGTGATATGATCTAGTCAAGTTAGGTAGGTGCGTCTCGACGCATGCCGAATTCTCTTGTTACCGCACAATTCTCTATTCTTTATAGGTACGCAATAGAGGTATATATTGGCTTGTCTATTATGCTTATCTTTTTACCTACTATGGCATGAACCGATATTTCATACCATCATGTACCTATAAAAAAGTACTAAACCCAGACAAAAATACCGAAAAACCGCATCCGGACAAGTTGTCTAGTCATGTGTCGGAGCTATTTCATTTGTGGATAGGTATTATACCTATTTTAGGAGGAAACTGGATTGGTTAGGTTATCAGAGACCTACCGCGCGCATGTAGTCAACAGAACGCTCAAACTGGGTTAGCAACTAATGCAAAATACGTACATACGAACATAAAATGAAATATTCAAACATAGCAAAAAGCGTTTTCGGGAACTAGTTAGCATAATGTTGGAGGCAGGAACCTTGACCTTGGCGGAGACCTCGGCCGGGTCAAGACGCGAGCCCGTGAAGGCCGAAATTGGACGACGCGGCCGGATTGAGTGCGGGACCTTTAAAACATCGCAATTAAATCTTAAAGGTGTATCCGCAGGTTGATTGAAAAGTCTTTCAAGTTAGTCATGGTTTGTGAGCTGTACCTATGTGATTTTTTATGTTTGAAATATAGTCCATCCGTATAAAATAAAAGAGATGTAGGTTCCCCAATGATTAAACCCCTTATTACGAAAGACCATTTAAACAAAATCTAAGCAAATCCAATGTGTCAATAAAATGTATCGATCCCTTTTTACACTTAAATTCCATATCAGAATCAGACGGGACCATTTTAAAACCTTGGTTATTTCTCAGTCCATCTTAATTCAAAAACTAATAAACGCCTGCTTTCGATATAATTAATTTAATTTTAGAAATAGGTATGAGACATCCATGTCATATTTGCTCAGTAACTAGTTTTTATTCGGTATTTATTGAGACATTCCATTAGCACTCCTACTTATATTAAGACATATCTAAAGACTGTTAAACGATCCCTACCTTTTAGATAACCATTCCATTATAGGTTCATGAAGATATTCTCAAATCTATTTTCATATTTTCTTACAGAAACAAAGTTTTCACTCAAAGACCTTTCGGAAATAGATTACACACGGCCACAGGTCAACCTATACAATTCAAGTTTAAGCTGCTCTCGCATTGTATAGGCTTTCTATACAGTAAGAGGCCAGCGTAAACTGGATTTGTATAGCTTGATGTGTAGCCGTGCATACCTTAAAAAAGACAACAGAAACTGTCTAGTGTAAAGACCACGCCTACATCATCAGGTGCGTTAAACTCAACTTTAAACATAAAACAACAATATGCAAAGAAAAACCATGAAACTAAAACCACTTTGTTTGTGATACAAGACATTTTTATAAAATAAACTAATTCGGTACTTACAATTTCATATTTAACCTAACTCATAGTCCATAATATTAATAACATCATAAAAAAAGTTTTTACGGAACCTAATGAGGGCGCCACTAGGCAGTGTTTTTTTGCCACCTGTCTCATTCACCAATGTCATCGCACCTGACTTGCTTGACCTAAATGCCACATATTGCTACACGCTCTCTTCGTCCACTGGCGAAAGAATAACAGATGAAGCTTGAATATTATTATACTACTCATCTACTAGCCGATCTGCCAGACGTTTCCTGTTCAAATTTCAATAAATTATACAAGAATAAAAAATAAAAAAAACTATTTTTTTTTAGTATTTTTCCAAAACTAATTCGGACTATTAAGGGGTCTACTGGTACTCAAGCATTTAATAGACACGCACATTTATTTCGAACAGACTAGATATTTTGTTGGATAAAGTCTTGGAACAAAAGATGGTATCATGTTTGGTTGTGAAAAGGTTAAGTTTTTAATTCACCTTCTTGTCTCTTTATTGATATGGATAGAGTTTCTACTCAAAAATCACCAGTGTTTAACGAAAGCAGAATACCAATAAGCTTATTTGTTGATTCGCAAGAATTCGTACGCAACTATAAAAAAAATACTTTTTTTGGGTACCTACTTGATCGATAACTTATTATGCAGAAATATAGTACTTATTTGTAAGCTTTCGGGCTATTGGCCTACTCTTTATGGGTGTATCCTATCCCTAGAGCCTCAAGGTCTACTGTATTCATACTAAAACAGCAACCAAATGGTTAGCCAACTGCTCAAAGCTATAATAATGCGGCTGTTTTTTAAAACAAAGACGAACTCAACCTTGAACTCGTTCCAAAATAAAGTCTGCAGTCCTGTTTGCAAACAGGGCGCATTTTGCAAGTTCGCCCCTTTAAGCCCCTTTCTTGGTATTACAAAAGGAAAAATGTGTATAATCACGCCTCAATCCCCGAAAGATTTGGCAGGGGTATACATTCTGATAGAACCTCCTCGGGGTATTTTAGGTTCTATGTAGTGACCGAAACTTGCATTTTTGCCGAAACCGAAGGTTCGGCTTTGGCTTTAGTTTCGGCCGAAACCGAAACCGAACCTTCGGACGGACACTAATTCTTTGTAACAGGGAGGCGAACGTAGTCATTATCTGGGCACAAATCCAAACTAGCTTATCAGAATTTCGTAGAAAAATCCGCAATCCACTACTAACGATTATTCAACAGAATCAATCGAAAAAAGTTGGTTTTTTTAATTTGGGGGATAACATTTTTTTTTTCATTTTTTATTTTTTTTTAGAATGACTACAAACGAAAAAAGTTTTACTACTATCCACTACTTACCAAACTCTTTTGAAAAACACAATCACAGTTTTTTTTTGCGATGTCGGGTGCCAAGTTCACAAAGCCGCGTACTGGTTTACATTCAAAGATCCTTCAACTAAGTACTGCAATTAATAGTCTCAGCCGATAAAATCAATACTAATTTTAATTGCGATACTAACTTTGTCTTTCAGTTTGTTATGTTTTCACGCCTGAACCGCTGAACCAATTTTGAGGAATTTTTGTATAGAGGTAGATAGGGCCTTAGATGCACTGAAATCGCAGGCAATGTCTAGTCTACGATAAAATTAAGTTAAGAACATCGAATAAAGAAGAGATTATTATTTCATCTTTTGGCGCGCATCCAATCAAGTTTTTTTAGGCATAGAACCAACAACGCCTTTGGCAAAATAAAAACAATCATCGGCTCGTCCTACGCGACCCGTACCAACCTAAAATATCTTGATACTTTTATGAATTTTGTATCTGAATGAGTAATCTCTATAGCTTTGTGTTGTCATCAACATGATTCAGCATTTAAATGACCAATATCTTTAGGAATCTTGACGTATTTTATAAATGGTGCTAAAGTTGAAAAATACTATTCTTAAATATTTTTGAAATACATGTTAGGCACCTTTATTCCGAAACATTAATTATAGCTAATCTATATTGGAACCATTATTTATTCAAATCAAAATGTGCAACAAAGCAATTAAGACTGAAATCTCTCTGTACGGGCCAACCGTACATTTGCCGCGGTCAGCATTTTACGTCCGCAGCGACGATTTTGTAACCATTTCGATAGTTAGTTCACTTTTAGCAAGCGTATCGTGTACTCATCAATCATAATCAATCATTATCATTTTATAGCATTATATCAAGTTGTGAATAAATTCAGTGTGCAATCAATTATCTATCATTTAGCAACCCATGTACATTACCCGTACACTCTCACACATGCAGGTTTCCTCACGGTGTTTTCCTTCACTGATCAGATAGATATATTTACTTTAGCTTATCACAATATCTGCCTGCTGTTATCCGGATGCGTTTTGTTGGTATAATACTGCAGGTTCATATGGCAAAATAGGTTACTGTACCTGGTGGCCGTTCGACCATACCACAGACAAAACTTTAAAACGTCATGTGACATCACAAATTTTTACGTGTAGTACCTATCTACTTCACGAAGAAACACTTTAAATGCGACCTTATTTCATCTACTTATTGTATTTTGGGTGCTTTGTCCAGTGGAATCTTCCGGCATCTCTCGTCATGTTGTTTTGTGCACAAGAGGAAAATCTGTCTTGTTCTCATTCAGTTTTATTGCACCTTGCTGAGTCACGTCATGCTATGACCTAATGATTACATACATAAAGGTTTTTGGTATAGTACAATAATCTAATGTTGTATTTAATCAGTGACTAGGTCACTTAGTGGGAGTCCTGTATACCTAACCTACCCGAAACGAATATTTTAATGCTAGACATACTATTTATACATAATATATAAATTGCCGACTGCCTCATTAGTCTAGTGGTCCTAAGCGCGACTGCTACGCTAGAGATCCTGGGTTCGATCCCCAGGTTGAGCAAAGTGTTATTGGGTTTTTCTATGAAATTCTCTATGAAGTGCCCGGTTAATGGCATTAGGCTCGCCCCCTATTACATGGGACCTAAACATACCGGCGAAATGTGGGTGTACATCAGTACACCTCTGCCTAACCCTTCGGGGAATACAGGCGCGATGTTTTGTTATATATCGATTATTTTACGTTTGCAACACAAGATGTTAGTACATACCAAGCAGATGTTATTGTTTAGGGGCAAAATCTCCAATTACCTAAATTTCCAACTTCCAAAATGTCCAATCTTCAATACTTCGTGTTTTTTTTCGTGCAATAACGATTGCAAGTTTAAGATGACGCCAATATAATTAAGTTTTTTTACCATTAAATTTAACTCAAACTCTGCAGAGTTTTTAACAGATTTACTGACTGTGACTGTACATCTCTACTTGAGATTTCATACCTATCGACTCATGCGCATAACTACATATTATTTTTGTATTAGTAATCCGTCCCCTGCGATTCACACGGACGGAGGACGGATATAAATTCCTCTGAAAAGTGCGAGTTGTTACATTTCTGTCTAAATATAGTTGCAAAAACAAGTTCTTGTAATGTGGTTGCTAAGCAGTCCGCCTAATTTTTATGTAAGAGTGGCCAAGATTTATAGATAGTCCTTATTCTAATATTAAATTTACTTAGACTTAATACATACATTATTTTAGCAACCTAGAAATGGTATTTAATTAGTCTCACCAAACTGACTGATCTATTTGCTAAGTAAACACAATGATTCGCAAGTTAAACATGAATATCCAAAATTAACAAAAGAAACCCAGACATACGTGTGGTTATTTCACATTTGTTCGCAAATTGTCGGGCGGCCACGTTGCCAAAGGCAAATATTGGCAGAATAACACAGCCTTTATACCCAAAAGCTACAAACGACGCTCATAAAGTTCTTGATGACCACAATTGAAACAATTACTCCTTCCCAGTATTTCAATTTGAATGTTGTCTGATACCATCTCAAGTTTAATAGGTGCACAAAAAAACAAACAACGCAGGAACATCGATATGCGTTTATGCACGCCATCACAAAGTGACTCACGTTGAGAGCCAATTTGACAGCCATTTGGTACTCACATCTTGTATGCAAGTTCGATTAACCCGCACATTTTGAGACGACCCCAGTTTCCTTAGCAAGTGCATTGACACTGGTGCGTTTCGTATCGGACGGTGTTATTCACCGGCCGTGGCGTTCGTCGACCCCGTCTAACAGCTGATCGCGGTCCAACAGACACGTGCCGTGTTCCTCCCTGCCTACGTCGAGATAAGCACCCGCTTTGTTTCTGCTTTATTAAGAGACGCGAAGCCATAAAACATGGATTAAACTCCTTGAATTGCGTGGAGAGAACTTGCACATAAGATATTTTGCGTAGTCATTGCAAATTCTGCAGAGCGGATCTTGGTTTATTGAACTCAAAAATTTTTTTTTTGTATACTAATCCTCAGTTCGCATGACGCCTAGCAATTTTATAATTTAATATAATCTACTACCTTTTTTTATAAGTAGAAAGCATTTCCGTAAATATAAATGTAGTTGCAAGTTCTGTTTTAAACATCAACTATGTTTGACACTGGTTTTCAAATAGGTACTGTACTCCAAATGGCGATAAGTTCAAATACAATAATGATAAAACTCAAATACCTACTTACTATTCAATTATTTTTATCGAATGTTTCGAATTTTTGACATTTATCAAATATATCGATATCAAATTGTACTTCATGATATTTCGCTCTTTCCTTTTCTCCTTCTGACGTCAATAACCAGTCGTTTAGAATGTTTATCTATGTATTTATTATTCTTTCTACTCAGGTTTTTCTATAATCTAGTGATGTCAACCCATGGATGTGGTTGCCCAAAGTATCGGCAGCGTCACGGTCAGGGCAATAACCACCTATACATGTACAACGAACGTTGATACAAACGATCGCCCGTTCGGCGCACGCGCATGCTTCTCGTAATTATCGATGCGTCGCCTTGTTGCAGACAACTAATGTTACATAATGTTTTATATTCTTCTACTAATTGGTTTTATGTGTTTACTATCATCATTATGACTTTTTTTATATGTTACATGTTTATAGGGCTGTCTAGGTGTTTGTTTGTCACGTCAATGTAGCATGCTTGAGTGCTTGTATCGGTTAATGCTATAAAAGCTAGCAAATGTCAGTATTAATATTTTATGAAGTTAAAAAACGACCGTTCCTTTCATCCTTAACAGACAAAGACCATTTTATAGCTATTCTTAGTTTGCCAGTATGTTTAAGGTTCCTTTTAATTGGGCGCGAAACTATTGCCGGGCACGTATCCAAACTCCTAGTTGCTACCGAGAATTTCATAGTAAAACCTAATAACACTGCCCGACCTGGGAATGGAAACCAAGACCTCTAGCGTAGCAGTCGCGTTTAGGACCACTAGATTAATGAGACAGTATCATAACACCCTACTATTGTTCTACAAATGCTTTTTTTGTATTAGTCTGGAGATACATAAAGGGCAAATTAGGTTACTGTCGATGATTCCATAGACACAAAACTTTAGAATAATATCGTGTGACATCATAATTCTTACGAGCAGTATCTACTTTACGGAGAAACACTTAAAATGCGACCTTATTTCATCTACTTATGGTATTTTGGGGTCGTTGTCCAATGGAAGTTCCGGTATCTATTGTCATGTTGTTTTGGGCACATGAGGAAAAATTGACGTGTTCTCATTCAGTTTCGCGCTAGGACCACTAGACTAATGAGTTTTCTTTTATACTCAAAACCCTGATATTAACACAACCACATTTCCACCATGTTGGGGATGTAATTGTAGTAAAAGAAGGTTACGTAAAGATCCAATAAGGTAGTCTAAAATAATAACATGACACTAAACTGCAAGCAACAGTGTTGACAAAAAATTTGGCAGCGGTCCAAAATTTAGGTCGCCTAAATAGGGGCAGAAGGCGAATTAGGTATCCGCAAATACCACCTTAGATACCTAGTATATCATGGTACCTTACATTTTTTTTGAAAAAGCTTACTAGCACCCGTTATTATAACATAAGTTTTCCCCGAAGGGTTAGGCAGAGGTGTACTAATGCACATTTCGCCGGTATATTTAGATCCTCTAGCAGCCGCGCTTAGGACCACTAGGCTAATAATGGCGTGTTTTTATATTATGTATTTCATTGTGTATAAATTTCAATAATTAGAGCCACACATTTTTTAATCAGTTGATTAATTTTATTGCCTCTTTGATCCAGTGGCGAATGCCACTAGAATCCGATTCCAAGGTCTAGCATTTTTTTATTGACTGATATATTCGGTGTAGCAACTCGGAGTTTGGATTTGGCAATAGTCTTGGTTCCTATTACATGGGATCTAAATGTCCCGGCAGACTGCGGGTTTATGTTTGTACTAGCTTCCGCCCGCGGCTTCGCCCGCATGGTTTGTTGATAAAAAAGTAACCCATGTCCTTCCCCAGGCTACTGGCTATCCATATCAAACTTCATCACAAACGGCTCAGCAAATTAATTTTTTTAACTACAATATGCTCATATAAACTATGTTACATGATTTGTTTCGTTCAGCGAAAACATGTCATGTAGATTTTCCGAATACGAAACACGTGAGCAAGCTAAGTATAATTTGGGATATATTGGCTTCCACATAAAAGGTAGATATATACTGTCGCGGACTTTTATTTAGAACCATTTTAGACAAACAATTCCACAATACATTATCTTCATTTAACTCCAACGGTTTAGGCAGCGCACGCCAAGATAGCTCTCAGAGGGCAGGATTTTTCCGATTTACTTGATACTTATCGTAACATTATGGCCAAAATTACACAAAATCTTTATGGATTGTAGCCTATGTATTATTCTGATGTATAAACTATATTACTGTAAAGTTTCATCAAAATCCGTTCAGTAGTTTTTGCGTGAAAGAGTAACAAACATCCATCCATCCATCCTCACAAACTTTCATATTTATAATATTAGTAGGATAGTAGGATAGGATTAGTAGGATTATAATATTAGTTGGATTAGTAGGATACCCCTACATAACCCTTCGGGGAAATTCTGGCGTGATGGTATGTAATGTTGATTAAATTAGTATTTAAGTATTTTTGTAAATACATAGTTATAATAGGGTTGTAACTTTGTAATCCAACTTTGTTCCAAGAATTTAGAATTCTGCAGAACTACGCCTTAACAAAGACATAATTATAGGAGTATACAATGTAAGACTTGTACTAGATACGTAATTGATTATAATGATAATGAGTCTGTTTACTATAGAGGTTTATTGTTTAATGGTAACCATGACATATAGGCGAGTTACGATTAACCAAAACAAACTTAATGAGACCCTTTATTCTTAAGACTAATAAAACCTTACCTGAAAATGTTACCAAACTAATCCTTAAGATAATACAAATATAATGAATCAACATTCTAGTCTTTGGGTTCGATTTGATGGTAGAATCTGACGCGGATGGATGATAAATCGTTCTGGTGATCTTGTTTAGGCCGTTATTCAGTATGGGCTATGGAAGACCATGAGGATTTCAGGAGGAAAAAATATGGTATCTCCTTCCTCATCTTACCTGATCCCCACAGAGTTAGGCGGGCATATGCAGATCATAATGATCAGTATATTAAGGTAATCACATGTCACTCTTTTAATAGACTCATATCCATCACAACTCGTAATTGCTGAAGTCATTTCTTTTTGATAGTTTGCCAAACGGTCAGAATGTTCATCCATTTTCCTTGCAATGTTTATTTGAATCTAGATGTTTTTTATGTTTTTTTTAGTCTGGCTGGCAGGCCAGACCAGGCTCTGGCAACAAAAAGATATTTATCCGAGAAGCTTTACCTCTACCTATCTCTTCTCACACAATTAAACAGTCGTACTTCTGAACTTATTTATGACCCCACTAACAGTGACAATGCAATTGTCGTGGACCACCTGCTGGGATAAACTAATTCAATAATCTTTCGTAGCGTCGACACGATAAGAAATATAATATATTTCTGCTACCGTATTCGTCAGTGTCAATGAACTTTGTTGACCTTCAAATATTGGGCCATTAACTGGAGGTCAAAGATCCATTCAGTCGGGAACTTGACCCTGTCACATTGTACAAGTAATCTATCATTTAGAAAGACTAGGAGCCGACTTGGTAATTTGCCTAGAAATTTGTTTGCCCTAAGTTATTAAAAAACTTTGAGAGTTGGATATCAGCATAATGTATTGCTAACGGAGTAGCACAATTTGTGCCAAACAAGATGTAAGTACAATAACCAAGATGGAAAATTTATCTAATTCCCAATGTTAAGAGGAGTTTCCCACGCGAACGCAACAATGTTGCACAGTTGTCGCTGTCTCTATCCCTCGCGATGCGAACGCGTGTCCGAGAGGAGAAACAACAATACATTTGCAACATTTTCACGCGTATTTCTTATGTTCCGAATTTTGGAGAGTACTCCTATAATATTGTTAATACGTAAAAAAAAAATCTTGTAAAAATATATTCACTATATTATCTGGGTTTCTTTCGAATCAAAATGTTTCTGTATTGATACATTGTCGAGAAATACTAGCATAAAGTTGGGCCGTTTTTCAACGAAAATTGCCAATCTTTGAGCTCGTGTAACTTTTTAACCGTATATTGAAATGAAATTGTATACTACAGGAACACGTATTTTAATGGTAAGATTGTTACTGCAAAATTTCAAAGACTTTCATTTGTTAATATTCAAGATAAGACCAAACTACGTTTGTATGGAGCGCGGAGCGGATACTATCCTCTTAACAACTGAAGTTATAAAGAATAGACTATGTTTAAAACGAATCATGTAGGATCCTTTTACTCACACTGAAACATAATTCCTTAAAACAAAAATAAAATACTGTTTTAGTTTTACTAGTTTAGGGGCATGCGCATATGAATGATCTTATAAATGGTTCGTCTTAATCATTAAAGTATAAAACGTCCTTCCAAACGTCGTTCCATAAATTTCCTATAGCTATAATGTATTTTGTCTTCCTTTCCCAGTCACAAAAAATCACGTGTCGAAACGAGACAAAACATATTATACTGCTTTGAGGTTTATTACACGATTTATATTGTTATGAATAAAATGGGTTGTGTTATTACAAAAACCGTAAACACTCAGTAAACATGTTCCGCTTATGTTGCTATCAAATATTATACCTGTCTTGATCATTTTGGTGTCAATGAAGTAAGATGGCACTAAATCCACTTAAGCTGTCTCTTAGTTAATGAACGATATAGAATAGCGGATGATATCTATCTGCACCTTTTGAGAATACCTGACCGACAATTTGTTATGGTCTCGAAAATATAATAAATCTATTGTAAGGAATACCTGCACGTAGTCGTACAAAGTTTAGACAATTTAGGACCGTCCGAGACGGGCCTCGCAGTGTCCGCAATGCACCACTTTTAGCTTTATTGTCTAGACGAATGCGGATTTCGAATGTTGCAACTAAACATTCCTAACGTGACCTAAAAACGCCTTTTAAGTAGTACAAAAATGTAGTGTGCTATTTCTTGGGGATGTGATCTGTTATATACCTGCTACACTAAATCAGTAATAATCCGGATTCATTAATATATCAGATACATCAATTTTCAAATTGTTTGAAATATGAAATTCTAATTGAATACCAGAATTTCGCCATTGTATTTGTATACGCTTTGTTGCAATTTTGTGCGAGTGTCCCACGCGAGCGCTAGAGCGCCTTAGGTATTTGATATTGTTATCGCTATCTCTATCGCTATACTAGCATCCATCATCCACTACGGTGACAGAACTTCGGACAAACGAATACCTTACCTTCTCAATAGTTTGCCTTCCAGTTTTAGAAGAAAAACTGTTAATATTTAATGAAACAAGTGGTATTTAATTAAACTTAAATCTGTGTAATAATTAAAATACAATGTGCCCGTGTGCCGGCTAGTGATGTTCACAGAGTAGAGAGAAAGTTAAGCGGAAGGCGCGAAATTTAAAAATATTGCAACACTCCTCCTAAATTTAAGCCTTTACAAACATTTTTTTTTTTTTTAAATTTTACACTTAAACCAAACAAACTTACTAAAACAATAACTAACTAACCATTAGTTACTACATCACTAGATTTAATTCCAATTTTATCTCTTAAATAACAAAACTTAACTTTACACAGAGGTTTGGTGAA
Organism: Subacronicta megacephala; assembly: GCA_958496365.1. Taxonomy (NCBI): domain Eukaryota; kingdom Metazoa; phylum Arthropoda; class Insecta; order Lepidoptera; family Noctuidae; genus Subacronicta; species Subacronicta megacephala. Next base: position 13,423,200 of record OY292527.1, read on the forward strand.
AATATCAGCAAATTGTTCATCACTGCACACATAGTTTAATTCAATAATTTTATCATAGTATTTTTCTTTAATGAAATGGAACTTAATGTCTATATGTTTGCATCGTTTGTGAAAATTTGTGTTTTTGATTACACTGATAGCACTTTGATTGTCTAAATTTAAACATACAGATTTTTGGTTAAATGCACCAATATCACATAATAACTGTTTAATCCACATGACCTCTTTTGTAGCAGCACAGGCTGCCATGAATTCTGCTTCAGTGGTTGATAGAGCCACTGTCTGTTGTCTCTGACAAGCCCATGTTACTGCTCCTCCATTTTTAATGAAAACATATCCGGTGACTGAACGTCTCGTGTTAGGGTCATTAGCGTAGTCTGCATCACTATACCCTATTACAACATTGGGCTCAGACGATGATGTGTAGTACAGACCATACTCTTTCGTTTCCTTTAGATACTTGAAAATTTTCTTCACAGCATTCCAATGAGTTTCATTATAAGAATTTAAAAATCGACTCACCAGGCTTACAGCAAAAGAAATATCAGGTCGGCTTACTGTGGCAAGGTGCATCAATGATCCAACGGCTTCCCGATATGGAATGTTCTTTTCTGTTTCACCTTCTCCTTTTTCCAATATTGTATGTGGATCAACTGGAATGCTGTTAGGTTTAGAATTATTCAAATTAAATTTATTTAGTAGTTTTTCAATATAGTTTGATTGATGTATGAAAATATAGTTGTCAAATTTCGTTATTTCCATACCAACGAAATTTTTGACTGGAAATGTTTTTACTTCAAAAATTGATTGTAAGTCATTAATTAACTCCTTTAGGGTTGACCTATCTTTAGAGAATATCAGTCCATCGTCGACATATAAACACAGGTAACATTTTGCCCCATGAATGGTGCCCACATACACACACTGATCAGCTTTACTATTAACTAGCCCAAACTTCTTTAAAACGGAATCAAATTTAGAATTCCAGCATCTGGGTGATTGCTTTAAACCATATAGTGATTTATTGAGCTTACATACCTTATTGGTCTTGCAGGTTAAGCCTTCAGGTACAGTCATATATATGTCCTCTTCAAGCTCACCATACAGAAAAGCTGTTTTGATGTCTAATTGTATTATATGAAGGTTATGTTGGGCAGCTTCTGAGAGTAATAGGCGGATTGAATCATACCTGACAGTGGGTGCAAATGTTTCCTGATAGTCAATACCTTTGGTTTGCGAGTACCCTTTCGCACAAAGTCGAGACTTGTAACGTGGTCCAGAAGACTCTTCTTTAATCCGAAATACCCACCTACAACCAACTATTCGCATATCAGGAGTTTTATCAACTAATATCCATGTTCCATTTTGCTGATGAGCATCAAGTTCTTCTTTTATTGATTTTATCCATTTTGAAGCATCAACAGACTTCATTGCTTGATCATAGTTATCAGGAACTTCATAATTTAATAGTTGTTCATCAAAACACAGGTAAGAGCTTTCTTCTTGTTTCTGAGAATTTAAATGTTGACTTCGTGTTCTGACTGTAACATTCCTTTCTGGTGAAGATTCCATGCTTTCATCGGGGATGTACTCACTGTCTGACTGTGATTTACTTTCTGTTACAGTATTAAATGAGTCATCACTTGAAATTTCTTCACAATCCTCATTCTGAATACTGCATTCATTTGTAGTTAACTCAATGGGCACATAATCTCTCTTGACAGTTGACTCTAGAAATATTGCATCTCTACTTTTTATTGCTTTTCTTGAGCTAGGTAATAAAAATCGATACCTTTTGTGTTTTCACAGTATCCAACAAAAATCATTTTTTGTGATTTTGAATCCAATTTCTTTCTTTTATCTTTTGGTAAATGAACCATCGCCTCACATCCAAATGTTCTCATATGGCTGACATTGGGTTTTTGTCCAGTCCACATTTCTTCTGGTGTTTTGTGGCACAGAGATTTAGTCGGAGAGCGATTTATAATGTAAGCAGCCGTGTGGATTGCTTCAGCCCAATAGACTTTAGGTAGGTTGGCATTTAACATCATACATTTTGCTCTTTCTATCAAAGTTCTATTCATACGCTCTGCAGTGCCATTTTGTTCTGGTGTGTAAGGTGTGGTCGTCTGATGTATTATTCCAGCATCTTTGAGAAAGTTTGAAAAGTTTCTGTTCACATATTCAAGTCCATTATCAGATCTGAGAATTTTAATTGTACGGTTTAACTGATTCTCCACTAACCTTTTAAATTCAATAAATTTTTCTAGGACTTCTGATTTATTATGCAACACATATACAAATATCTTCTTTGAGTAATCATCAAGAAATGTCACGAAATATCTAGCTTTGCCGAATGACTGAGTTTCCATTGGTCCGCAGATGTCCGAGTGTATTAATTCAAGCAGGTCTTTACTCTGAGACCCTTGACTTTTAAATGGCAGACGTGTTTGTTTTCCTTCCTGACACGTTATACACTTCACATTACCTGCATGCATACCAAGCTTTAAATCAGCAGTGTTCTCAGTCAATTTGTTCAAGCTTTGAAAATTTAGATGACCCATCCTTTGGTGCCACAGGTAAGTATCTTGCTCGATAACATCTGATATGCAAGCATGGACTGCAGGCATGTTTAAGCGGTACATATTATTTATCAAGCTTGCTGTTGCTACTGTGACATTGTTTTTATTTAGTATAATACAGCCATTCTTATTAAACTTCACTTGGCCACCATTCTTAATTATTTGACTTACTGACAGCAGGTTTGTAGCTAGTTCAGGCACATACAGGACATTTGTAAACAATATTTCGTTTTGTTGACCTCTTTCATTATGAACACATAAGCTTATTTTGCCAGAGCTTTGAACTGATAATGATTTGTTATTTGCAACTTTAATAGTTTTTATATCTGGATTTGTTTCTTCTATAAACAAATTCTTGTGTTTGGTCATATGTACTGAAGCACCAGAATCAACGTACCAGTCATCAGAGTATTCAGAAGAAGCGATAAATACAGCTGCATAAGATGATTGGTTCTGTTTACTTTCCTTATTCTTCTGATACTTATTAGGTTTTGTTTTACAGTCGGGGCTTTTATGACCATATTTGTTGCATGTATAACAGCGGGGGCCTTTTGAAAAACTTTTGTTTTTATTATTAAACTTCTGACTTGAAGCGAAAGCAGTTGAATCACTTTCAGTTTGTTTGACATCTTGTAGAATTTTAGATTTTATTGAATCAGAGCTAATCTTCATACCTGAACTTTCAATTGCTATTATCATTGGCTTGTAACTTTCTGGAAGGCCGGACAACAGAAGAGTGCCAAGCCATTCATCGTCTACATGAAATCCAATGTTTCTTAATTTATGCGCTGTTGTCATAATTTTACTGACGTATTCCTCCACGTTTGAACATCCAGCTAGTGTAGTATTGCATAGATCTCGCAGTAGACCGACCCGGCGTGTTAGTCCTGAGTCGTCAAAAGCACGGGTTAAGTTATCCCAAACCTCTTTTGCAGTGCTTGATTCTTGAATATGAATATAATTCACAGGATCCACAAGAAGAATTATCTTTGATCTGGCCTTGGTGTCACGTCTTTTGTCAATATTCGTGCTTGGATTAGTAGTTTCAACACAGTCCCATAGTTCCTCGTGCTCCAAGTACGTCTTGACTGCAAATCGCCACGTTGCGTAATTATCACGGCCTGTTAATTTTTCTATTAATGCCAATGGGTTATTTGACGATGACATGGCTAGTTGTATATCGGAAAACAACTAAAAAAAAAAAATTCTTCTTAAAACTGAGCACGTTGCGGTTGAGGTTATGTGATTTTGAATACTTAAAGAACACTGAGTTTAGTAACTTTTGTTCACTGATTTTAATTAATCGGACACTGGGCCCATAACCTGTTAATATTTAATGAAACAAGTGGTATTTAATTAAACTTAAATCTGTGTAATAATTAAAATACAATGTGCCCGTGTGCCGGCTAGTGATGTTCACAGAGTAGAGAGAAAGTTAAGCGGAAGGCGCGAAATTTAAAAATATTGCAACAAAAACCAAAAAAAGTAAATTTGTGAAATTGCTTAAGGAATTTCTCCTTAAGTCCCTCTAACTGTTGTATACGCACCGAACTACCTGCTGTCTTCTAACCAATGAAGTCATTAATTAAGACTTATAATATTTAGTGCTTACGTTGTTTTCTGTTCCCACAGACAAACCGTGAAAATGGTTTTGTGGGGCCTTGTTTAAAACTATTATTTATAAAAGTTTAATAAAGATACATACATACATCTTGTTAATATAGCTGGCCCAGTGTCCACACCACCAGATTATTGAGTATATTTAGGCTGCAATATTGTTTCTTTTAGAAATAAATGGCTATTTATTTATTTATTATTGCTTTTACAAAACCTAGTGCTACATATAATATTAAAATTTCATACGTATTTAAATACTAACCAATTAAACCTGCAGATTTTCCTTATCTTCGGGGAATATGAATTACCTAATTAAGGGTATTACATTGCCGAATGACCTTGAGGATTCGGGTTTTTGTGCTAGTATTTGTTAGTTCAGCGCCATCTATCGACATTTGATCGTACTTAATAAAAGGAACTGAAGATTAAGCAAGAATACAGATATGTCGCTGTGTCGTCATCGTATTTACCTATTTTATTCGTTCTCTGAAAGTTTTAAACCATTTTGTTCCTCTAGATAAAAGTCTTGTACGAGTTACCTACATCTAAATTATTATAGGTAATTCTTGATTATTTTGAAATAAGGGATACGTACACCTTTCTACATAATATTACTTTAGTACCTAATAAAAATAACTAGGGTGAACTGGCTTTAAACATTTATTTATATTTACATATAATTGAATAGAGGTGCCACTATAATTATGATATATTCTGAGGGTCTGATGATGATCAAGTAAGTGCTTATAGGTTCTCAGAAACGGAGATAGCTAGGATGAGCTGGCTTTCAACATTCATCAAATTGAGTGTGGGTGCTACTACATGATACATTCTGAGGGTCTGATGATGATCAAGTAAGTGCTTATAGGTTCTCAGAAACGGAGATAGCTAGGATGAGCTGGCTTTCAACATTCATCAAATTGAGTATGGGTGCTACTACATGATACATTATTCACTTTACTTTTTGGAACGAAGTTCCTTATCGTGCGTTGCGAAAGGGAGCTAGACGGAAAAAAACGACACTTAAAAGTGTAACGACATGAATTTTTGTTTCTCGTTACAGAGAAAAAAACATGCAAACAAACATGCATGAAATGCAGAAAGTTTCGAAAGTCGAAGTCGAAGTCGAAGTCGAAGTTGATATGGGTGTCAATTTCAAGGTTTATCGGGATGCTAATTACGAAAATGACATTAATTTTGAAATCCAAGATGGCGGACATTATTTTCTTTATAAATTGATATGGGTGTCAATTTCAAGGTTTATCGGGATGCTTATTACGAAAATGATATGAATTTTCAAATCCAAGATGGCGGACATTATTTTTCTTTATAAATTGATATGGTGTCAATTTCAAGGTTTATCGGGATTCTCATTACGAAAATGACATTAATTTTGAAATCCAAGATGGCGGACATTATTTTACTAAATATTGATATGGGTGTCAATTTCAAGGATTATCGGGATGCTAATTACCTACGAAAATGATATTAATTTTGGAATCCAAGATGGCGGACATTATTTTCTTTATAAATTTATATGGGTGTCAATTTCAAGGTTTATCGGGATGCATATTACGAAAATGACATTAATTTTGAAATCCGAGATGGCGGACATTATTTTTCTAAATAAATTGATATGGGTGTTAATTTCAAGGTTTATCAGGATGCTAATTACGATAATGTCCGCCTTGAAATATAACCTTGAAATGAACACCCATATCAATTTATATAATGTCCGCCATCTTGGATTTCAAAATTAATGTCATTTTCGTAATTAGCATCCCGATAAACCTTGAAATTGACACCCATATCAATTTATAAAGAAAATAATGTCCGCCATATTTAGTAAAAATAATGTCCGCTATCTTGGATTTTAAAATAAATGTCATTTTCGTAATTAGCATCCCGATAAACCTTGAAATTGACACCCATATCAATTTATAAAGAAAAATAATGTCCACCATATTGGATTCCAAAATTAATGTCATTTTTGTAATAAGCATCCCGATAAACCTTGAAATTGACACCCATATCAATTTATAAAGAAAATAATGTCCGCCATCTTGGATTTCAAAATTAACGTCATTTTCGTGATTAGCATCCCGATAAACCTTGAAATTGACACCCATATTAATTTATAAAGAAAAATAATGTCCACCATATTGGATTCCAAAATTAATGTCATTTTCGTAATCATCACTCCGGGAAACCTTGAAATTGACACCCATATCAATTTCTTTATATAAATAATGTCCGCCATCTTGGATTACAAAATTAATGCCATTTTCATCATCAGTACCCCAAGATACCTCGAAATGGACACCCATATCAATTTATTTAAATGATGTGTGCCATCTCGGATTTTAAAATACGTCTCGATAAAGAGGGGAATAACGACTTTTGGTGACATGAAAATACGCAACTCCTATTGACCTGATCTCGCATTGTAAAGACTTTCCGTACAATAAACGGTCAGCTTGTACTGGTGATTATGTATAGCTTGTTAAACCTAGGTATCCAGTATAAGCTGACCTCGCATTGTATAGACTTTCGTACAATAAAAGGTCAGCTTACTCACGAGGTCAGATAAACTAGTATCTCAGTCGGTACCTACTTAGGTACTCCGAGGTTCATTCAAACTTGGGATAACATGATTATTATGTATAATCCGAATTAAAATGATTAAAAAAGATTGTCGGCATTTAGAGCCAGACAAAGGAGTGCGCCCGTAGATTTCATTACATTATGGTTAGTCTATGATAATGATCAAGAACAAAAACAAAATTATAAACTACTTTAAATATATTTAAAAACTTAATTTCTACGTAATATTTATATTTGTACTATTTACGATATTGCTTAATTCAAAAATCATTCAAAAATCATCACTTTTGTAATTTATTTGCAAACAATAACGCACGTACAGCCCACCCGTCGCAAGAGTCGTCGAGACACTGATATTCGCGTCTTGAGTATGCATCACGGGCATTGCGGGGGTGCTTCACGGGGGGCGCTAGTAAAGTTTTGGGTTTTTCTTTATTATGTAAAAATATTCAAAGAAATAGGAAAAATTAAACAATACAAGTTGTTAAGTGTGTCATTACAAATTTTTTGGTATAAAATTTACGACAAACTATTAAGCGGTTAAAGAGACAAAATGCAATTTAGTTTGAAAAAGGACTATTTTCTTCGATTTATTTAAAAAAAATGGGGCAATTTTATGAAAAAAATAAACAATACAATTTATTTGTGATGACCTTAAGTATAACATATATTTTTTATATGGCAAAGGCACATAAGGATTCATCTAGAAACTTCTTTAAACCTAGGGTGTTTTTGGGATTTGAGCGATGTAATACCCTTAAGAAAAAAACTCGCATCATGTTTAAGATCGGTTCACGATCTCATCAATATTCCAATTCCGCTCAAGGTGCATTAAAACTAATATTTATTGAATATAAACTAGAATTATAGACCATCAAAGCAAAATTAATTAAAGACTCATTTTTCCGCTCTCCTTCTTAGCACAACCAAGTCTGTACTGATGCCTGTTAGTTGTTTGCTGTACTAAAATGTCTGACTTGCTATCAGTTCCTGTTAAACCCTATTGATCGATAAAACCAAAGAAGGTTATATATAATTCCAACCGTATGTAATATTGTCGAAAACTAAATCAAACGAAATAATACTAAACTACTTCCGAAGACTATTTCCAAATCGAGTAAATCAAAACCGACTTCCGAAACTGTTTAGTTTCCGTTTTTTTATTTTTAGCTTTGAACATAACATTATTTTTTTTAGGTCAGTTTATTTTTTATTAAGTTCTAGATCTTGCTTTTGTTTTGAAGAAACGTTTCTAAAACTGACGAATAAAAATAAAATCATAGAAGCATGGTCTCAAGTAAATCCAGGCATACTAGTATTATAAATCTGTGACAATGTAGCTAGCTTATTACAGTAAACCTTCAACTGTAACTATTTAACTATGTCTACTAATTTACTTATTTATTTATTTTATTTGGATCTCCAACACGAAGTACACCTTACATACTAATTATACATCGAATTTTTGCCTTGTGTCCTCTCAATTAAAGGAGACCACGTCATGCAAATTAAAAGAAGAATATTTAAAATGTAGACAATAAATTTAGATAAAATTAAGTGTTATAAGTAATATAATAAGTGTTATTCTTTGTCCACAGTCCGTAGCTACGACAAACACGACAAATGCGGCTTAGTGTGGATACCGCGCGTGGTCGCGTACCGATGTCGCACGTGCGGCATCTCGCCGTGCATGTCGATTTGTCGCGAGTGCTTCCACCGCGGCGACCACTCCACCCATGACTTCAACATGTTCCTGTCGCAGGCTGGTGGCGCTTGTGACTGTGGCGACAAATCCGTTATGAAGGAAGATGGGTAAGCATTTCTGGTATTATTTATTATTACATTATATATTGGTGGGAGGGAAATTAACAGGAAGTGAAGGATGAGAGCATGCTTGATACAGAAAGACGTCTATAAATACATATTCCGCTGACTAAATACATTGGGATAAAGCGGATGAAGTAAGAAAGTAGGATGATCATATAGGTGATTGTGTATGTGTCACTTCATAGACACATACACAATCAACCTATTTACTTTCCTACTGTTGGTCACGGGCCTTCTCAGCGTGAGAGGGCTACTAGTCCACCACGCTAGCCTACTGCAGTATAGTACTATTTCGCACACGGTATCTTCTATACATATAGTTCAGGGCTAGTGCATTTCTTCGCTACAAATATCAACATGCGTTCTATCACCGAATCGAAGAAGTGGCAATACGTAGCTTTGAGGTTTTGATAGGTTTTTCACACATGAACACACTTCACACAACGAAGTAACGAAATGTAAATTATAATACATTAAAAGTCATGATCTCATTAGCTACATTAAGCGTTATTACACTCTTTTACAATATCAATGTCCCTGAAACGTCGCTTTCTTCAAAATTTATGTTACCAGTTGAAGATAAACAAATTCCATTTTATTTAACAAGCGACTGCAATTTCGGATATGCACTGAGAAGTCATCCGGGTCAAGGTTGTCGTGTCTCAAGTGGATTGTGGTAAATGGCGTTACGGCGTCCTCCTGGCGCCGAATACAGACTATAAAACATTTAATAAACCAGCCTTTCAAGTTATTCAACCATTTAAATTGTATTTAATTAAATTACGATTCATTAGGTTCGTGACAATTCTTCCTTGTGTAAAACGAAGCAAGCTTGTGGGCAAAGATTAAAGAAAAACTATTATTTTAAACGATACGTTGGTTGTCTTTATCACAGAAGTATGGATATTTTGCGATTTCTTGTAAAACGCACTGTTCATATCTTCTTCAGCGTAACCAAGAGTTAACCAACTATACATCATCAAGTATTTAATCACAGATCATCATCAACCCACATATTGTCCCACTGCCGGGCGCGAAGTCCACCACGCTAGCCTGCTGCGGGTTGGCTTACTTCACATGCCGTCGGGAAAATTTCTTAGGCATTTAGGCTTCCTCACGATGTTCTCCTTCATCGTTTAAGCGCGTGATAACGAAATATTAATACGCATATGACTTCGAAAAGTCAGAGGTGCGTGCTCTGGATTCGAACTCGAGTCCTTTGACATGGCAGTCTTATGGTCATATCACATGGCTATCACTGCTCTAATCACAGACACAATAATATAATAACATACAATGTATAGTTCTATAGTTTTGTCGATTATAGGATCAATAGTTTTGTCGAACACAATACACAATACGAGGCCACCGTAAACTGGATTTGTATAGCTCGACGTGTAGCTGTACGTACACCGGATGTCTTTACGGGCATTGCTATGATTTTTAGTCTCAAATGACTGCAAACGGCTTTATATCAATCCATTTTTAGGGTTCCGTAGCCAAATGGCAAAAAACGGAACCCTTATAGATTCGTCATGTCCGTCTGTCTGTCTGTCCGATCGTGTCACAGCCTTTTTTTTCGAAACTATAAGAACTATGCTGTTGAAACTTGGTAAACAGATGTATTCTATGAACCGCATTAAGATTTTCAGACAAAAATAGAAAAAAAAAATTTTTGGGGGTTCCCCATACTTGGAACTGAAATTAAAAATTTTTTTTTTCATCAAACCATACGTGTGGGGTATCTATAGATAGGTCACTAAGTTATTTTAGTGAAGGAAAAATACGACCGCGGGCAGGATTCGAACCTGCGTCTTCTGGTTAAGTACACCAGACGCTATGACCGCTAAGCCACCGCGACCCCCACCCGCCATGTCGAAATTTGCCTTCACATTTTTAATTTACGCCTTTGAGGCGACGTCAGTGACATCTGTTGAAAATGTGATTCTCAACCGACATGACATGCTTTACAGCAAGTACGATGTCGTACGATGCCACCTTACCTTTTAACTATCTTTTTGTATTTTTTAGGCATTTTCCATGCAAAGATTACTAAGTTATTTTAGTGAAGGAAAAATACGACCGCGGGCAGGATTCGAACCTGCGTCTTCTGGTTAAGTACACCAGACGCTATGACCGCTAAGCCAACGCGACCCCCACCCGCCATGTCGAAATTTGCCTTCACATTTTTAATTTACGTCTTTGAGGCGACGTCAGTGACATCTGTTGAAAATGTGATTCTCAACCGACATGACATGCTTTACAGCAAGTACGGTAAGTTACTGTAGTTAATCAAGTAAGGTTAATCTCTTAATTCGTTTAGATAACGGGAATCCGGTCTTAAATATTGTTTTACTTCATTCAAGTTATTATCTAGTCCATTATGGATTATGTCATAGCAGGTGTGTGCTCGCCGAATGACCAAAAGTTTCCGTCGGGTAATTATTAAAAAGTTAAGGTCGTATTTAATATTTTGACATTTCAGATATTTCTCTGCTATTGGCTCCACGCACACTTATCCCTTTATTCTTTCCGCGTGTTTATAATGACTTAATTTTGTAGAGAGTCCTAGAATTATTTTTACGAGTAAATTGTGCATTTCAGCTTTTAGTTGTAAAGGGTTCTTCTCCAGCGAAATATCTCCAATATATATTTCCCGTAGTTCCTAAGATAAATTTTATTTATTTCTGTCAATAGATCCTTTAAAGACACAATTCAATGTCTTAATTTTTTTTTTATTAGATTGCGCTGTCTTTTCCTATCTGATGACCTCTGAGAAGAAAACCTGGTAGAAGTACTTGGCTTTCTTTAAATGTTCTGATGAAAGCCATCAACGGAGTTTAAATAAGCCATAATCAGACCCGATCTTCCTCATGGAAAGATGAACTTCTTCTTGAGAGACAGTTAAGGTCTATTTCTAGAGAATATTAAGTACCTATATGGCAATAGAAATTACGAATCGTGAACGTGAAAAATTGTCCAAAAGGACAGAGGTTAGTAGCGTTCGTGTTGTATTGGAGGAAGATAGAAATTAGTTGGAAAGTGAAACAAATAGTGAAGTGTTCGATAATGTTGTTAGGAAATATCAAGAAATTGCTATTTTCAAGTAACAGTGGAAGAACAAGCCAAAGCTTTCATACATGTGATAGAAAAAGTAGGAGTCGATTTAAATCAAGAAGTAGAATAAAATTACTTTTATCAAAAAAGTTAAACTGCCTTTAAAAAATCTATACTAATACTAAGTAATACTAATATACTAATACTAATATACTAATCTATACTAATATTATAAAGCTGAAGAGTTTGTTTGTTTGTTTGTTTACTTGAACGCGCTAATATCAGGAACTACGGGTCTGATTTGAAAATTTCTTTCAGTGTTAGATAGCCCGTTTATCGAGAAAGGCTATAGGCTATATATCATCACGCTACGACCAATAGGAGCGGAGCATAAATGAAAAATGATGCAAAAACGGGAAAAAATTTAATGCAGAAAGGCCGAGAAACCACGCGGGCGAAGCCGTGGGCGGAAAGCTAGTTATAAAGTAATTTTGTCTAAAACAGTTTGGGATGTCGGTGACTTCTATTTCAGTGGTTCTTTTGTTTTCGCCACCTAATTTATAATTTTTTGAAGGCGGTTTTACTTTTTTGTTAAAAGTAATTTATTTTTTTATATTTTTAGTTTAAAGTTTTGTTTATAAGTACTTGTTAGCAAACTAAACGCACTGCTCCAATAAGACAGTGATGTTTCGGAGTAAACTATAATATCATCGATTTAAACAATTTTTAGATTTTTGTTGATATTTTTAAAACTACTTAACCGATTTCGATAAAATTTAAACGAGACCACCTCCGAAGTATGACTTACCAAACAAAAAAACAATCATTAAAATCTATCCACAATTGGCGGAGATATCGCGTAACAAAAATACAAAAAAAAAACATACAGACGAATTGTGAACCTCCTCCTTTTTGAAGTCGGTTGAAAACGATAGAGTGTAGTAGTGATTGCTCTACCGGCAGCCCCTAATTAATGAACCAAAGCCATGTCCAGTCTATTAGGTAATTTTAATAAGTGGCAATGTATAAAAACAATAACTAAGTAATGTGTAGCGTCTGTAGACAAACTATTTTATTGTTATCGCGAACACGTGCTTCTTAACGATGTTTTCTGAGTGCACATTATTGTTTTGACAAACACGCGAGTCATCACTTCTATTTGATAGCCCACATCTCAAGGGTATCCATTTAAATAAAAGTAATACATTATTTTAGCGTCAATAAGTGTGCTTATTCTAGTTGTGCTTGCAATGAAATCATACTGAATATTGACGTCAAGTAGCAGTAGGTATGCATACTGGTCTGTTTCGTACGGTAAATTTGAGCAACGGAGGTACAATTCCTCCTCAGTCCCCTTCTTCTCCTTTTCTCCTTCCCCTCTCTTTTCCTTAAATAGGCTCGGCAACGCATCTGCAACTCCTTTGTTATTGCAGATGTCCATGGGCGGCAATGAGCGGCAATGTTTGCTCGTTTGCCGAGTTATCCCATAAAACTAAAGTGTGTAAACAAAATCATATCATGATTGCAGCCTTTGCTAAAAATACTGTTTAGCAAGGCACGCGATATCGCCTTGTATGGGCGGCCAATTAATTCCAATTAATTTATACTACCTTTGCCTAGTGAGACCATATAAATTAATATTTAATTATCATAACAGTATTAACATTTAAAGCTCCCGTACTGAAAATACGCTAGCCTAAAATTTAACTAAAATAACAACTATTGATCACAATGATATTGCAAGCTGTTTATCACGTGTTATCACTCCAGATACGTAATCTGTATAAACACACGTGTTTCAGATAACAGCTGGTGAAAACAAACTTGTAGTTGCTATGAACTTGACCAGGGGCGTCCTAGACCTTCCACGCAAGGTGACCAGGCCATTTTAATGTTAATAGATGTGTCACAAAGATAATGGCGTTGAAGTTTTGTCAATGAATTGAGACAAATGCGGCCCCGTTCGTAGATAAAATAATAGTGTTATCACTATCCCATTGGTTAGTTCAGGACTCTCTCATCGTCCTTATGTATAACATATCTCTTGATTGTTTACTTTACTAGGTTTAGGTTAACCCCAAGACCTAAATTCTACTGCCATCAGACATAATATTCCTATAATGTATTTTTTTAAGACTATGTATGCTTTATTTATGTTGAATATGTAGTACATATTCTTTGTTGAAGATCCAATAAATAAATCAGGGTCGTTGCGAATTCGTCTTGAGTTTCAAGGCCTCTGCAATAAGTCAAAGGCAGGAAAGTGTGCTAAGGGAAGACGAGTGCCATTTTTAGTTTGGCCTAGTCAGACAAACACCGTTGCCTCCATTAGCAAAGTATAGTCATTATTCCTAAGTGCAGTCGCCAGCAGGTCAAGGTATACACATTTCTCCAAATTATTTTAAACCTTAAATTGTTGAAGATAATGTTCAAAATCAACTGAGAAAATTTGACATTTTGTGGTAACTTGAGGTTCTGGCCACCGTAGGTACCATTAGTGTCCCGAACCGGTAGATGATAATGACGAATCTTACATACATACCATCACGCCTGTATTCCTCGAAGGGTTAGGATACAATTAAAATACTGTAAGTAGGTAAAATACACACATAAATACAATTAGTAATGCAAATATTGTAATTTCAATCCTTTGGTGGACAATAAAGAATCTATAGATATCAATTTATCTAAGTACAACTAAAGTTTGTGCATAAAGCTTTTATACAACACCACTCATTGCTTTGTCTAGTGATCTATCAATCATACATACATAATACATCAGTTCCTTACGTTCTTCTTTTCTCCTTCCCCTCCCTTTTCCTTAAATAGGCTCGGCAACGCATCTGCAATTCCTTTGGTATTGCAGATATCCATGGGCGGCGATGACTACTACCATCAGGTGGCTTGACTGCTCATTTGCTCGGAGTTATTCCATATAAAAAAACGAATGTACACGAAATCACGATTACGATAGTCTCAGATTAGCGTTGACCTGATGTTTATCAATGAATCAGAATTGTTCTCACAATTCCAAGAATATGATTCGTAAAGATTTTCCTTATTTTGATCTTAGACTTGTAGGCGTTAATCGTATACATAATGTGTAATACACAGTCTTGTATTTGGTTTTGATGTTGTTTGTTTTTTTTTTTTGTTAAGTTTATCTTTTATGAATTATTTCTTGATAAATTCTGTAACCGTCTATGCAGAGCATTAGGTTTAATGGTACTAATAAAAAAAAAAAAATATCCTGTCAGGAAGGAAACGTTTCTAATTCTTGTCCTAGTTTTACCCTGCAAGCCCCATAATTATTATAGACACAATGCAAAATCTAATGTACCGTCAGTGAATTAAACGCGGAAATTGCAATCCGAGTCCAATCCTCTTTGTTTAGAGTCTGGATATGCTCATGCTAAATGCTTAAAGACAATCAGACCCAGAGATCAGGGAGATCAGGTATAGCAGTCCAGTAAACCATACAGAAAGGTTACCATCAGAACCAGGGTTTGGGAGACGACAGATTCCTCTTCGGAAATTTCCCCTTGAATAGTACCGGTTCTCTCTTGATTCTAAGACCTGCTTCTCGTGCATGTAGATTAGTTTTTTTTTATAAGTCTAATAGAGTTTTTTCTTCCTAATTGTTTCATTGAAGTCGATAATTACTTTCTTCATATAATATATCTACATACGTAAATAAGTACACTTCAGACAGTTTATATTTAAACAATAGATAAAACAAGGTTAACAGAATTTTAAAATAACATTACATTTTGGTCACAATATTTTGGTCTAGTATTTTTGTGAAGAAAGAACTTGGATTAGAACTTGGCTTGGTGAATTTTAAAAGTAACTAATTTTCAAAAGTACTTAGTGGTCCTAGTCGTATAGTTATTAATATCTTATTGCCAACTTTTATAAAAATAAGCGATCTACGCCGCAAGATGATACAAACAATGTACTTGACAGGTGATAATATAAAGCAATCATTGCATATTGATGACAAACTAAGATTTGTACGTAGATAAGCGTGATCATTTCTGATAGCTACGTTATTGCCACTTGATATACAGATACGTGAATGCTGAATATAATTGTATTTCCATTTTGTTATCGAAACGGATCGTATCAGTGTAATGAGTTTTTGTAAATCGATGAAAAGCAATTTGTTACAATATTTGTGTGACATTTCAACTCAACATACCTTCAAAATAAAAGTTTTATTTAATTTAATTGTTTTTTTTTAAATACTTAAGAATAGACAGTCTTTCAATTTGTCGTTGGTACTTACGTTTACAACAAATTCTTATAAGCACAGACATCCAGACCCCGAAATAACTAGGCCATAATATTTATATTTCGCCAACTCGGCAATCACAAAATTCGTACCTACCTACCTAAATTCTAAATTAAAGACCAACTCCGACAGACTAGGATAAGGTAATTATTACAACATTATTAGCGTCCTTCCGTACGACGATGTCCTCCCTTCCATTATCCTAGGTACTATGAAATTATTTATTAAAACATCCTATCCAATAAGTATCAAACAAAACATCTATCCCCTCACCGGGAACAAATAGAAATAAACAAGAACGTTAACATCCAGACTGTTAACAAAACGACAATAGACTCGAACGAGACACTGAAAAAACGGGCATCCTTGCCTCCGTAAACAAAGCAGCTAACACTGGCTGCGAGTTAGAAAGAGACAGCGACATACTGACCTTTCCGTGACTCAAGCGTCCGTTTGAACTTGCCCCTACACCTTGACGACCTTGGTAAGTGACGTCAGTACTTTATTACGTCACACATCTTAATCTGATGCTGAGTATGCTCACGATTGTGACGAAATTAACATTATAAATGTATGTATGTACTTATGCATTAGTTAGCTTCTGTATATGAATAAATTAATATTGATGTGGGTAATAACATAAAAAAAAATTTTGAAATGGATTTCGTTATAACTTATGATAGCCTCAATGATATTTATGTCTGCAAATACATCTTTTAAAGACACTTTTACAAGACAATGTAGAAGGCACCGGCATTTCCTATCTGACGACCTATGAGAATAACAATATGAGGAGAGTCATAGTTTCTGTTAATTATACGAGTTTTACAATGTAGGGCAATATCTGAACAGGCCTTTTGAAGAAAGGGCCATATCATCTTTGAGTTAACCTGCCCTCAACTAAAGGCACGCATACAGCAGTCATTGTGTAGTTCAAGCATTACCGCGCGACGACGCTAGATCAGCAAGACAGGTCATGTGATGTGAAATACTCAAAAGTCTATTATGAATCTTGTAAATTTTAAACTAGCCTACATAGATATACCTAGGATGATTTAACCAAACCCCACTGGATGATCGATTGATCTAGTAGTCACAAGCGCAGCCAGCTAAGTGCGGTCCAATGCTTGCGTCGAACATTTGGTGTTCTTTGAAGTAACAGCTTAGTATTGTATTATGATAATGAATTAAGAGATGTTTGTTGGTTACAGATTCTGCAGCAACCACGGCAACAAATGTCCCCGGCCTGGTGACGTGCCCGCGGCCCTCATGTGCGTCGCCGAAGCCATGATGCCGCGCCTCATTCTCCGTCTGCTGCAACACTTCAGAGAGAACAGGTAAACAAACAGTACCCCTAGCGGAACGGGTAACAAAACGACTGCTTCTCCGATCCTCTCCTCCTTTACACCTGTCTTCCATGGAGGAAGGCAGAGACTATGAAACGCGTATTGGTAAAGTCAACAAAACCCAGCACACTTGGTGGTTAGATCTAGTGTTCCACCTAGCTAGCTACATCCTGACATGAAAGACGAAAGCGAGTTTTATCTTGTGATGTAATTTGTATTCGAGAGTTATAGCCCATAAGGTTATTTTAATTTAATTGTATGCTCCGCCTTAAGGCTCCTCTACACGTCAACAGATGCGTCCGCGGACCCTGGCAGATGCGTCCGCAGATTAATTTCCACGAGCTGTCCACACGTCTGTAGGTCGATCAGTCTATGTTCATTCTGGACAGACGCAACTTGTACTCGCACATTAACATTAAAAAAATGGATTTTTGTGATATTTATTTTCAGGATTCCATAAACAGTTTTCAGCTTGATATAGCTCAATAAACCTAAAAGTTTCCTGGGGGCTTATATTGTTCGTCATTTCGAGCGTTTTTACTAATGATGTGACAAAAAGCACGCGTGCTCTTGCAATAGCAACTCCGATCAAACTGATGCGTCGGCAGACGTGTGGACAGACGCCGGACGTTCGCGCAGAAACCCTTTGATATGTGCTAAAAAACCGACAACAAACGGATTCGAGGCGGACGCATCTGCTCATCTGCTGACGTTAAATACCTACCACAGACGCGCAAATCACCCCCTCTACACGTCGGCGGACGCATCCGCAGATAACGTCTGCAGATGCATCCGTTGACGTGTGGAAGAGGCTTTAGACCCTAGTACTTTTCATAGAACAAAACGCATACCATCACG
This sequence comes from Subacronicta megacephala, assembly GCA_958496365.1. Lineage (NCBI taxonomy): Eukaryota > Metazoa > Arthropoda > Insecta > Lepidoptera > Noctuidae > Subacronicta > Subacronicta megacephala. Next base: position 13,441,385 of record OY292527.1, read on the forward strand.
AACGTATACCCTGAAGGGTTAGCCAGAAGTGTACCTACTGAGGTCACGTTTAGGACCACGAGACCACTGAGGCAGAACAAAACATATTAAAAAAATCCGCCGCATCTAGCGCTAGACTAGATTTTGATTCTCAATGTATCGATATCTTTGCTGTTTTTTTTTAATCGATCATTATATCATCCAATATGAACGTTTCGTGTAATCAGCTTAGCTAATTCCAAGTTTAACGATCATTTAAACGACCTAGTGAGTTACGAAGCCGCACGTGTGTTCCTAAGGTTTCCGCTACGCCAACCGTGTCGAGTATTTATTAAATAGGTTTTATTTATTTTCAGCCTATTTACAGGTAACTCTGAATTGGATTCTGGAGTCTCAAAATATGTCTTTTTAAGCTAATTTTGCATCACCTGGTTATTTTAATGTTGATAGTCGTCGCGAAGATCCTCAAACAATAACAAAATTGATAAGTCGTAATGTTTTGTTAGAAAGGTTAATATATTATGAGGGGCTCGGAATTTAGTTAAACTACGCCTACCGCGGTCAGTCTGTGGATGGGTGGCCATTCTTGACACGTCGAGCCCCCTCCGTGCCTTGGAGAACAAGTAAAGCCGTCGATCCCGGTTATCATACGAACAGCCGACTACCACTAACTGACTCACGTTCACCGCACCCGTTGAAACTGGAAGCTGATGTAATTTATTTATATTTGGAGGAGGTTAGGACATTGATGAACCTAAAAGATGGCGGCTATTAAGGTTCTTGGAAGTTCAAACAACCGTTACAGTAAAACTTTTAACCGTTCGCGTGAAAAAAAAACTTCGCTCCAGTCTCGCGACACTCACTTTTATGCAAACGAAAAACTTTTTCATGCATCAGGACGCAAGTTGATCATGCATGCATGCAAACAAGCGTCTCAGAAGCACGTGAGGTGCGGCTCTCATTAATATATCCAAAGACCTTCAATGACACTTCATTGAAGACATGGGAGATATTAATACACTTTATAATATCTTGCATGTCTTAGAAAAACGGTTTTGCCTTTTTTCCTGCGATGATCTGAAGGTCGTATGCATATTTTTTAATCAAACACGCTGACAATACTTACATATTTAGACAGTCATAACTACTTCGCCACCAAAGGCGAGTGGCTTGAGCCACACTGTAGGGTACTCCAGCCCCAGTCTCGACTTCCTAGAACGTTGGTGTTAAGGGTTATAAGTTGCGAACAGTTCCAAAGAGTTACAAAGAGGAATTTATTTTTTTCACTGTGTATTGCTAATTTTGGTAAATAAAAATTTTCGATGGTAGGAACGTTATGACCCTTATCGACATTATGCTGTTCCGATTTGGACGAGCTGGTGAAAGAACGGCCTCATAACTTGGAACGTAGCTTTTTATACCACTGTGTTGTTATACAGCATGAGTCCTTTGAATTTTGATTCCAACTCCAGTCTTCTGTAGCTTTGTCCAGCTCATCTCGCTATATTCAATCCCTACGTGTTGTCGTTTTATCACTGTGAGGTCAGAACCGAGAGAGAGAGAGAGTTTGTTTTTTTTAAAGCTTACTAGCAATGTGGGACGCACATTACTAGTAATCTTGTTAATCCCTCGTACTAAGCTAAATGCTTGTATTACGACTGGGTTCACGTTGGTAGTGCAATGGGTGAGTTTGTTCAGAGCCCGTCCCGCCCGTCTTAACAAACGACAAAACAGAATTATATAAGATAATTTTTTTCCTCCCCAGTTGCGGTACACAAACAACATCAGACACCTACCGGATCACAGTGCAGGAATGTGAAGGCTACGTCAAGATGTTGATGGAGTTCAACAACATGGGCGATCTGATGCGCTCCGCCATGACCAAGGCACTCATCAACCCACAGGTTAGAAACCTAGAAGCTCCTATTTTTACGTCACGTCAATAGAACACAACAATTCGAAAATCACCGCTATTGCGACGGAATACAAAAGGGCAATGACGATAAACTTAAAGTTTCGCCGTCTGTTCTGTTTGGCGCACCTACATTTTATTGAAACAGTTGACTGGTGATTGATTTTTTTAAAAACAGGCTTAGTAAAAGATATTCTGAAAAAATAAGTTAAAATGGCTAATAAACTTCTAAGATGTTTCAAGTTTTTGTTGGGGATTTAGAGTAAATGCTCTTTTCCTTTCCCACAAAACGAGTGTTAGTACTTTATTGTGGGTCTATGGGGATATAGTATGCTCTCTGTCTTGCCTATAACGTCCTTATTTTTGAAAAAAAAATTAATTTTGATTTGTTGATCAGCTGTTGTTATGGTAAACATCTTTATATGGCTATAAACAATTCAATTAACTAGCCTATTATGAAGTTTATACAATTGAATTGTACTTGTTGCTGATTGACTATAAAAAAAATAACTAAAACTCGTAACTTATAACTAAACCTCTTCGCAGTAACCATATTTTGGGGTCAAAGAGCAATGTCCCTTTTGAAAGTTCACTAACTCTGTTTTTTTGTTGCAATTTATTAATATTGCCTTGATTTATTTTGTTCTTCTAATTAATGATGAATAGCGACCGGTGCTAAACTTAGTTACTTAGTTAGTTACTACTGCCCAGTTACGTTGTGAAGATCAGGCAGCAGAAGCTACGTGCAAAATGTTGGCATAACCATATCTGCCTTAAATGAAATCTTTAGATGGGGAAAATATTGGGATGATCACGCTAAACCAAAATTACACAAACTTCAGCTCTTGTCGTGATCTTCATCTTTTACTTCTAGAACGTTACTTACGTTCTGTTAATGTTACAATTAAAATTGAATTAAATTTGTTTCTCTTTGTTGAGGACTACTGTATTTTCACATGATAATAAATACAGTTCTCAATCAATAATCTCATGAAACAAGTTTTAAAGCTGATCGTATATGCCTGAATGTGTTATAGACGAACAATTGGTGAAAAACTAAAAAAAAATTTTGAATTTGGCGCCCAGTAGCCCGATTCACGTAATTAAAACCGTAGCGATGTCGCAGCGACTTAATCGTTGAAACAGTTTTCCAGTGTTATGAGAATACTGTAAAGCCAAGGTTTTTAAAAAAAAATCTCGCCCAACGAACATGTGTAAATACGGTTCAACGATTTTTCAATAGGACGACTCCTACATCGGTCCGATCGACGGATATGAAATAGGAAAACTGTTTCAACGATTAAGTCGCTGCGACATCGCTACGGTTATAATTACGTGAATCGGGCTACAGTACTGAATGATCAGTCTTAAATATATATTTTTTTTATACAAAAAATGTGCCTGTATAACATGATGTGTTTGATTCAGATGTACCGTAACCTGGTGGAGCCTCCATTCCCCGACACAGAGTACGGCTGCTACATGGCCGAGTCCAACAAGATGTATGAGAAGGCGCTCGAGATGTTCCCCGCACCAGAACCGCCCGACGAGTGAGTTTGTTTCCAAGCCAGAACTTATTTTCTGTTGTTTTTTTTTTGTTTTATTATTATTACATACACACATCTACCATCACAGGAAATTCCCAAACCGAATGTGTAGAAATAATTAAGTATTTCAATGAACACATGACTAACACTATTATTCCACTAAACCACAAACACCAACCACACATTTCGCCGGTATGTTAAGGTCCCCCAATAGGGGGTGAGCCTATTGCTATTTACCGGGCATAAATCCAGACTCCGAACTGCTACTGGGAATTTCATTGCAACACCCAATCATACTTTGCTCGACCTGGGATCGAACCATAAGGCAGACAAAGAAAATAAATAAATAATATAATAACATTGCTCAATAATTACATAATATTATGCGTAATGTTACTCTTACTGTGACGGGGAAACGTGTGTGGGATGTTTACCATTCTAAAGCGGCTACAAGGGGGGTCCCCTGTAGCCTCCGAAAGAAGGGGTGGGTCGCCTGGAAGTCAACATAAATATGAATGGTATTCTTATCAGGTATCGTCACCTACCGGCACTGGCTCCTCGACTAATTCACAACACACTACTGGACGAGTTCATATTTTGGACGTTCAAGTACGAGTTCCCGCAGAACGTGGTCTGCTTCCTGCTCAATATGTTGCCAGATCAAGATTATAAGGTAAAATGTCTTTGAATATCGCTTCCCGAAGAGTTTAAGACCTACATACATAACATACCATCACGCCTGTATTCCCCGAAGGGTTAGGCAGAGGTGTACTTAATGTACACCCACAGTTTGCTGGTATGTTTAGGTCCCATGTAATAGGGGGCGAGCCTATTGCCATTCACCGGGCACAAATCCAGACTCCGAGCTGCTACTGAGAATTTCATAGAAAAACCCAATAACACTGCTCGACCTGGGCATTGAACCCAAGACCTCTAGCGTAGCAGTCGCAATTGGGACCACGAGACTAACGAGGCAGTCCAGCGAGTTTAAGACCTATATTAGTTTTTTATCGATTAGAAGGCACATAAGTAATGTAACTGTACCTTTCTGAAGTTGTATGCAAATGGCTGCGCAGTAGTCGAATGTTATGGTAAACCGCGCAGGACGTATTCGCACTCATATTAGAATTTATGGATCAAAAGTCACACAAGTAACGTAACGGTGCCGCTCTGAAGTTGTATGCAATTTTATGGGAAACCGCAGGGCGCATGGGCAGTCATCGCGCGCTATCTCACTCACTCTCTTACGCTGCGTTGATACATTCGGTATATCCCGCTCACTCCGTGCGGAAGAGGCCATGAGAATTTCGCATTCGTTATTTGTTTTTGACTTACCTTACATTATGTTTTATACGATTGTACTCACGACAATACGTCTCTACAGTTGTACTATAAGAATCAACGCTGTGGCACAGATTACGGGTGGTCTAAAGAGCAGACTATAACTTGATAATTCTGTTGTCTTTTGTATTAGTGCCACAATTTGATAAGGCAAACTTAACAGGGGTACTCTTACATAAATTACATTGTAGATAGTAAGTTATTTTAGTGAACGTAAAAAGATTTATTTGCTTGGAAAATGCTTAAAAAGTACAAAAAGATAGTGTAGTAGAGTACATTTAAATGGCTCAACGGAGGGGTTCTTTATGCGCAATTTGGTGTTTAGAAACTTGAGGTGCAAAGTTGTTTAGCTAAAGCTGTGTATCGTATCGTGCGCAGGAGCACCTGACGCGCACGTTCGTGATGCACTACGCGCGCATCCCGCTGGTGCTGGAGGACGCCGCCGACCCCGACACGCTGTCCAACCGCGTCGTGCACATGTCCGTGCAGCTGTTCTCCAACGAGGCGCTCGCGCTGCGCTGCGTGCAGCAGCTGCACCTACTTCACGTGATGGTGCTCTCGCTGCGGCTCATGATGGGCAAGATACTCGTGCAGAACACGCTGCACGATCCCGACCAGAACTTCCACTACGTCATCGATTGCACGCGGCGGGTTATGAAGGAGCATTGTTATTGGCCCCTCGTGTCGGACTTCAACAATGTACTGTCGCATAAGAGCGTTGCGCTATTGTTTCTCCAAGATGACGCGCTTGTTGATATGTGGTTTGAGTTCCTGTCCATGTTGCAAGGTGAGTTTCATATAATAACTAAACAAGGTCTTATTCTCTTTAAAGTCCATTCTGTAAAAAATATTGATTTCGAACTGGATAATTATTTTAGTGCAGGAAAAATTCTAACTTGTGTAATTAAAATCTTAGCATGGAAGATAAAAAAATACAAAAAGATCCTAACTAGAAGATGCTCGATATTCGCTAACGTAATTTTTTTTTTTGTATAAAAACTGAACTGACCTTGCAGTATTCATATGGTTAACAAGATTTAAGTAAGATGCGTGTAATATGGCAGGCATGAACGTGAACATCCGTGAGGTGGGCGGGCACATAGAGTTCGAGCCGTCGTCGTACTACGCGGCGTTCTCGTGCGAGCTGGAGGCGGCGGCGTACCCGATGTGGTCGGTGCTGTCGCACCTGACGGAGGCCGCGCACGCGCCGCTGGCCCGCCGCCTGCTGGCCGCCGCGCTCACCTACCTGCAGGAGTGGCTCGACGCCGTGCACTTCACCACGCCGCACATGGAGCGGGTGAGTTTAAACTCACTTCGTACACAAAAAAAAAATACAACTTAATTAAAATTGAAAAAAAATACAGTAACCCTGCACGAGATCAGAACAGGCTCCTATCTCAGCATAATGTCACAGCGCTGGTTTTCGGGTAGTACTTTTATTTTGAGTTTGCTCCTGCCCTCTTCACTATGGCTATACAGGCTGATTTAGTCAATTGTACTCGTTAACGGGGTGATTCTACCCCTTATACTTATCAATTCTCCCTATAAAACCCATTGTGACATAGTCCAAGTTCCCGTCCTCTGTCGTCACACCGCGCGGCACTATAAATAGAATTGCAAAAACGCGGTCTTCTTCGTCGTGCTGCAGCTCTGCCGAGTTAAGTGGCGCTCACTATCGGTCGGACCACTGAGCTTAACTCCTATTTTCTTACATTGTTAATAATACAAATCAACCTTAGTTTGATTAAAAGTGTTACATTTGTGTTCTCGATGTGTGATTTATCTCCACTAATTAATTCTCTGGCCGTCCACGTTTCTTGAACGTGTTCACGACGCTATACTATTACAGATACTTAATGTGTAGTGGCATAGCGTGGTGCGTTAAAAAACGTTAATGTGTACTGTTTACTGTTGTATAAGAAGGTATTAATTTTTCAAGAATATGTTATGGGTTGCATAGGAAAAGTGGTTCAGTACGTCGGGTAGAATCAGCCCTTTAAAGGGTGTAGTTGACTCAATCATCACCGTGTATAACATGTGGGTCACGTTAGTGAGGTCATTGTTTCCGTCAGTCGGAGGTGATGCACGCGTCGTTCCACTTCCCGCTGCACCGCTACCTGGCCGCCTTCCTGTGCGCGGGCGTGCGCGGCATGGGGCTGCGCGCCGCCGACGTACTGCCCCCGCCCGACCTGCTGGCGCTGCTCGCCGTGCACCCGCTCAGAGTGCAGGTAACACACACTCACTCACACACTCACTCACACACTCACACACACACTCACTCACACACTCACTCACACACTCACACACACACACTCACTCACACACTCACTCACACACTCACTCACACACACACTCACACACGCACTCACACACACAAACACACACAAACACTCACACACACAAACACACACACACACACACATTGACTTTTTTTTTGGTGGAAATCCTTATGAGCTTAAACCATAATGAAAATAGCGTCATATTAATAAATTATGTAATGTAACTTACAATACATAATTTATTATTTAATTATTGATACTAGAATTGTTTTTTTCTCGCTTAGGACTTAAACCGTAGTTGGTCAGTTTATTATTAAGCGTGCAACATCATCAACTGCTGAAACACAGGCCTTGGTAAGATATATATCTAGATATATATATCGGTTGCCTCACGATGTTTTCCTTCATCGTTTTAGGAGTATTGGTGATGAAATAATTTACTCAAAGTAAAGCGCCTGTCTGGGTTCCTAACTTACGACCTACAACTCGTAAGTCGCGACCGTTACCACTAGGCCACAAGTATTTCACCCTGACATGCTAGTGTCGAATACCCCCTGCCAAACCCAACTTTTTTAATGGACTGCGTAAAATACTCATGAATCGTCTGCCATCTGGTTAGGCGACAGAGTATGTCGGACCGTATTCCTACTAAAAAACCGCATTTCCCCTGCCCTATTCCTTATCGTCGATACTAGATGTCAATGAAGAATTAAAGAATCACCTGTGTCCTTTTTATAGCAATTTTCGGTCCATTTCTTTGTATTGTGTGTTTAATTCAGCGATTAAACGGACCTCGCTACTACCGACCCGTCGATATTTGTGGGTTCGATTCCCACTTACAAAAAATCGCAGTATATCGAATATCGTTTAAAGTTTTGTAAAAAAAAGGTAAGTGGATTATATATATGGTGAACGTACACAAAAAAGTTAATAGGTATTATTGTCCCAACTTTTTTATAATACGTTAATTTACTGTTATAATTATATATTTTTTTATCCGATTCATAAAATCTTGTAACAATTGTTAGTGTTTGTCAGAAGGACTTCATGGATTGTCTGCTACCTGGGTTAGTGGCAGGGTATGTGAGACCTGTATTCACGACCTGGTATTCATTATACGCCCCACTACCTTGACGGAAAATGGACGAACAGTTTATTCGGTATCCATGGGTATTACCCAGAAATTTATTTGTTGAGGTCGCTTCACTCGCTACATCTAACACTGAAATTAATTATGTGCATATATTGAATACGCAAAAGCCTATTACAAATATAGTCTCCATTATCTATGACAGAACTTTATATCACTCGTAAATAACTGCATAATAACTTTAACCTAAACCTCAAATATCTCCGTAATAAACAATATTTTAAACCTCCTATTCGTTATTCGTAGCCCCTAAGGTTAAAATTCATTTGCACGACAAAATAATAATGTCTATTTTCACTTTTAAAAAATATCTGTCAATTTGTAATGCTGTCGGCATTATCGATTTTTTTCTTTTTTAAAAGCTTACTAGCAATGTGGGTCGCAAATTACTAGTAATTCCTCGTATTAAGCTAAATGATTGTATTACGAGTCGGTAGTGCAATGGTGGGTTTCGAACCGGAAACCACATGATCGCAAGTCAAGTCCGACGCCCTAGCGCCTAGGCTACCGCTTTTGATATATTTGTAGTAGTATCAGTAGAAGTATCATAAGTAGAACAAAGTAGAAAAAAAACAAAGCTGCTTACTTCTAACTTTAATTGTTCATATTTCGAGTTGTACGTAGACTAGAAATCCGAGATTAGGTCAGTTTAGGTTACATTATAAAATATATATTTTAAGTAAATTGTGAGCTGATTTAAAATGACTGATTCACTGAACACGAACCTCACTGAATTTACTAATTAGACCGATACATCTTTTGTTAATTTGTCATATAAACACCGAATGTACAGTCGCTAGCTCATCAAGTTATACAAAACTGTAAAATTTCACCAAATGATTTTAAACCTTAAAATGTTGAAAATTAAGTTCAAAATCAACTGAGAAAATTTAACATTTTGTGTGTTTCTTGATGTGCTGGCCACCGTACGTTCCCTACACTATTCCGAAATAAAACTCATAACAAGACTTAAAAAATACGTATTATCAAAAGTCACAATTACGCTAAATTACAAAATTAAAATGAGTATAGGAAATTAAATTGTATTCTAATTGATCATAGGCGTAAATTCGGTAGTTTCCGAGTCTTCGGGAAAGTCGGCCGGGGGCGGTTCAGCCTTGACGTGCTTGGAGTAGTCGTAGGTGACGAGCTTGACGCCTATGAAGCCTCCGGAGCCCTGCGCTCCTCTGTGGTACAGCCCAGCTCCGCTGAGCAGTGTGGCGCCTTTGCTGTACAGCGCTGCGGGCAAAACGGCCGTATTAAGTATTTTTGTAAAACAACAATGTTTGAATAAACTAAGATTAGGTAACAAAAAAAGTCTCTACTTAGGTAAAAAGAGACTATTTTCGGTAGAACGAGAATTACTAAACATTGACAAAATATAAAACCACTATAGATTGAGAGAGAGAGGAATACCACTATACAGATTGGATAGCTTTATCCCGCTCTCACAATCAAAAAAATATCGCGATAGCACTTTGAATAACCTCTGGTAAATCGGCGCACACTTCTGAGTCTTAAATAAGCGTTCCTGAATTAGCAAGTAGGTATTTTTTAAAATTCACCTTTCAAAGAACATATAATAGGGAAAACAGCCTAACGATATCGTAGTTAGAAGTACATTTAATATTTATGCAAGTAGACCCGACAGCTGGCCTGTCTGAACTCGGTTGCAGCGCCACCTATCGAGGTAAAGTTTTCCATATTTTCTCGCCGTTTAAACATAGGGATTATTTGGACTTCCGCAAATATTTCAAAACAAAAATTCATCAAATCGGTCTAGCCGTTCTATGTTTTAGCGTAACTAACTAATAGTAATTGCTTTTTATATATTAGAACTAGCTTTCCGCCCACGGCTTCGCCTGCGTGGTTTCTCGGCTTTTCTGCATTAAACTTTTTCCCGTTTTTGCAACATTTTTCATTTATGCTCCGCTCCTATTAGTCTTAGCGTGACGATATAAAGCTTATAGCCTTCCTCGATAAATGGGCTATCTAACACTGAAAGAATTTTTCAAATCGGACCGGACTGTCCTGAGGTTAGCGCGTTCAAGTAAACAAACAAACTTTAATATAGTATTGATACATACCTTTAGAAGGCACCACGGGCTGTATGTCGATGAACGGCACTGTACTCTGAGCGGCGTCCGCGTCCAAGTCCGAGTGCGTGAATTCTATGTACTGGTCATGTTGTGAGTCTATGCGCAGCGTCGTGTACGCACGAGTCGGGATATCTGGCTTGTGCAGGTTTATGCGTGACCTAAAAACAAAGACAATTTATGATTAAGGGTCAATTTATCCTTAGTCCATTTTCTAAAAAAAGTGCTAGTTTTTTTAATAGGAATGTGCATTTTCACACTGGATAATTTATAAGGTTTCATTTTAGTAAATATTCCATGCTTCAATCCGTTTATCTGCTTTTCTCTTTTAGTATGTCAGTATTCATCAATCTTTTAAACTCGCTTCCACGCCTCATACTTGCATACGAAAACAACTAAGTTTAAAAGAAATATATTACAGAAGGAAGTACTACCTAGGCGTATAAGATCCTTCAGTATTATCGTTGCTAACCCATTGGCTCTTTTCCGCCGTAAGCTTTCCAGTTGTGTAGTTGAACGGAGTGACGCGGATCTCGAAGTGTAGATGGGCACCAATCATTCTGAATCTGTAAAAGAATTTGGTGATTGTAGTTTTCAATAGAATATAGATTTCGTTACAATTCCTTCTTTGTTTTTCTCACCTGGCTCCAGTTAAAACATGACCAGCAGGCGCCTCTAGCTCGTCCAGATCGATAGCTCGTCTTTCGTATGTTAAAGTATGATAGTCAACACTCTCAACCACTCCCACGGATGTCGGGTCGAACTGCTGAACCGGGACCGCCTCTGCTGCTTCAACAAAACCTCGCTCCACTAGCTTTCCCTCATATACCTGAATGTGGAACACTTTGCCGTGCTTCACTAACCGCATTCCCGTGACGACTCTAGAATATAGAGGTTACTTTAGGCTAGTTCTTGACATAAGCGGGAAATTAGACCACCCGCACACCCATGCTGTTAACACAAGATTAGAATGGAAGGTTTGATTGGTCCCGAAACGCTAAATCGAAAATGTAGTTAGACAAAACTACATTCTTGAAGAATCTCTGTAAGCCCAATATGTACATAGAAAGCCAATTAGGTCGCACAGCTCAAAAAGTTAGTAGTTCCTCCGCTTTCCCAAGTACTGACTTGTTCTTCTCAGTATCTGCTAACGCTTCTCGCAAGCTGAAGAAACGTTCTGCCATGTTCACATCGTCCTCGCATAGACAAAAGCAATATGAGCAGTGGGTTAAAGTCCATCTCCACCAGGAGTCGACCTTTGGAGGAAAAATATATTTATTATAAACCTAGAATTAATTATCTTTGAGGGGCAAGTTTTGGACTGTCCCTAGAAGTGTGCGGGTGACCCGGACATTTAAGGGACTAACTTGTTGCTATTGATGTCTGAGGTTGCGGCTCGGAGACTGAAGTAGCGGTGAGAGCGGGTTGTGTCATCGCAGAGGCACATGCAGTAGGAACAGTGCCAGAACAACCAACGCCACCACGAGTCCACCTGGACATATCCACTATATGGGTAACGAGCCGCCAAATAATCTGCTTTTGTATTAAAGGCATGCTTGTGGTTATTGGAGTGTACAATCACTGGTTTTCACAACAGTGAAGTACCGGTGTTTGTTGAACTTACTCTAACCGTTATCACATTAATTCTTTTAAGGACGCGCTTCTGAGAAAACTTAAACATTAGAACCACTATATACAAACTATGTTTAAATAACACATTCATGCAAAAAAGAGGAAATGTCCTGTTGAATGTTGTCTTGAACGACTTCTGGTGAAACAAATTTTTTTTTTGTTTTTTTTTTATAGTATTTAGGCTGAGAAGTCGTCTCGTCTTCCTCTCAAGATCATATCTTGAATATAACGTAACATACAATCATGCCTGTTTATCCCAAAGGATAAGGCAGAAGTTTCGTAATGTATACCCAGTTTGCCGCTTTGTTTGTCCCATGTAAAAAAGCACAAGTTGACAAATTCTAATTCCAAGCTGCTAATTGGAACATAACGTTTTACAGTTGCATTTCCAAACGAAAAAAAAGGTCCTTAAGATATCCTTCAGCGCTTGCAACTAACGGACCAATGATGCAGTTTCTGAGGCAGTTTCCATATCTTAAGCAAATTACAATAAATTGGTCAGAATCGCATAATTATATATATGCACCACGTTTTGCTATCGTGTTTACATTCAGATTGGTTTCTTTAATCATCTGACCCATTAACTACATCAGTGGCAGATAAGCTAAGCAATGCTAAGATTACTCCTCAAATACGCAAACGTTTGTTTATGATTAACTTAAAGGCCAATGTATAAATGAAATGTTGGAGCAAATATTGGTGACCAAATAGTTTTTACCTTGGTGGTCCCGAGTCTGCAACTGCCGACCTTTCCCAAAGTACGTCCGTTCTCGTACTCGATCCATTCATACCGCCTGTGACTGTTGTAGCTCTGCAACGTTCAACATGATATTAACGTTCAACATGTAATTATTTGTTTGGTCGTGATGAATTAGATCGCGCTTCAAATTGTTTGCAAACTAGGTCACGGCTTGGCAACAAAACAAACGAATCATGTTTATTGTATATTTTTGTGGTTCACGTTCCAAATTGATTCAAAGTCCCCGTTTCTTTATCTTCGTTCGTAAGCACATTTAACATTAATAATAATCAAACGCGGCAATTGTGATCTGGCTCCACACCAATTTAAGCCATTTAATTCTGAGAATGATGTATTCGTATGTATCCTCTTAAACTTGCTTTGTTTCTCGTTAAATTCACAACCGATGCCAAATCGCATATCAACTAATATGACTTAGGACGGATTTGGTTCACTTGCTTACATCATTTCGCATGATTTGTTCCCTCGCCGTAAATATACAAATATTTATGTCTTTCAAACTGTTTGTTTGCCAACGCGGTCATTTATAGTACTTGTTCTAGAAGCTACTAAAGGTCTCCTTTTACGGTGTCAAGGTCTGAATATGAACTTACCGCGGGGCACACCCACATGTCGGAGTCAACGTACTGACAGTCGATAATTCTGCCGTTGCACTTGGTCTGCTTCGCACAGAACTTCTCCTTGAAGCAGCCGTGGTTCTCCGCCAAAGTGTAGTGCGCGCAATTCTCCCTGCACGTGCCGTCTCCATTCATGTCCACCTCATTCTCCACGTAGCCTTGAAGCAGGCGCGTCACTTCCGAGTATGTGTCTAGAATTGGAAATGAGAATTGTTCGATTTGCAGTTTGTATTAGGAGTAATTTTAGTATTACTTTACATTTTCACTGATTGTAACGGGCTTCTGTGTTTTGGAGGAAGTAATTTGACTTTGAATATAGGTATTGCCCAGAATATTGAGTTACGGAGATCTGAGGGCTGCCGCTTTGTGTAAAAAAAAACTGATATTACTAACTAACCAACGAACTGATATAAAAAATAACGGAATTACTGAAAGCTGATTTCAACATACTTGGGAAAAGGCTAGCAGGGTGATTTAACGGTTACGTGTTAAGTTTACGTTTACTCTAAATTACGGAAGACCTTACCCTCGTTGTGTGTGGCAGGGTCACATCTGTACAGGACCCGATTAGCCATGGACAGGGCCGCTCGGGCCGCGGTGGCTGTCTGCCCTGTCCTCTCGGAGTATCTTTGTCGCGTTAAACTGGCTTCCTGCGTGAAATTGCCTGAAACAAACATAATTATGTATCCTGTTTAGAGAAGAATATTTGGCGCCATATTTTGTTACAATTTAGGGGTATTTCATTTACATTTGTTCAAATACTAAATTATTTGTTTGCCAATGAAATACCGGTAAAGTATAGCAAAATGTATATTGTTATTATTTCAATTGAATTCAATATAGGTACCTAATTAATTCCCAGTGGATTAAAATTGTTACAACCATGACATTGTTTACTGTGGTTACATATTTTATAAATACTATTTATACATGATAGTAATAAAAAAATATCAGATTCATATAAGCTGCTGATGCTTTATTCCTTTATGCGTGTCATCAGTGTACGAGAGAGAGAGAGAGAGAGAGAGAAACATGCGCACGCCGCACAGCTTACAATAGCAAAAAGTGTCGTGACAACTTTTCGTAAGATTTTTTTCCGTCTAGCCCCCTTTCACAACGCGCGATAAGGAACTTCGTTCCAATATCGATATTCTCATAGCTCCAATAATTTACTGACAGATTCTTTTTTGATTAAAATAAAATGTTATTGTTATTTGATTTTGCTTGCTTCGTATACAAATGAATTGTTTTATATCACAGGGCTGAATAATTCACAGAGTAATGAAGATCAATGTTCATTATTCACTTCCTACTGCTTTGTTCTTGATTTTCTTGCTACATGATTGCAATACCTATAAACGCGATGTAATGAAAAGTTTACATGAAGAGGCAACATGATAGCTAAATTAAATGTTTTGCGTATCATATTGTTGATAGCGCGGCGTGTTAATGTACATTCACTGACGCATGCGCTTGCTACTGCGAATGACAAAATCAACTGTGAATCAGCTGATTTAAAATTAGTTTTTCGTGAAATGAGCTTTTTTGTAAAAAGAAGACGTGTCGAGCTATTTAAAATTATTAGGTTTTATAAATTATTTCTAACATATTTTTAATGGGTTTCGACCAGTTTCGTAAACTAAAAAGTAAACTTTCCAAAGACAAAATCTAAACGTGACGAATATTGTTTATATTTTGAATTCAATTGAACTCAATATTTTAGCGTACCTATGGTATAGTATTTTGAATACTAAATAATGTGAACAAAATCTACGCAAGATTGTTTAATGTCATTTTCTTCACACACCCGTACTTGACAACTCTAAATCAAAATTTTATCCATACTAAAATAACTATATAGTTAATAAATTATTTCTGTATTCCCCTTTATTGTTTTAATGGTATATCTGTGTGAAAGGTACTTAATTAAAACATATTGTATGGCAGTTGTTAATGTATTGTGTGAAAATTATAACGTTCGCTCTAACTAACCACGCCACGCTGTAAATTATCCTGGGACTGATTGAGGGTTATACTATAAATGTTTACCTCTTCCATATATCCTGAGCAGCATCCAAGAGAACTGCATCATTGCGTACCCCTTGATCTCTGTTAGTGCTATGGTGTTGTACATATCGTAGATCAGCTGATGGGGGGACATTTGTAGGTCGCACACATCTGAATCTTCTTCCTGAAATAAAATAACTACATGTTTAAGGTGCATACAGACGACTACGCGGCAATCTCGAATACTTTTATTATTTATTTAATATTTAATGCACATACACAAATATATATAGGCGGACTTAATGCTATTGGGTGAAACAACATCGTAGCAGGTGTACTTTTGTATTCTGTATATATATATTTCGAGCTCGACTCCAGCTATACTACAGAGTTGGAAACGTAACTTTATTTTTCAGGTTAAAAATAGTTACTGATAAATTGACAATAGACAGTTAATGTGCGCTGCTGAGACAATAAAATATACAGCAAGTTTCCACTGTTTCCTTCATAGACAGGTGGTCTATGAAGGAAACAGTGGAAACTTGCTTTTAAAATAAAATACCAATCTCATTCCTTTCCATCTAAACGTGAACGCAATAACATGCCTTATTTCATCTTTCTGTTGCAATACTATTAAGTAAGTATGCCATTTTCAGGGATTTTCCTACGGGAAAACATCATACACAAGCAAATATTTATTTTTGTCACATTTATGTGTTGATTGATCATGAATTTGAACATTTTGTCAATTTTAGTGTTTTATTGTGCAATAACAATATATAACATATTTATTTTAAGCATCCACAGTAGGTACACATCTAAGATCCCAAACCAATTTGAATTTGATTGTAAGAGATACAAGCTTGTGTAATGGGCATAAGTATAAATGTATTGGTAATGCACAATGAACTTTTATATTGCCAGACGGGCTATATGTACGGTGTATGTGTAGAATGTACGGTGGCCAGCACGTCAAGTTACCACAAAATGTCAAATTTTCTCAGTTGATTTTGAACTTTATCCTCAACAATGTATGGTTTAAAATCATTTGGAGAAATTTGACAGTTTTGTATACTGCTGCTGGCGACTGTACGTACATTTGGTTCCCCCATAGTTCTGACCTACTACTAAATTAACTAGTATTACTGTTTCATGCGGGCTGCATAGATAAATGATTTAATATGAAGTCATAAATCATAGTAACACCTAAGCAGATGCATTTGTCAACAAGTATGACGTAAGCATTATTATGTAGGTATCTGTATGTAAAAGCTAATTCACCAACTAATACGGCTTCATTAACGGAAAGCATTATTTTCCCTAATAAGGCTTAATTAACCCGGCCATCTGGTAAATAACTAATGTTTTTTTATGATCTTTACTTATAACAATAACATTGGCTTTATTTAAATATATATTATAATATTAATTATGCTTAAGTATTGCCGAAACAAAGAATCAAATAGCTGACATGGATAATATATTTAAGTTTTTTTAGTTAAAAAAAAAACACTCTTTGGAGTTTTCTTTTTGTAAATAGTCTGTTCACACAGACACGGAATTTTGTGCTATTTGTATGAAATTAAATAGTGTTCATCATTTTGTTTATTTTTGACGCGTTTGCAATAAGACCTCGCTACTTAGTAATGGTTATGATTATAATGTTATAAGTAAGTTTAACTTTCACGTTTCGCCGGTAGCATTCCTGTGCTGCGAATACTAAAACAGTGAATAGGTATTGATTTTAATTTGTTCAAGTATGTTCTAATTACGACGACATTCCGAGGTTTCGATTAGGATAAAGTTCTTATTTAATTTAAGTTTCCTTTTTAGTACGCGAATTAATGCACAGATGCATTTATTTTCTAAAAAAAAAATATTGTAGCAGTAAACAGTCTGAGGTAATGAGGGCATGGCTTCATCGAACGTGAACGAAACACGATTACTCAACAGAAATATAATATCCACAAGATAGGTACCTAATTGCATCTGTGTCCAAAAATCATGTTATTACAGTTAGCACGTAAACATAACGATTGTTTAACGTTAAACATTAGGTCATTGACACATGGCATACCATCTTGCGTTACTCAAAATTACCATTGTTGTTATCCATGTACCCTGTAGATATAATGAGTCACGTTACCTGAAGAGCTGACCGAAATATGTCGCCGTGCTCTAAGAAACCGTGCAGCTTCCTCACAGCTTGCGACACCGACGTGTTGGGGTCCATCAGAACCGACTCGGCCATGTCCAACCACTCTCTCACTGGCGCCGGAACAGTACCCGGCGAAGCCTGGTGCCTTACGAAGTCTATAAAGTTCTTGTAGAACCCATCAATGATCTGCAGCTTCTCAGACACTTTAGTCCATAACCACGATTTGAGCGTCATCCTCCTAGGCCTTGGTATTAACTCGATCTGATCGTTCAGAGCGTAGAACGCCTTTGTTAGTTCGACGTCCCCGCCAAGGCCGGAATCCCGCCACATAGGGTCCGTCACGTTCCTCCATAGCTCTTCTTCTAGTTCATAGAATTTTTGTCGTACCAGGTCCGCTGGTGTTAGCTCAGTGGCTAGACCGAACGCGAACAGCGCAAATAGCGCTGCGATTTTCATTGTGGCACTGGAAGTGAAACGGTTTGTGACGCGGCACGGAGTTACACTGACTGGCGCGCAGTGAGGGGACTGGCGGTTCGCAGCGAGTGGGGTCGCTCTAGTGATGTACCGAAGTATTTACAATTCGTAAGGTCGATAAAATCATTACTGATATTGTCGGTTAAGTTGTAACAAATAAATTACACGTTTTATCCGAACCTAGTGTCAATCGAAACTGAAAATACAAATGCGTTCTCAAGGCATTTTATTATTTTTATTGCATTTGTCCTTAAATCCGTATTAATATAATTAGTATTGTTTGTTATCGGCATCACCATGAGTTAAAGGTCGCATCATTGTTTTATTGTTGATTCAACAAACTTTTCATTGAAAGTTGAGCAGAGTTCTGCGTACAAATTAATTCCGTTAAATATAATAGATTGTCGCATAATGCACCATAATAAAATATATTGTTCACTTCACCAATTTATTTTACCCGGTACGTCTTTAATCATTTCAACTAATTTCGAATTAATTAACGATTTACGAGCCTTTCACAATCCCAACGAACTATATCGATATCGATTAGTTCCGCTTTCGGTGAGTCCATCCCTAATCACCAGCATTTTAATACTGTTAGCCGTGCCAGAATAAATCTACTCTTGTTTTGACTTATATCTCTAGGGAATAAGATTCAAAATTGTAAATCTTGATTTATAACATTGTTTGTAACAGAGGCATTGTTATTATTATTTGGTCATTACGTACGCGGTGTCAGCTGGCAACTCCCGCGCAATATGTCGTCGCATGCGTTAGCCATATTTTTTACACACACATTGAAATACGAAACTTATTTTTCTTTGTTGAGTTCTTTGAATTCTGTCAACATAGAAACAGGTTGTCTTGGAAATCTGTATAAACGTAAAATAATTTTGTTCCGGACTTAGTCATACTCAAGTAGCTATAAGTTCTTAGTGACTAATATTTAAAGGAGTGGCAGGATATCGATACCTTTAATTCAAAACGTAAAGAGAAGTTAACGTAGATATTCAGAATTGAGCATTGAGCAATAATAACAATAATAGTATTTAAAATCTATAATCAGTCATTGGATTAAAATATGTAGTCAAAATCGATATCGACAGCTGGAACGGATTTTTAAAGGACTTTTTAAAACTGGGTATAATACTAAATTAATTAATAAAAAAAAAATTTGCTGTTACTGTTCCTTACTTCAGAATTATAAACTGAAAAGGAAAAAAATAAACTTGAAAACGAAAAAGATGGCATTCGAACTTCAATTTTAATACGTATCAATTTGGAACTCTTTGTGGTGTCAATAAATATCTAAAAATAAATCTCCACATAAAGCTTACGTTTAACCGTCTGTGCAGACGAGGTGAAAGAGGGTTCAAGATAGTTTACACTTGATAAATAGGTTTATCGTGAAATGTACAGCTCTTGTAATTATTCTTAGGAAAATATTTTAACAGTTATCGTTAAATGAGTTTATCATTCAATAACAATCATCAGTATTTCCATATTTAATTTGAATAGTAATGATTAGCTAAGTTTTATTGAATATTATGCCTAACTAAGTAGAATATTTTTAATGAATCACTATCGAGTAAGTGTAACAACATATTTGTCTATTATGTACAATGTATTATTATTATTTTCTTTTTGAGATTACTACTTAACTACAATATGCAGTCATTTATCAGGCAACAGCTGGTTAAATATGCCTTTAAGTAATAGTTACTACAATTTCAAACTGGTAACTTATCGATACAATACCTATATTTAAAATAATTAATGTTGCGGGCCCCATCCCTACGCCCCAACACATCAAACATTTTCCATTAATATGACACCGGTGTAGTGTTGTGCGTTATAAGGCAGCGCCAATTACCTACTGTGTTACCGGTGGACGTGTCCGTTACATAAATCGGTGACGTCAGAACAGGCTGGATATAATGCAAACTAATCTGTTGTTTTGTCTAACTATAATAGCTAATGTAGTCAGAAGAAAGTTGCTTATTTAGGTTTTTATAATCATTATCACGTCATTGTAATAACAAAGTCACTATCTTGTCTATCTGAACGCTTAGTACGCACGGCTACACATCAAGCTATACAAAACCAGTTTACGCGGGACCTTTTATTGTATGAGAAACCTTTACAATGCGAGATCAGCTTAGACTGGATTTTTATAGGTTGACCTGTAGCCGTGTGTTCTTCGATACTACGCACGCAAAGGATTTTGATACGGTTACAGGAAGGTAGAAGTTGTTCTGTTTTGTTTTTGCTTCTTTCACCATCATAGCCTTGATTTTGCCTCCATAGTTCAGTTAGAGCTCGTCAAAGGCACTATTCGTTAGCAATAAAGAGAAAGTTAATTCAGACACCTACCTCATTTGACAATAATTTATTTAGGCTGTAGATACTAACCACGCAAATTGCATGATGCATATTTAGACTAAGAAAATTTTAGTATTCCATCTTCTATGGTATTTTAGACCTGTTCTAAACGTACCTAAGTAGGTAGACCTCCATATGCATACCGTATATGGGGGTCTATTATGTCAATATTCAATAGAAATTCGACATAATTATGGAAGCTAAGGTTAGATTTATCTGAATATGTAGGTATATTGTAGATTCAGTTCTATTAAACTTTTTTTAAAGTGAATGCTCTACATAGAAGAACCTTATTAATACCTAACCAACATATAAACTGCGCATTTCAGGTGTGCAGACCTAGATAGAAGTACGAGACAGTCATTTAGATAAATAATCGAGTTCAGTAAAAAATGACATCAGTATTTTGCTTAGTTTTCCAAGAAAGAAAAAACAAAACTATTGTATCTCGTCAGATTACTGTTAAGAATTACCTATATACTGGATGAACGTGACAGAGTCAGGGTCAATCTGGTCTTATCTTCATGCTATGACGTGGGTTAGGTTCTTGTTCGTCAATTTGCAAATAAGATCATTTTATAGCGCGTGTGTTTATTTGATTTGACAAATACTTATGTCATCTTTACATTGTAAAAAACAAAGTTGCTCCCGTTGTTTGTACGCTTAGAATTTTTGAATTCAGCAACGGATTTTAATGCAGTTTTCAGCAATAAATAGAGTGATTCAAGAGGAAGGTTCATATGTAGTATACATGCATATTATAGTAGACAAAAGCCGAGAAACTACGCGAACGAAGTCGTGAGCGGAAAGCTAGTTATTATTCAATAAACCCTATCAACATACGGAATTAATAACGCCAAACCGAGAAGAAAAGCGTAAAATTAAGTTACTATTTTCATGCGTATAACAGACAGACAGAAGTAGGTAGCACGAAACGATTTTTTTATTTTTTTTATTTAAGATATCAATATTATTATAGTGATTCATTAATATGTGAGTCAACTTTTCGATGTCAGTACAAAAACAGGTTTGCCTTCAAACCGTGTTGAAATTGTAATACATATTGAAGTATGAAGGAAAATTGTTTATGGGTCAAGCTTGCCATTTTTTACGTAGAAACAAACAGACGACGATTTTTTATATAATTTTAATAAAAAAAATAAAATCCATAGAAGCGATAGATGTGACAATACGAACAATATCGTTATCTACCGCTTGTGATTGTAACCTGCTCTGACTGTCTAGTGTCACACATCAGCTTGTCAAAAAAAGAAATAAAAACGAATCCCGATCAAAGTTTTTACATAAAAATGTTCCTAATTTCCGCTCTATTGCCCTGCCCTAACCCAACATTCACCGCATGGCCACGAAATCAATGATTGTGAAGAAACATGGCATAAAAACAGATTCTAATTTAATAATAATACTCGTAGTTGCTTTTACTCAAGAATTCACAACAAAAGAAAATACTTTTTCTGATCATCTACACAATGTTATTCTTAGTTTGGACGTTCATAATATTTTGTATAGTCAATGCTGCCTTGATGTTCTGTTCAGAGTGAGAGCTTGAGAATGTCAAATCAAGCAGTGTTGTGACAGCAGGGAGTAACTACACAACTTAACATCTGCCTAACTCGCGTAATATCTACTAGCTTGATGGTATGTTACGTCATTACTGCTAAGTGCTATCATAACCTCAAATGAAATAACGGTTTTTTAGTGACATTGTGCGTTTTCATGATGTCAGGTCAATGTCAGGAAGTTACTTGGATACCGTACGACCTTTATCACATCCTCGACCGCCCCATACTCTGCCGCACACTTCCATGGTACATTGTTCCCGTCGATATCAACGGATGATAAATTATTTGTGTATTTGTTGGTCTTTGTTATTCGTATCCGGCGTGTTTTCTCGATTTTAGAGGTACTGTGTACTGAGTACTTCGTACATTACTGATGATGCAGCCTTCAACGAGAGATTAGACTAATTTTACTTCAATATAAAGACATAAGTTTATGCTTAGATTCTTCTCTAATTCTTAGGCTAAAACTAGTCTACAATGCCTAACACAAAGTTATTTACTTTGTATCAGGAATAATTCTTGTGCTTGTTGAAGTACTCCTTATCTTTGTAACCCCTTATCATGCTATAGTTAAATGTAAGAATTCAGCCCCTCAAGCATAAAAAATCTTACTGATAGATAATTTCCCAGGTTTCAGTTGTCAAGTAGGTACTTATAGCTTGATCGTCTTACAGCCACCTTATTCTTTACCTGATAAAATTCTCACCAGTTAAGTAATGTATTGTTTAATACATTTCTCACGGCACAACAGATGCTAGAATATCAAACCTCATTACATTTTTTTCCACCAAAATGAAGTTATGTACCTACGGGGATCTGTATGTATTCATAAAATTCAGCTATTTTATTCTATTAATTTATAATAACTTAAAAACAATAAGTACTAATGTTTTTCAATTATGTCGCATAATCCAGTGTTTATATAATGATAAGTAAGCGGTTTTAACGTGAATCATGACGAAATATAATTCCTGTGCCGTGTTTACCAATTTTATTCATAACATCGAAAGAAATCATTATCACTTTATACCAAACATTAATTTTAATGGCCACTATTTGCAGGCCCAATGACTTGTAATGAATTTGAGGTAGAATTTTACCGCCAGCCTCGTAAAATAAATAACGAGGTACGACACATTCTGAAAATACCACTCTGATGTGATTCAAGTTCTGAAAAAGGTATGTTCCTTGATCATTAACAAAATTTGATTTTATGCAAAGTTTGAAACAATGTTTAGAGAATATCATATTAAATTTTAACTTCCTTTCATGGGGTGATAAAGTTCAACTGAATGACCGCGGAGTTTAAAATATACTGGTTATAACTGGTGACAAATGAGGCGGGTCTCAATTGTTTATCAAGGATACAGTTAGTGGGACCAGCTACGTAGAGCTCTTCGGCCCAGACAGAGTTGTTTGACCCTTATATGAGTCATCCTTCACTGTTAGCGAATCCACTCCGTGTGAGTGTGACAAATGCTTGTTTTATACATTATTGTTTATAGCCCGCTTAACAATATCTTTGAGAATATTTTCTTTAGTTTGGGAAAAATCTCATAATCACATGCCGTGGAAATTATTGTAAACTTGTTTCGGAAAGGCCCTATCGTAATTATGATGTTGATCAGACCAAGAATTTTAACAGACCAACCCAACAATTTGTCTGTTGAAAGATTCAACAATGCCTTGAATGTTCAACATTTGCCTATAGCTTTGAGCAACTTAATGGGAATAAACAGATTTAGCGTGAAACCCGTTATGTATATATTTTTGTTAATTCTCCGTATGTACAAATTTGGGACCAATAATACAATACTCAATATATTCATTGCACTCCACAATTACAATTAGCAGGCTAAATATTCAACCTCTATACGAAAGCAAATGATGTAATTATATCTATTTCTGTATAGATGTTTTTAAGACACTTAAAATTCAATATTATTTTTAACTTATTGGCGTCGGAATTTTCTAACTGACGAACTCTGAGAAGAAGCACCGAAACAAACTTTATTTGTTCTAGTTAGCCTTACCGACTATCACTATCAACACACAAACACTTTTGTATGTTACTTTGTACTTATACAATCTTCAACATCTCTCACTAAATAAATAAACGGAAGTTCCGACTATACTTAAAAGCAATTGGTGAAACAGGATATTCAGAGCTTATTGAGTTAATCAGACATTTATTATAAGTGAAAGTACTCGGGACCTTGGTGGTCAGTACAACAGCACAATCATTCCATTACTATACCTATGGCAGTCCTTACAATATTTCACTGAGCTAAACATACTGACAATAAAATAAATGTGTAAGAGTTCATGTTGAAAACAGTTGAGTACGCGTCACGCCACATTTGACATTGAAAATGAAGCCTCTCTTTGATTCGTGTTACATCTATTGTATATACCCGCATCACCGTTTTCAATGATACGAACCGACTATTCAAGGCCGTATTAAATTCTGTTAGAGTCGCATTAACATAAATAAATACGTCAATTAACTATCCTGCCAAAAAATATGAAATTGTGACCTATTTACGTGAACCTAATGTGCTTACAAACCTTCAAGTCATCCATAAGCAGCTGTAGCAAACCCCGTCCTAACAAGTTCTTA
The DNA here is from genome assembly GCA_958496365.1 of Subacronicta megacephala. Lineage (NCBI taxonomy): Eukaryota > Metazoa > Arthropoda > Insecta > Lepidoptera > Noctuidae > Subacronicta > Subacronicta megacephala. Next base: position 13,465,922 of record OY292527.1, read on the forward strand.
TGCGGAGGCACAACCAGCGCGTGAACACGCTCCAGCAACCCTGGCAACGCACCAGGGTCATGAGACACACACCACTCGGCAAAGTCCTGCAAAGTACTCCGTTCCAACTCCTCTTGTAGCCCCACATACTCCCGCATTTGTCTATTGGACCACGAGACTCGATTCAACAGGTCCGACATTTCATGTAATCGCAACTCTAATCTCGTGGGCTTATTTCCTTTCTTGGCTAAAAACAACGCTACCGCACCAACTCTCTGCACACTGAGTTCAAGTTTTTCAATCGAACGCGTAACTTGCGCGAGTCTCGCCAAAATCTCCCGTTCCCGTTTGCGGACCACCGGCAGGTCCACGCCGCCGGTCGCATTGAAAGGTTTCCCGAACACATCCCAGGAGTTTAGTACTTCTTCGCCTACTTCTTTGCCAAGTCGGAGGACGTCGAGGACGTCGTCGACGAGTGCACGCGATGTGTTCGCGAATACGAGTAGAACAAGAAGCACGCGAAAGGTGCGCACGCGTCGAACGGACATGGCGGCTGACGCGCACCCACTGATGTTGCGCGCCCGAGGTCGTGGGGTTGCCAATATAGAACACAAAATTACCGAAAACACAAAAAAATGTTCACTATTTTATTATTTCGAAACAAGATTTTAATAAAGTGTTCCGTTGTCCCCTCCGTACACGTCTATCGCGTTAATTCAATAACACGCTTATACTCTGACTCAACCGTTTGATGTCTTAGAAACGACCGAGCAAGTCACATGTATTTTTACCGTTCTTTTAATTTAGTCCGCTCTCATTGGTGCGCGATCTGGTTTATCGTGGCATAAGTGAAAGCTATTTTTCAAACCTTCCTTTAGTAACTATTTCTCATCTAGGTTTCATTTTTTAATCGAGTACATGCTTATAAAACGACCTATCTAAAAATCTGTAATTTGTTGAAAATGATAACATAATAATTGTTAACAATAATAATAAAATGAAATTAAAGTACAATGTTAAACAATAAAGTTTCATTTTGTAATCGAGTACAAGCTTTTGAAACGACCTATCTAAAAATCTGTAATTTGTTGAAAATGATAACATAATAATGTTAACAATAATAATAAAATGAAATTTAAGTACAATGTTAAATAATAATACTGTAACGCTCAGTAGAAGTCCCCTTATATGGTAAATATTTTTTAGGCTAGCAACACCGCTAAGTCGCCTAGTATCGTTTACCGCCGCCCTCGTGTATTGTCAACAAACACTTTTTGGAACACTTTCCATTTCGATGTCAGACTGACCCATTTTTTTTAAACAGTGATAAAAGACTACGTTACCGGCGGAATTTTTATGAGTAGAATTATTGAAGGAGGATGTGCTAATTAATATTTATACACAACCCGTTTTCAACACAGGCAGGTAAATGGTTTTATTGCTATTTTAGTTGAGAAACTTAACGATAGTACGAAATGGTCTATTTTAGTAAGGTTTTACGAATACAACAAATATGTGACGCTGGTTTCAAGTGTACCTGCGTTTACTTGAATAACATAAAAAAAACATTTCGTTCCATTTCAACTGCATCATTAGTCTAGTGGTCAACTGTATTGTGCCCGGTTAAGAGGATAGTATCCGCTCCGCGCTCCATACAAACGTAGTTTGGTCTTATCTTGAATATTAACAAATGAAAGTCTTTGGAATTTTGCAGTAACAATCTTATCATTAAAATACGTGTTCCTGTAGTATACAATTTCATTTCAATATACGGTTAAAAAGTTACACGAGCTCAAAGATTGGCAATTTTCGTTGAAAAACGGAAGAACATAAGAAATACGCGTGAAAATGTTGTTGTTTCTCCTCTCGGGCACGCGTTCGCATCGCGAGGGATAGCGACAGCGACAACTGTGCAACATTGTTGCGTTCGCGAGGGACACTCCTCTTAATGGCAATAGGCTTGCTGCCTATTACATGGGACCTGAAAATACCGGCGAACTGTGAGTGCACACCTCTTCCTTACCCTTCGGGAAATACAGGCGTGATAGTATGTTATATTAATTGTTCAGCGGTTAATTCGTGAAAAGTAATGGATGAACAGAAAGCATTGGCGTATTTATAATATTTTTACAGATAGATTATAATATTCTTGAATGAGTGAATGACGATTGTAACGAGCTAGCGCTTGCATTGGACGTCAGATTATAATAAATTATTATCATTATACATTATAATCTCAAGTATGGGTCAAGTCAGGGGCACGATTGGGAATCAGTTATTACTTGCTGTTATGGAGAAGGACACTGAAACTCCGCGAAGCTCTTCAAAATCTAACAGCGCATTACTCATCTCATTTAATTCTGATTAAAGAGAAACCTTTGAAGAGGAACGTGGGAGTGTGAGATGTGGCATAATTAAAGTCCACACAGACAAAGAGTGCTGTGCTTCAGAAAAATATAACGGTCGAATTTCAACCACCGGTGGGCGACCACTAGTGTTGATATAAGCCCTCATCCTAGCCATTTAGCATCCATTATAGAAATCAGATTTCAGTCTAAACAGATGCAGTCACATTTCAACGGGTTCCTGACTACTAATTATTGGCATTTATAAGTAACATTAATTTAATAGGCACCTTTACAGGCATACAATTTAATAATGTGTTTATAAAAACATACTCAGCTATCTAAAGATAATTATACCAATCGTCCTACATATATATACCTACAGACACCAATAGCTATCATCAGAAACGAAGGCATTTTGATGAAAGACAAACAAAAAGTTTACAACGGCATACTTTTACGTGTGTTTACATCCTGGCACGGTGAGGAATGTCTTGTTTACCCGCAGTACCGCGATTGATGATAATTACATTGATGTGAATATAAAGTTTTAATTAAGTAGGAGTAGGAGAAAAACTATTAACGTTAATACAAGGGATAAATAATTAAAATACACTAAATATTATCATTAACATAATGTGCTTATCTATCACTAGTAATGTGCTTATTTATCATCAAAGTAGTAGAAGCGTACACCCTTAGTAAATATTTATGAAACATTATGTTAACTACCCATGCATACCCATATTGTTTTGCCACGCCAGGGGTGATGTGGCAGATGGTACTTGAAGATATTCCGTATTAAAAAAAAATGGCGGGAGAGTTGAACACGGGTTGGCTAAAAATGCTAACCGCGAAAATATCGATGGCTTTAATTTGTTGAAACTAATAATTGCTTGATGATAAAGAAAAAAGACTATAAATATGTCTGAGTAGTGCAACTAGAAAGGCAGATCAATTTTATTAGACTAGCATTCCGTCAATACTGTCCGGGTTATCGCATTCTAAACTGACCTCTAGAAAGTTGAGACAAAGATTATAGTCAATTACGAGCTATGAGTTCGGAATAAGTGAACTGTCAAGTAAATATCATATAAAAAAAACATGATTAAAACCGTGTCTAATGTCAATTTATACAGCCATAAAACGTTCAAACCATGTTGATATTCAAACACGATTTTGTTTATGATTTAATACAGTTTTGTAAGTGGTATGGATTGCATATCATCTTGAAACTGCATTTTGTATTTGCCAAGAAATTGACGAATTCCTTTCCTTGTTTAATATGTTCTTAAAATAGACTATGGAATTTAAAAGGCCTAGTAAACCGGGGGGTTGATTTTCCCGCTTCTGTAATATTTTCATGGCAGCTGAATATGGAAATATGATATTTTTTGGCCTGATTAAAATATCCTTTGAATTAACGCGTACGGTGCGCGGATATAAACATAAGCGGTTGACTATTAATAATATGTTTTTAAATTATTCATAATGAACCGCATCGATTTGAATTGGAAACCGACAATCTTAGGAATTATGAAGAAGGCAAAAAGCTAGGTTTTCGGAAAAGAATAGCATATACTTAGATTTAGGAATCCGGCGCGTGGAGTTTTGTAGTAGACTTGGATTGTTCATTCACATGATTTTCCATCGATTACTTATCCTTAAAAGGATATATAGATAAGTGCATTTCAGTGGTGAAGGGTACATTTTGATAATAGAGAGCATAGCTAATTAATATTTACCAGCTACGCTAACATACAAAATATTAAAAATATTTTGAAGTTCGTATAAAGGCTTATTGGTTAAACACTAACAATCTTGCTGAACTCAAAATCATACACAGCAACTTTGTTCTTTGAAGTTTTACAAACATTATACCATTTACCAAAAACAAACATTCTAGATTTCTTTGAAATATTTAACACTTTTCTATTCCCTCGCCGCTCGATCCCTGCACCCCGTTCCTCTGCCTAGAGCGATGAATTTAAATATCCTATGTTTTTTTTAAAAGTAAGCCTGAAGGAATCGAATTGTAAGACTCTAGCCATTCACTTTAAAAAAATAGGTAAGTAAGTAGACACGGCTACAAATCAAGCCATATACATATCCAGTATAGGCTGGCCTCGCATTGTGCGGAAAACGTTTACAATGCAAAGTCACTCGATACTGGATTTAAATAATTTGATGTGTCGCCGTGCGTACTATGTAATAGATAAGACTTACCATTAAAGCTTGAGCCAGTTGGAATATCCCTAGGTCCGTTAAGGGTATTACATTGCCGAATGACCTTGAGGATTCGGGTTTTTGTGCTAGTATTTGTTACTTCAGCGCCATCTATCGACATTTGATCGTACTCAATAAAAGGAACTGAAGATTAAGCAAGAATACAGATATGTCGCAGTGTCGTCATCGTATTTACCTATTTCATTCGTTCTCTGAAAGATTTAAGACATTTTGTTCCTCTAGATAAAAGTCTTGTACGAGTTACCTACATCTATAATTATTATAGGTAATTCTTGATAATTTTGAAATAAGGGATACCTACACCTTTCTACATATTACTTTAGTACCTAATGAAAATAACTAGGGTGACCTGGCTTAAAACATTTATTTATATTTACATATAATTGAATACGGGTGCCACTATAATTATGATATATTCTGAGGGTCTGATCAGGTAAGTGCTTATAGGTTCTCGGAAACGGAGATAGCTAGGATGAGCTGGCTTTCAACATTCATCTAATTGAATATGGGTGTCAATTTCAAGGTTTATTGGGATGCTAATTACGAAAATGACATTAATTTTGAAATCCAAGATGGCTGACATTATTTTTCTTATTAAATTGATATGGGTGTCAATTTCAAGGTTTATCAGGATGCTAATTACGAAAATGACATTAATTTTGAAATTCAAGATGGCGGACATTATTTTCTTTATAAATTGATATGGGTGTTAATTTCAAGGTTTATCGGGATGCTAATTACGAAAATGACATTAATTTTGAAATCCAAGATGGCGAAAATTATTTTCTTTATAAATTGATATGGGTGTCAATTTCAAGGTTTATCGGGATGTTAATTACGAAAATGACATTAATTTTGAAATCCAAGATAGCGGACATTATTTTTCTAAATAAATTGATATGGGTGTTAATTTCAAGGTTTATCAGGATGCTAATTAAGATAATGTCCACCTTGAAATATATCTAAAATTAATATCATTTTCGTAATTAGCATTGCGATAAACCTTGAAATTGACAACCATATCAATTTAAGTAGGTATTTAGAAAAATAATGTCCACCATCTTGGATTCCAAAATTAATATCATTTTCGTAATTAGCATCCCTATAAACCTTGAAATTGACACCCATATCAATTTATAAAGAAAAATAATGTCCGCCATCTTGGATTTCAAAATTAATGTCATTTTCATAATAAGCATCCCGATAAACCTTGAAATTGACACCCATATCAATTTATAAAGAAAAATAATGTCCGCCATCTTGGATTACAAAATTAATGTCAATTTCGTAATGAGAATCCCGATAAACCTTGGAATTGACACCCATATCAATTTATAAAGAAAAATAATGTCCGCCATCTTGGATTTCAAAATTAATGTCATTTTCATAATAAGCATCCCGATAAACCTTGAAATTGACACCCATATCAATTTATAAAGAAAAATAATGTCCGCCATCTTGGATTACAAAATCAATGCCATTTTCATCATCAGTACCCCAAGATACCTCGAAATTGACACCCATATTAATTTATTTAAATGATGTGCGCCATCGTGGATTTTGAAATACATCTCGATAAAGAGGGGAATAACGACTTTTGGTGACATGAAAATACGCAACTCCTATTGACCTGATCTCGCATTGTAAAGACTTTCCGTACAATAAAGGGTCACCTTGTACTGGTGATTATGTATAGCTTGTTAAACCTAGTTTTTCTATGAAATTCTCAGTAGCAGCTCGTAGTCTGGATTTGTGCCCGGTGAATGGCAATAGGCTCGCCCCCTATTACATGGGACCTAAACATACCGGCGAACTGTGGGTGTACATTAAGTACACCTCTGCCTAACCCTTCGGGGAATACAGGCGTGATGGTATGTGTTTATGTGTTAAACCTAGGTATCCAGTATAAGCTGACCTCGCATTGTATAGACTGTCCGTACAATAAGGGGTCAGTTTGTACTGGTGATGTAGGTATAGCTTGTTATACATATAAGCTGAGCTCGCATTATATAGACTTTCATACAATAAAAGGTCAGCTTACTTACGAGGTCAGATAAACTAGTATCTCAGTCGGTACCTACTTAGGTACTCCGAGGTTCATTCAAACTTTGGATAACATGATTATTATGTATAATTGAATTAAAATGATTAAAAAAGATTGTCGGCATTTAGAGCCAGACAAAGGAGTGCGCCCGTAGATTTCATTACACTATTGTTAGTCTATGATAATGATCAAGAACAAAAACAAAATTATAAACTACTTTAAATATATTTACAAACTTAATTTCTACGTAATATTTATATTTGTACTATTTACGATATTGCTTAATTCAAAAATCATTCAAAAATCATCACTTCTGTAATTTATTTCCAAACAATAACGCACGTACAGCCCACCCGTCGCAAGAGTCGTCGAGACACTGATATTCGCGTCTTGAGTATTCATCACGGGCATTGCGGGGGTGCTTCACGGGGGGCGCTAGTGAAGTTTCGGGTTTTTCTTTATTATTTAAAAATATTCAAAGAAATAGGAAAAATTAAACAATACAAGTTGTTAAGTGTGTCATTACAATTTTTTTGGTATAACATTTATGACAAACTATTAAGCGGTTAAAGAGACAAAATGCAATTTAGTTTGGAAAAGGACTATTTTCTTGGATTTATTTAAAAAAAATGGGGCAATTTTATGAAAAAATTAAACAATACAATTTATTTGTGATGACCTTAAGTATAACATATATTTTTTATATGGCAAAGGCACATAAGGATTCATCTAGAAACTTCTTTAAACCTAGGGTGTTTTTGGGATTTGAGCGATGTAATACCCTTAATAGCGGCATGACCAATGAATTCATTTTTTCCATTAGGCTACTGACGGCCCCATAGTCATGTGACACTATCCATTGTGCATAGTTTGTCAATTCTTCTGATTCGTCCGCTGCCATCATAACGTACTTGTTGAGATTCTTGCTGATCCGCGACATCTGTTTGATGACGTCCATCCAGTCCATTAATCTGAATTGTAATACTCCTGTCGCTGGAATTAGAAATTTTTAATTAATAAAAGGACGATAGTTTTATAGGATCGATACCTAACGTACCTCAAAAGATAACAGTTCTCTTATATGGACCCTGGCTGTACAGGAGAGGAGGAAAAGCATTCATTAATTTAATTGGAGTTGAATGTTTTAATTTATTTATTATTTATTTGGAAGACCAACAGCAGAAATAATAACCTAAGCATTAAGAGTAAAAACATTTAGCCATTAATAGGTCTCCGCGTATAGACACTGAATATAATTACTAAGTTGTGGATATAAAATAAAAAATAAAAAACACACTTCGTAGTAGAAGTAAAACTTAACTAATATTATTTGAATAAGAAATCCTGACTAAGTGCTCGTCTCACCGATTGAAATTAATGAAAGCTAGTGCCCCCCGATTTCACCTGTGATTTCAGAATTTTTATTTTTGGTCGACTCTCGCCTCTTAGTTGATGAAAATAGCCGTACTACACACCCCAAACCCTTATCTAAGAGAAGAGAAGTGTCCTCTTTCTCAACGGGGCACCTATCCCAAACCTAATTTACATGGATTAGGCAACTATCCCCTATAAGTATAGGATAGTTGTCCCAAAATGTTTATTCCTTTCATAAATTCGAAGATAAACCAAAATAATACCTACCCTTTTTGCAAATAAAGAATCTTGCTTTTTGTACAAAGAGCTCAGATAAAATAAAAAGTTAAGATGGAACTTTTGACAAGGTTCAGTTAAGATAAGGCGTAGTTTTGGTATACGTGTGTGCGTGTAATTGTGTGTTGTACACCGTCAGGCGTAGTTTTAGCCGGCCTCACTTCTTTGTTCGCAAAGTTCCATCTTAACCTTTTATTTGATCTGAGACATAGAGATTAAAGTAATTTCAAAAAATGGGGCATTTATCCTGGTTTTACCTTAGGATGCCATGGCGACAATGCAGCCTTTTCTGACGTCGCCATCGCAATCTTTTGAGATATCACTCTAAAATAAATATAACACGTACCTTTTCTCATTAATCTTGTTAAAGCAGAATTTGTCGTAATGAGATCCTCGAGATTCCTTTCCGTGTTCGCCATATACTTATTGTAAGTATTTATAATGTTTGGGGCACTCATCACTGTATATAAATAAGATTCGTTCTCTAAACTGTTCACATTATTGCTGACCGCCATGGCGCCAACAAATATTAATAGTATTCGGATACGTCCTGCCATCTTGACGCCTGGAAGTACTAATGAAATACAAGAACAACTAATCAAAGAGTAAAGCTTATTATCTGAGTGACCTATGAACCTTAGTATCTTGCAATAAACATGATTTTGTTGCGCACTTGCGACTATGTGCGATTGTGTCGTGCGACGAAAGCTGCACAGAAGCTGCTAATAATACAATAAATTAGAACCAATTATGCCTCAGGTACACATGGCTACACATCAAGCTATACAAATCCAGCTTAGGCAAAAAATATTAACTATCCGAGTCGTTATTTTATTTTACCGTTCTGAGTTCGTAAATATTAGGATTTATCGAAGTGCTTTTACAGTGCCAAATACATACATTTGTTTGAAGGAATGTTTGTGAAAATTACTTTTACAAAATAATAAAATACATCTAGCCAAAAAAGGTCTCAAATTTATATTACGCGGCCTATATCGAAACGTATGGCAACAGTTTCTTGCGTTTTGTAATAAGCAAATAGATTTATAGCCTATCAATTTAAGCCATTATAGTCACTTCTAGTACTCACATACATAGGGCATGTATCAAAGGCAAAAACAATATTTTTTAAACTTACAACATGCCTCAAATTGTAGCAACAATTTCTGAACGATTATGTAACGATATTTTATCCTTCCACAGAGCCTGTTTTACGAGATCCTAGCGGGCGTGTGGGTGCGCAACGGCCTACAGATCAAAGGCCAGGCCATGACCTACATCCAGGCCAACTTCTGCAATTCCATGGTGGACATGGACATCTACTGGTTGCAGGTTTGCGCGGCACACCTGCCCGCAGACCAGTTCCTAGACATGTGCATCGATATGTAAGCCTGCACAGTTTTTTTTATTAATATAAGTAAAACTTCACGAACCGGAAAACGCAGTGTGGGACGACCTCCAACAAGATGGACAGACGATCTAGTAAAGGTCGCTGGGAGTCGTTGGATGCAGGCGGCATATAACCGTTCAGCATTGGACTTGATTTGGCTGATATGATGATGATAATATGATGAAAACTTCACACCTTCAAAAAGTCAGGTGCGTAGTACTCGCAACCGGCGCGTGTGTATGAAAAATGTATGAATGTGGAAGAAGCGAAAGAGATATGCAAGAGTCGTAGCAAGTGGCAGTGTATAGTTTCTGCGTACCCCTGTGGGAAAAAGGCGTGAGCGTAGGTATGTATGTATGTACTTGTCACCCTCAGGGATATTTTAATCAGCTACCTATCTTGATTCTTGTAAAAGTAAAATGTTCCGAAATCATAGTCTAGTGACATGCGGCTGTAAATATTTTAATTAGATTCGAAATGCCTGAAATCGTATGTTTCTTTCGCTAAAATATCTTTAAAGATATTAAGCATCTGTTAATGCAAAATATAATAGATACGTCATTTTAATAATGATAAAATAATAATTTTCTTGAGCTCTTGGTACAGGCAGGGATAGCCAAACGGGAAAGTAACTGTCTGTCTGTTAGGTTTAGTCATCGATTGAAAAACGGGTGTTTTTTTGGTATTTTATTTTTCTTGATAGGGACCTCTTGCGATTTGTATCATTCACATGGCATCCTACAGTCGACCGTGTGCGCAGTCTATTAACACGAAACGCATGTAATTAATACAGTGTTGCCATATTATAAAATATTATAGTTCCATCTTAGCTACTGGAATTGTTAGAATAAATGGATAATCTGATATGCAATGGAGGCACTGAAAAAGGGAATCACCATTTCCAACACGAATAACCCCCAGCTGGAACCTAGTTTCTGTGTAATACTTACATGATTGTCTCTAATTTACAACCAGTTTCTATAATTACACTGTCCACAAATAATACCGACGTTGACTCCTACACGATTATTATACAACTAAGTAATGATTTTAATAATGAGGTCTTTGTTTTAAAAAGTTAAATTACACCATTCACATATATTTTTATAACAAAGCTTTGTTCTTCGTTCCGATGTTTTCCTGAAATAAAAAAATACGTACTTACTTACATTACCCAGAAATTATTATGTTTATCGGGTATCCGACGATATAGAGAGCGGTCGACGAAATAATTCTAGCTTAGCATTTGATGTCATTAACAAACAAAGTTGTTATGGCTCTTTTTTCAAAAGGCCTGTTCAGATTTTGCCCTACATTGTTCAACTCGCATATCTAATAATATATACATATAACTATTATCTGGACTTTAAAAATGTCCATGGTCATAATGTTCTTCTCGGAGGTCGTCAGACAGCTAGTACCGGAGCCATCTAGTTTAAAAAAAAAGTAAATCATCGACTTGTAAAAGTGTCTTTAAAAGATCTATTTACAGAAATAAAAAAAAACCGAGGGAGGTTGAGGAGAACTCAGCAGTGAATGAAGTCAGGCTGTGGAGGATGATGATCGGGCATCCTCAACGGGACCAAAGAGAGCAGTTAAAAAAAAACAAGCTTATTGATGCTATGCTGCGCACTTGCCTTCCATAAAATGAAGAGGGCTTAGGCCATAGTCCGTCATATTTAATTCCAGACATATTAGCTTATGCCAGCTGCTTGGCTCGCCATAATATGGATTTTGACAACAAATTGAAAGAAAAGAAAAAATATTTATTGACATAGACACTTTATGCACACAATAACTTAATAAAAACGTTGTTTACAAGAAATTCTGGTTAATCAATAGGTCATTTGTCTATAATCATCTCCAGGGCCCATCTATTTCTGTACCAAAATTCATCAGTCGTTTCAGTGATAAAGGCGCAAAAGCGTAGTAAACAAACTGGCTTTGAAATTTAAAATAGTAGTTAGGTTTAATAAACTGGCAACATGATTACATTTATAATAAGGGAAAACCCAGGCAATAGTAATCGCACCGGGGTTTACATACGTAAACCAGATTGTATTGAAATTTTTATTTTTTATTTAATTAAATAATTATAAAACAAAGGTATTACATATTTCTGAACTCGCCAAACTATAACGTTTGATGGCGAAATTCATCTCCAGTGGGTGGTCTCTACTCACCGGGAAACGCAGGTGGGATGACGACTTGGGATGCAAGCGGCATATAACCGGTCTTTGTGGAAGTCTATAGGGAGGTGATGTGATGATGATGACGTATATATATATAAAATATTTGCGTGTTACAAACAAATATTATTAAAGGCCAGTCTATCCTTCGAACATCGGTATTTCTCAGAAATTAGTTTGCGTAGGTCTGACAGTCGCTTTGTGGTAAATATAAAATTGTAATATTCAGCCGCTTTTGGTTAGACTGGATGCCGACAATTTTTTTTTTCTATTTCTTTATTTACCTATAGGTTTTTTTTCGTTTACAAAAAAAAAAGGCTTGGAGGATGTAAATATATTATTCGAAGGTATTCTGCTTTAATTTGTTTAGGGTGTAACTTGAAGATGCATTATAGTAATTTTGTATGTTCGAGCCGAGCAGAAAGACAAAAATTCAGAGACGCTGGGTGAAACCGCGGGGCACACCTTGTCATTATAACAATAAATAAACCGGTTACACTGGAACCCGATAACAACACAGGTGGTAAAGGCCAGGAGGCTGATGGTCAGCAAACATTAATAACATCTGTTTTCCCAGGTTTGGCTGCCGCGAGTGGCTGAGTATGCTGCCGATGGCTCCAGCACAGGCGGCGGAGCAGGACGCTATGGTCGAAGGCCTGCTCACCTTCCTCGCTATCCTCGTGTCCTCAAGAACTAACCTTGGTTCGACAAACAAATAATCTTTATAGGCTAGCTACATATTTAATACATAGAGTGGATCATAATTATCAGAGTTTTTATCGAGACCATTATTCTCTGAGTTTGTCTCGGTATATATATGAAATCCCGATGCTTCCTAGTTATTGCGACATCTAGTTTAAAAAAAAAAGGAAAACTGACTTGCACAAGTGTCTTCAAAGGCGCATAATGGCTAATTTGCAAAATGGCATCCGAGTCTCGAGAGGACTAGCTCGCAAATGGACTAATTCTCAAAGGGACTTGATCAGAAAAATATTAATTCGCGAAATAGAATTTTGCAAATTAGCCATTATGTGACTAAACGTTTAAAAGATCTATTAACAGAAATAATTATCATTAACCATTTATAAGCAGATCAACATCAGGTCGTACCACGACGTGTTAATGCGATCGTGTTTAGGTTGTGAGAAAGGGATGGCGTTATTTAATGTGTAGAGCAGCATTCCTCTCTCCTCACTAAATTAGTTCAATAATACGTCAAGATACGGCTTCAGAGGCCGTATATTGATAGTTAAGCTTTTATAATATCTTTCATCATCTGTTTATAAACGACAAGCTTTCCGCCCGCGTGGACAATACGTTTCTTTTCCTTTTTGCAGGATAATATATAATTATATAGCCTATGTCACTTAGGAATAATGTAGCTATGTATTGGTGAAAGATTTTTCAAAATCGGTTCAGTAGATCCAGAGAATACGTAATATACGTCACAAACTCACAAACCCTCACCTCTTTATAATATTAGTATAGATAGTTTTTTTCTGTACTTATACGGTAATGCTTTAGGTAATGACGAGCTAACACAATCGCGACTTGAAGTAAGCACGCTATTGGCCGCCGGCGACAAGACGCACTCCCAACTGCTAGAGCTGATGCCTGAGAGATCGGGCAACGCACACACAAGGAACTTCGAGACTGTCCTCAAAGAGGTAAACAATCTTTCAGGTCACTTCTGTTACGGCTAAAGCGACAGGCGCCAAATTCATTTTTTTTGGTTTTTCGCAAATTGTTCAGTGTCTAGGTACAGTCACCATCAAATATATCGGAGCGAACAGACTGTTCATAATCATCTGAGCAACTAGGGAAATTAAACGTTATCTCAATGGTATAAAATACATGTCAGAATGACAGCTGCTGTGTGTAGTGTTCATTCTAAAACATACTTTGTATCGCTGAGATATGGTTTAATTTCTCTATT